>CAVNZL010000026.1:2257500-2273394 GCA_963693355.1 Pontia daplidice | reverse complement strand
TGCAGTTTATACAAAGTTGTACATTTTTATATATTAAACGATAGAGCGATCAAAGGCGCATCGTTTAATACCAGTATCATTACAATAGGACGGAATTCCGATTTTTCAGGAGCTGAAAACTGGATTTTTAGAGTTTTTCAGCCGCCAAATCACGGCGCTTCAACTTTTATTTACCACGGCTGTACAGGATTATAGGCAAGAGTAAGAGCTATCGCCTGATATATTAATCTCTAAAATCGGAGCACCGACAGCCCCTCAAACACTCCAAAAACTAGTTTTTGCGTTTAAACGCCCTCCGAACTACGCACAACCTACACGCACGTCATAACAGCAGAACCGGCGTCGTCTGACGCATCAGACGACACCAATATCATAAATTTTCGTCAAGCGGTTCCTGAGAAATCAACAGCTTTCACCTTTACTCCAGGGTTTCCACTGGAACCACTTCATCAAAAAATAAATTAAAAACAGCATAATATCCGCCATAGTCATCTTCTACGGACCAGATCATCTCACCACTTCGACCTTCATCACCAGCTCCACCAGGAACCATAATTCCTGGTGATTACCAGGAACTGCCTCCTCACCAGCACCACCTTGTAGACCTCTTCACGGGCTACAAGGCGAACCCAAACACCGGCTTCAGCTGCGAAGCGGACCAGGAGATATCCTGTGCGGAAATTTCAGGTAAGGCGGATTACCAGCCTCATCTCCAACACTACACTCTATCACTCGCAAACACATCGAGCTTGGGCTCGTTTAAATCGCCTTTCTAAGGCGAACACGAATATCACCGTACAGACGTTCACAATCCTTCCCTTCTCCCCCCAAACGGAATTTCCTGTCCCCCCCCCTCAAAATCTCAACCCCCCCTCCCCACCCCCTCGTGTTTGGTATCATCTGAATCGTCTTTAGAAGGCGATTCCAACCCACTAGTCGGACCTCAATTTTGACCACCCCCCACCTCCACCTTAATCATGCTCCCCCGAACCCCTCCGAAAACAGCTCTGATTAACACCCCTTCGCCGACAACTTCCAGCTCTACAGCAAGGCGGAACATTGTTAACTCCTTAAGCCCTGCCTTCGCCCGCTCCAGCCTACCTGCGGAGTCTACTCACATGGAGTTGGCAAGGGATCTTCGGCGAAGGGCTATGAACGCGCTTTCCTCCTCGCGCAATTTGAAAACAGAGATCAAGGTCGCGATCACTGAGGCTATTGACGGCCTTTTCGGAGTCGTCGCGATCCTTGATCCCACCACCGACCCCACCAAACCTCCTCCTTCACAAACAAACAACACTATACAGAATACTGAACAATACACGCAATTAGTACAGAAACTCGAGACTCACTCTGGATTACTAGAGGAGTCTTACCGGGCTATCCGCGAACACACTAAACTCATAAAAACGTTACCGAAACCAGCCTCTGTGGCATCACCACCTCCTGCAGTCGAGAAGAACAACACCATCAAATCATACGCTAAGGCCGCCGCCATACCAAAGCCCCCCGCGGGCCCCTCCATTGTGGTTTCAGGTGAGGGCTTTGACACAACTGAAAAACTAATCACCCAGCTGACCAAAACCGTTGACTTCCGCCGGGGCGGGTACGCTCCCCTAAGGGTTACACCGCTCTCCAACAATAAACTCAAACTGGTCTTCGAGACCGAAGACCATAAAAAACATACACTTGATAAATTACACACCAGCAACACCATTAAGGCGCAAGAGGAAAAGCGCCTCAATCCTATGGTTATCCTAAAAGGCATCTCAAAAACCACTACTGAACAGGATCTCATAAACTCCATTACAGACCAAAACCCTACACTAAAGAACCACACTTTTACAATCAAATTCACTGCCAAGAACCGCAACACATCCCTATATAACACTGTACTTAACACTTCACCCTCTGCCTGGAAGGCCTTTGTCGATCTAGGCAGAGTAAACATAGGCATACAACGCGTCCATTGCAGCACTTTTTCACCGTTTAGGCAGTGTCAGAACTGCCTAAACTTCGGCCACACTAAGAGTCGATGCCCCACCAACACACCCACATGCGCCAAGTGCTCAGCTAAACACCCTACGGCTGAGTGCAAGGAGCAAACACTAACATGCACTAACTGCTCAGAACATAACACTGTACACAAGACCAACACAGACACTCAACACCGCGCCGACTCGGAGAGCTGCCCGAAGGTCAGAGCTATGCGTGCCCGTGTGGAGGCCAAAATCAACTACATTTAAATTCATGTACACTTTGTAGAACACACAGCATATATCTAACACACTCGATAACACAACACACTAAACCACACACATGGTACATACCAACACACCTGCTGCCTCTTCATCCCCTCCTTCCCTTAATTAACACATCAACTCACTGTATACACTCCACACAATTTCAATTAAACAACATAACTCTAGGCTACCATCCACCTTACCTGTGAAACTTCAAACTTCAAACTTCAACTTCATTTATCGCCTTTAAACTCTAAGTTTTATTTACATCTTTAAACTTTTAAATTCTACACTTATACTTTTACCTTCAATGTTAATTTTAAATGTAATTATATTTTTATTCACATATGTAAATACCTTGACCTGTCAAATGTGCTCACGGCCGTGACCTATCAACGTTTAACATAATTCATATGCTTATTTTACATTATTACAGAGTCACTGTAATACTCAGCTTACTGCACTTAATTTATCAGTATATACTCAATGCTGAATTTATTATCGCACTATTGCCACTTCTATTAATTTTTTATTAAGTATAACTACGCATTTTGTTTTCTTTGTTTCACATTAATTGACATATGTTTTTATTGTCACTTATTAATACCTCTAATCATTTTATTATAATTCCAATATTACAACTTTTCCATTTTTTTTTTGTACTATCATATTGCATATCTTATGTTCACTTATAGTTCATTATTTTTATTTTAATTCAATCATGGTTACGTCGCTGGTGGTTGAGCGGAAGGGATTGTATCAAATAGCATGATCGACCCTCAACCACCACAACAGCGGCTAAACCTATAGGCTAGGAGTTTAAATTATTAAGTTCTTTATGTAAGAGCTTTTTGTACTCCTCTCCATTTTAATCACGGTGCGGTATGGAGCGGTTGAGAGGAAGAAATTGTATCAAATAGCATGACTGATCCTCAACCGCCCCAACCGCACCCACAATCACTAGCTTAAGCTATTAATTTGTACAACTATATTGTTCTCCTTTTTTGTAATGTTTTATATAATTTGTAATCGTACTATTGACACTTTTATTATTTTCACTAAGTATAACTACGCATATTGCTTTCCTTGTTTTACATTAATTGACACATGTTTTTATTGTAAGTTATTAATACTCTTAATTGTTTTACCATAATTCTAATTTTATAACTTTTCCATTTTTGTACAATCATTTATCGCACATCTTATGTTCATTATAGTTCACTATTTTTATTTTAATTCAATCATGGTTACGTCGCTGGTGGTTGAGCGGAAGGGATTGTATCAAATAGCATGACCGACCCTCAACCACCACAACAGCGGCTAAACCTCTAGGCTAGGAGTTTAAATTATTAAGTTCTGTATGTAAGAGCTTTTTGTACTCCTTTCCATTTTAATCACGGTGCGGTATGGAGCGGTTGAGAGGAAGAAATTGTATCTAATAGCATGACTGATCCTCAACCGCCCCAACCGCACTCACAGTCACTAGCCTAAGCTACTAATGTGTATATAACTATATTGTTCTCCTTTTTTTTTTGTAATTTTATATAATTTGTTACCCTACTCAACTTGTAATAACTTTAATTCTAAATTGTAACTCTTTTCTAATCTGTAATTTTATCAACATATTGTAAACTATTTTTAAGATTTTCTCACTAATATTATCAACCGCAATAACAATGAAAAACTCATTAAATTGTAACGACGCGGACTCTATGCAGGTGGCTCAGAGAAGGTTGATCGTATCCGATAGCGAAGCCGACTCTCAGCCACCTCACCCACCTTTATACATTTTTTATTTACAATAAAGATCACCCATGAAAAAAATTATTTCATAGCTTAGCTTCCTCGGCCCCGGGGCGTGAGTCGCCGGGGAGGTAGGCCTACTAGCAATAAAAAAAAAAAAAAAAAAAAAAAAAAAAAAAAAAAAAAACCTAACCTAACCTAACCTAACCTAACCTAACCTAACCTAACCTAACCTAACCTAACCTAACCTAACCTAACCTAACCTAACCTAACCTAACCTAACCTAACCTAACCTAACCTAACCTAACCTAACCTAACCTAACCTAACCTAACCTAACCTAACCTAACCTAACCTAACCTAACCTAACCTAACCTAACCTAACCTAACCTAACCTAACCTAACCTAACCTAACCTAACCTAACCAGTCCGCGTCCAAACGCCATTAAAATCGGTCGACTCCACGTCGCTCCGCGCCCTCACAAAGTTTGTTAAAAGTTTTAAAAATAGTTCTAGTGTAGTTACAGTGTTTATTTTCATATCAATAGATGCGGAAAAATCCGCTCTATCTTGTAGTGTAAAGTGCAATTTAAATTATTTTTGTTTTCTATTTTTTTTGGACCAAAAACATTAAAATTTTTAGTTTTTTCAATTTTAAAAATAGTATTTGTGACAATAAAATTATATAGTGAGTTTCAAGTGATAGGACACTGTGTCGTGTACATTTCGACCACATTTTGGTTGATAAGGACTGAAAATTGAGGATTTGGTGACCAAAACAACGGTAAAATCTTAATAACTTTTTAAGTGAATCTATGACAGCTACTTTTTAATATACCTATCGATAGAACTCTTCAAGGCGCGTCGATTGATACCACTCACGACCATATTCAACTGAAACTGGATTTTTCAGCGACTGAAAACCAGTTTTTCAGTCGCTAAATCACGGCGCTACTAGTTATACACACAAGATTTATACAGGATTATACGCCTATTCAAGAGCTATCGTTGGACATATCACACCTCGAATTCGGTACATCATCAGACCCTCAAATCACCAGAAAACCGGTTTTTGCGTTTAAACCCCACCAAGACAACGCACCACCGTCAAGGCGATTACACCATCTGAACCGGCTTTTCTTGGCGCATCAGCTGACACCAAATTCTCCAATTTTCATTGAGCAGTTCCGGAGATATTGATTTTTTTTTCATATTTTCACAATAAATTCCAAATAACTCTGCCAACTTATTTATAGTTATACATTTTATTACATAAATCGATAGAGCGATCCAAGGCGCATCATTTAACACTAATTTTATATCAATCGGATAGAAACCCGATTTTTCAGGGGCTGAAAACGAACTTTTTCAAGTTTTTCAGTCCCCAAATCACGGCGCTTAAATTTATAACCACAAGACCTGCACAGGATTGTTATTAAGAGTGAGGGCTATCGACTGATATACGGATCACGAAAATCGGAGCACCGACTGCCCCTCAAACCTGCAAAAAACTGGTTTTTGCGTTCTAACGCCCTCGAAACTACGCACAACCGCCACGCTCGTTATTACAGCGGCACCGGCGTCGTCTGGCGCACCAGCCGACACCAGGAACATAATTTTCTGTTGCGTGGTTCTCGAGATATCTCCAGTTTTCACCTTCACCCCAGGGTTTCCAAGGGAACCACTTCACCAATAAACGGAATTTTTGCACCATAACATCTGCCAGAGTCGTCTTCTACGGTCCAGACCTCGTCACCGCATCGGCCTCCATCACCAGCTCCACCAGGAGGTAAGATTCCTGGTGATCATCAGCGTTGGCAGCACCACCTACACCATCAGACAGAGCTCGGCGGGGGCTTTCAGAAAAGCCCAAACACCGCGACATTCCGTGCAGGGGACTGGGAGCAATCCTACCGCAAAACACCAGGTAAGGCGGATTACCAGCCTCATCTCCAACATTACACTCCATCACTTGCAAACACACCGAGCTTGGGCTCGTTTAAATCGCCTTTTTAAGGCGAACACGAATATCGCTGTACAGACGCTCACAAACCTTCCCTCCACCCTCCAGACGGAATTTCCCTTCCCCCCCCTCAAAATCTCAACCCCCCCTCCCCACCCCCTCAAGTTTGGTATCATTTGAATCGTCTTTAGAAGGCGATTCCAACCCACTACTCAGACCTCAGTTTTGACCACCCCCCACCACCACCTTAATCATGCTCCCCCGAACCCCTCCGAAATCAGCTTTGATCAACACCCCTTCGCCGACTACTTCCAGTTCCACAGCAAGGCGGAACATTGTCAATTCTCTAAGCCCCGCCTTCGCCCGCTCCAGCCTACCTATGGAGTCTACACATATGGAGTTGGCAAGGGATCTTCGGCGAAGGGCCATGAACGCGCTCTCCTCTTCGCGCAATTTAAAAACAGAGATCAAGGTCGCGATCACTGAGGCTATCGACGGCCTTTTCGGAGTCGTCGCGATCCTTGATCCTTCCACTGACCCCACCAAACCTCCCCCTTCACAGACAAACAACACAATTGAAAACACTGAACAATACACGCAATTAATCCAGAAACTAGAGACTCACTCCGGATTGCTTGAGGAGTCTTACCGGGCCATCCGCGAACATACTAAACTTATAAAAACAATACCGAAACCAGCCTCTGTGGCATCACCACCTCCTGCAGTCGAGAAGAACAACACCATCAAATCATACGCTAAGGCCGCCGCCATACCAAAGCCCCCCGCGGGCCCCTCCATTGTGGTTTCAGGTGAGGGCTTTGACACAACTGAAAAACTAATCACCCAGCTGACCAAAACCGTTGACTTCCGCCGGGGCGGATACGCTCCCCTAAGGGTTACACCGCTCTCCAACAATAAACTCAAACTGGTCTTCGAGACCGAAGACCATAAAAAACATACACTTGATAAATTACACACCAGCAACACCATTAAGGCGCAAGAGGAAAAGCGCCTCAATCCTATGGTTATCCTAAAAGGCATCTCAAAAACCACTACTGAACAGGATCTCATAAACTCCATTACAGACCAAAACCCTACACTAAAGAACCACACTTTTACAATCAAATTCACTGCCAAGAACCGCAACACATCCTTATATAACACTGTACTTAACACTTCACCCTCTGCCTGGAAGGCCTTTGTCGATCTAGGCAGAGTAAACATAGGCATACAACGCGTCCATTGTAGCACTTTTTCACCGTTTAGGCAGTGTCAGAACTGCCTAAACTTCGGCCACACAAAGAGTCGATGCCCCACCAACACACCCACATGCGCCAAGTGCTCAGCAAAACACCCTACGGCTGAGTGCAAGGAGCAAACACTAACATGCACTAACTGCTCAGAACATAACACAGTACACAAGACCAACACAGACACTCAACACCGCGCCGACTCGGAGAGCTGCCCGAAGGTCAGAGCTATGCGTGCCCGTGTGGAGGCCAAAATCAACTACATTTAAATTCATGTACACTTTGTAGAACACACAGCATATATCTAACACACTCGATAACACAACACACAATCATTCAATGCACATATCAACACTCTAACTACCCCCACATTTCTTTTATCATATACCACATTTAGTTTACTATACTCTCCCTCAACAAATAACACCATATCATCTTATACTATGCTGTAACCCGCCTTGCCTACGAAATACAAGCTGCTGTACTATACAATTTGTAAATCAACTGTTAAATAATTATATAACTCGCTATATCGTAACTCAATTTTCTCTATATTTGCATTATTATTCGGAATTGTTTATTTGTTTTAATTTGTTTTGCTATAACTTTGTGTGTACTATTTCTTATGTTACTGTTTAACCTTAATTAATCATACTACTATACTTTTTATATTTTATATCTTGTAATCCCTCATTTGGTCGAAATGAGCACTTAAACCAACTACTTTATTTTAATTTTATTATCAATGTAAATAGTTTCTCAATGTTACTCTGTCGTCAATCATGACAACAATGCAGGTGGTTGAGTGGAAGGGATTGCATCCAATAGCATGACCGACCCTCAACCACCCCCCACCGAGTTTAAATTATTAAATCTTTAGAGTATGATCACATCTGGTCTAAGATTTTTTGTACTTGGATTGTTATAATTATGGCGCGGGTCTAGACGTGGTTGAGAGGATGGATTTGTATCAAATAGCAGCCTGATCCTCAACCACCCTACCCCGCGCCCACCATCACTTGTTTATTTTTATTATTACTTTTACTCATTACATTGTGCACTCTTAATTTGTAAATACCTTAAATGTTTAATCATAAATTTAATATTGTAATTTACCAACTTTTGCACTTCCATATATTTAATCTCTCATGTTTACTTTTATTTTGTCACTTTTATGTAATATAACAATTTTTTTTTTTACTTAATTTTAATTTACCTAATAACTCTTTGTACTCTTTCAATAACTATTTTTAAGACTTGCCAAAAATTTATATAAACCGCAAAAATTGTAACAAAATATGAAACTGTAACGACGCGGACTCTATGCAGGTGGCTCAGCGAAGGTTGATCGTATCCGATAGCGAAGCCGACGCTCAGCCACCTCACCCACCTTTATACATCTTTTTTTTACAATAAAGTTCATAAATGAAAAAAATTATTTCATAGCTTAGCTTCCTCGGCCCCGGGGCGTGAGTCGCCGGGGAGGTAGGCCTACTAGACAATTAACAAAAAAAAAAAAAAAAAAAAAAAAAAAAAAAACCTAACCTAACCTAACCTAACCTAACCTAACCTAACCTAACCTAACCTAACCTAACCTAACCTAACCTAACCTAACCTAACCTAACCTAACCTAACCTAACCTAACCTAACCTAACCTAACCTAACCTAACCTAACCTAACCTAACCTAACCTAACCTAACCTAACCTAACCTAACCTAACCTAACCTAACCTAACCTAACCTAACCTAACCTAACCTAACCTAACCTAACCTAACCTAACCTAACCTAACCTAACCTAACCTAACCTAACCTAACCTAACCTAACCTAACCTAACCTAACCTAACCTAACCTAACCTAACCTAACCTAACCTAACCTAACCTAACCTAACCTAACCTAACCTAACCTAACCTAACCTAACCTAACCTAACCTAACCTAACCTAACCTAACCTAACCTAACCTAACCTAACCTAACCTAACCTAACCTAACCTAACCTAACCTAACCTAACCTAACCTAACCTAACCTAACCTAACCTAACCTAACCTAACCTAACCTAACCTAACCTAACCTAACCTAACCTAACCTAACCTAACCTAACCTAACCTAACCTAACCTAACCTAACCTAACCTAACCTAACCTAACCTAACCTAACCTAACCTAACCTAACCTAACCTAACCTAACCTAACCTAACCTAACCTAACCTAACCTAACCTAACCTAACCTAACCTAACCTAACCTAACCTAACCTAACCTAACCTAACCTAACCTAACCTAACCTAACCTAACCTAACCTAACCTAACCTAACCTAACCTAACCTAACCTAACCTAACCTAACCTAACCTAACCTAACCTAACCTAACCTAACCTAACCTAACCTAACCTAACCTAACCTAACCTAACCTAACCTAACCTAACCTAACCTAACCTAACCTAACCTAACCTAACCTAACCTAACCTAACCTAACCTAACCTAACCTAACCTAACCTAACCTAACCTAACCTAACCTAACCTAACCTAACCTAACCTAACCTAACCTAACCTAACCTAACCTAACCTAACCTAACCTAACCTAACCTAACCTAACCTAACCTAACCTAACCTAACCTAACCTAACCTAACCTAACCTAACCTAACCTAACCTAACCAGTCCGCGTCCAGACGCCACCCGAAACGGTCAAATCCACGTCGCTCCGCGCAAAAATAAGTTTCGAAAAATATTTTAAGTGGTTTTCAGTGAAGTAACAGTGTTGTGCTACATATCAAAAGATTCGCAAAATTGCGATCTACCTGATAGTGTTAGTCTCAGTTTAAAATAATTTTATTTTCGATTTTTAAAACGTGAAAAACTGTAAAAATTTTAGTTTTTGTGAAGTTAAAAATACTATTTATTAAGCGAAAATTGTGAAAGTGGTACCAAAGGATAGAGCTGATTTTTACGGTCAGTTCGACACCAAAATCAAGGATAAGGACCTGAATTTCAGAAAACTGTAACGTATTTAACACTAAAAACTTAATAACTTTTAATTTAAATCAGTGACACTATAGTTTTATATACTCAAACGATAGACAATTTCACGGCGCATCTAACGATACCAATCTCAAAACAATCGGTTCATAAACCGATTTTTCAGGGGCTGAAAACTAGTTTTTCAGCCACCAACTCATAACGCTTCAGTGCTCTACAACGTGTTATACATAGAACTGTGCGCAATTACACCAGCTAGCGATTGGTATATCGCACGTGAAAATCGGAGTTAATTCAGGACCTGAAAAAACCTGAAAACCGGTTTTTGCGTTTAAACTCCCTGAAAACTACACACCACCAACAAGGAAGTATTACCATCCTAACCGGCGTTACCTGGAGCACCTTATGGTGCAAAAATAATTAATTTCCATTCAGTAGTTCAGGAGATATCCAATTTTTTCTGAAATTTTCGGAAAAAACTCATTTTACAACTCAACTTAAATAAAATCATACATTTTATAACATCATACGATAGAGCTCAGAGAGACGCACCGTTTGACACTAAGATTGTGCAGATCGGACTTAAAACCAATTTTTCAGAGGCTGAAAACTAGATTTTCAGTCTCCAATTCACGGCCTTACGACCTACAATAAAACTTCATATACGGAATTACGCGCCAGGCAAAGAGGGATCGATTGACGTATCGCACTACTAAATCGGAACAGGGATACCCTATCGAAACACCGAAAAACCAGTTTATGCGTTGTAACCCCCCGAAATCAACGCACCACCACCTCGTTGCAATACGCATCAGTTCCGGCTTCGTCGGGCGCATCCATCGACACCAACATTTTAAATTTTCATCAAGCGGTTCCTGAGCAATCCTCAGTTTCGTCACGGAAACCAGGGTTTCCACAGGATCCAATCAGCCGACATACACCATTTTAACTAATTAACGCTGCCGCAACGCTCCTGCATCGGCCCCGCTACGAAGAAAATTACATCACATCATATCAGCTTCACCAATCACCAAGTTTCCTGGTGATCACCGGGATCCGCTGCAACACCCGCACCAATTGGTAGACCCCGTCGCGGGCTGCCAAGCAACACCAATCAACGCCGCACTCGGAGCAACGAAACAGGAGCAATCCCCAACGGAATAGTCAGGTAAGGTGGATTACCAGCCTGATCTCCAACACATTACATTACCAACAGCAAACTCACCGAGCTTGGGCTCATTTGAACGGGCTCATTAACACCAACACCAATACACATATACAGACGCACACAAACCAACCCCTCACCCCCCAGGGTGAATTTTCCTCCCCCCTCCTCTAAATTTTTTCCCCCCTCACCCCACCCACCCGAGTTTAGGCTCGTTTAATACAGTTTTTAAAGGCGATTCTAACGCCGTAAATAACATCCTCCTCCGACACCCCCCCACCACCCACGGAAAATGTTACCCAGAACTCCACCTAAATCAACCATCTCGGGCACCCCTCCGCATACGTCTTCTGATCCTTCATCACGAAGGACTCTCGTTGACACGCTGAGCCCGGCGTTTACACGCAAAACCCCGCCAGTGGAACCCACCAGAATGGAGATGGCCAGAGAACATCGGCGGAAGGGACTCGACGCCCTCGCGGCATCTAAAAACATCAAGGGTGATTTAAAGAAAGCCATTACTGAGGCTATTGACGGCCTCTTCGGAGTCGTCGCTTTATTCATCCCATCCACCCCTCCTCCCCCAAGGGCCTCCCTTTCTCAACCCAATATCACTACGGACAGCGACACTAACCATCACACTAAAGAGCTGATACAAAAGCTCGAAGCCCACACCGGACTATTGGAGGAGTCTTATAGGGCGATAAGGGAGCACAGCAACCTGCTTAAGGCGCACCAAAAATCCGCGCCAGTGGTCACCCAATCTCGAGCGGTGGAATCATCGAACACCAAATCCTACGCCAAAGCAGCTGCCATCCCGAAACCCCCTTCGGGCCCCACCATTGTAGTCACTGGTGAGGGCTTCAACACTACCGAACAACTACTCACACAGATTAACAAAACCGTCAACTTTCGTCAAGGCGGCTACGCACCATTAAATATCACCCCACTCTCAAATAAAAAATTAAAACTTACCTTCGAAAAGGAGGAACACAAACAGCACACACTTAAAAATTTACAGAAACACGATCAAATTAATACACTGGAGGAAAAGAGATTGGACCCAATGGTTATACTAAAAGGGATCTCTAAAAGTATAGACGAACACGACCTCACTAACACCATAAAAGACCAAAACCCTACACTCTCCAACGAAACATTTTCTATTAAATTTACTACCATTAATAGGAATTCATCACTATACAATGCAGTACTACACACCACACCCTCCGCGTGGAAAGCCTTCTCCAACCTCGGCCGAGTCAACATTGGCATGCAGCGAGTGCATTGCGACAACTTTTCGCCATTCAGGCAATGCCAAAACTGCCTGAACTTTGGGCACACAAAGAGCCGCTGCCCGGCGAAATCACCAACTTGCGCCAAATGCTCCGCTTCACACCCCACTAAAGAGTGCAAAGCACTAACACTCAAATGTGCCAATTGCCACGAACACAACACACAATACAAAACAAACACAAACACTGAACACCGCGCCGACCACGAAAGCTGTTCCAAATTGAGGGCCATGCGTGCCCGCGTTGAGGCCAAAGTCAATTATGAATAACATGTACACCAAACTCAACATCATACAAGCGAACCTTGACCGGTCTCGCAACGCTTTTCAAGAATTCCAACAACACTTTTTTACAAAGAAACTCGACATCGCAATCATATCAGAACCTTACACGACTAACAACACAGTCAAAAACATTACAGGCCTCCGCGTGTTTCAGTCCAGTGCGACTAGCACAACGAAGGCCTGTATCATTACACAGTCACACATTAACGCTCATATAATTTCTCAATACACAACAGGCAACATGGTGGTTATCGCCATTCCAACCACAACAAAAACACTCTACATCGCGTCGGTTTACATTGAACCGAAAACTGACGCACATAACACATTAGACACACTCGACACCTTTATTAAAGCACACATAAACACTAATATCATAATTGGCGGAGACTTCAACGCGTGGCACCAGCTGTGGGGTAGCTCACGCAACAACCCTCGAGGCGCAAACCTCACCGACATTATCAACTCTAACGATTTACACATTAACAACAATGGAAACACGCCCACATTCGAAACAGTTACACACGGAGCAGAGAGATCGTCCATAATCGACCTCACACTATCCACTGCACCTATATACTACCATATACACAATTGGGAGGTTAAACAACACCTCTTTCCTTCCACCCAACACAACCCCATTACCTATCACCTCGATTGCTCAATTAACCCCATAGCTCGAGCAATCCCCAATAGTACATTCAAATTCAACACTAGCAAAGGCAATTGGCACACCTTTAAAGAGACACTACACACAAACATTACCAAACACAATATTTTAAATAGCGATATCTCAACAATCACACCAACACAAATTGATGATTTTATCACGAATCTCACACGAGTAATACACACAGCCTGCGAAGAGTCTTTTGCGCTTAAAACAGGTATCGGCAGACCAAAAGCTCCATGGTGGAGTGAGGAACTACAAACGCTCAAATCACAATGCATCGACCTTCACCGTAAAATACACTCACACTCCAGACACAGACAGACACCTCCTCCAGATTTAATAAAAACATACAACGATACAAAACACCGATACACTCAGGCGATCAGAAAAACATCTACACAACACTTCAGGCAATTTTGCGAATCACAAGGAAAAGAGGACGTCTGGTCCATCACCAACAGACTACTTAAAACCAATCACACCATTCAACCTCGCACACTTAAAATCGGCGACAAATTCACTAACAACGAACAAGAAACAGCATCAGCTCTACTTAATCACTTTTATCCGACAGAGACACCAGACACAAACGACAAGCACACAAACATCCGCGCTAATAGTAAATTACTTCCTAAAACAGACGACGACCCTCCATTCACTACATCTGAAATAATAAGCGCCATTAACTCCATCAAACATACTAAAGCACCCGGTAACGACCACCTAACCAGTGACATCTGTTTGGTATTCGCTCAACAATACCCGGAGCTAATTACCAACCTATACAACCGATGTCTACAAACGGCCCACTTCCCCACGCCCTGGAAAGAGGCTATAGTTAAAATTATACCAAAACCCAGTAAAAACGATTACACTAGCCTCAACTCATTTCGGCCTATCGGCCTTATCCCAGTATTTGGGAAAGTGCTCGAGAAGCTTTTCACAAAACGACTCACACACAAGGCACACACACTCAAACTACTGAACCGACAACAGTTCGGCTTCACTGAACAGACAAACACAGTACACGCCTTACAAGAGGCCATTAATATCATACAAACGGCAAAACACAACCAACAACACACCATAGCCGTATCCCTCGACATCAAAGCTGCCTTCGATAATGCATGGTGGCCCGCGGTGTTGAGCGGATTACGAGCTGTACAATGCCCACTCAACATATTTAAACTCATACAAAACTACTTAACCAACAGAACAGTCACATTACAATTTGGCAACACACGCACTACACATTATACTCAAAAAGGATGTGTTCAGGGATCGGCCTGTGGGCCCATACTATGGAACATTATTCTCAATTCACTCCTCCACACCACCTTACCATCAGGATGCCACTTACAGGCTTTTGCAGATGACATAATACTTATCACTACAGACAAAGACATTAAATCCTTAGAACACAAAACAAACCACACTCTTAACATTATTAAGGAATGGGGCGAGGGGGTCAAACTTCAATTTGGCCCCGATAAAACTCAAACCATTGCCTTCACTAATCAAGCTCAGAACTGTAAAATCTTTTTCGACAACACTCCACTTCTATTCACTCACACTATAAAATATCTCGGAATCATAATAGATAATAAACTCACTTTCAAACACCACGTCACACATGTCACCGCTAAAGCCTCACTCATTTTTAATAAAATTATCACATTCACACGACCCACTTGGGGTCCTCATCCTGAGAACATTAGGATGATATACAAAATGGTTATCGAACCAATCATAACATACGGTGCTTCCATCTGGGGACAGGCGGCCAACAAGAGGTATAATAAAAAACTCCTCCTAAAAACACAACGTGGTTTCGCTATTCGGGCCACCAAAGCTTTTAAAAACACATCGACTAACGCAGCAATTGCCCTCGCGGGCTTCGTTCCGCTTGACCTCAAAGTTACCGAGGCCTTCGAGATCGAAAGCGCACGAATCAAGGGCACCAACAAACACATACCAAGTGACATCCCAGTTGAACAACCTACACATTTTACCAAACTATTACACCCTGCACAAAGACCCTTAATAAAATACACCACATATAAGAATAACCTACACAAACACACCTCAACAAATAACATAAACATATACACAGATGGGAGTAAACAGGAATCTGGCGAGACGGGCGCAGCATTCGTCGTTTACTCCCTCAATAACACAGACATTATACACAGATGGAAAAGGAGATTACACCCAACTTGCACTGTATTCCAAGCGGAATTAGTCGCCATTAGAGGAGCCTGCAATTGGGCCACCAATCACTCGCACAGCAAGACCAACACTACACCCCATAG
>CAVNZL010000026.1:1800000-2252500 GCA_963693355.1 Pontia daplidice | reverse complement strand
GTTCCTGAGAAATCACCAGCTTTCACCTTTACTCCAGGGTTTCCACTGGAACCACCTCACCAAAAAACAAATTAAATACAGCATAATATCCGCCAAACTCGCCTTCTACGGACCAGACCTCGTCACCGCATCGGCCTCCATCACCAGCTCCACCAGGAAGTAAGTTTCCTGGTGATCATCAGCATTGGCAGCACCACCCACACCATCAGACAGAGCTCGGCGGGGGCTTTCAGAAAAGCCCAAACACCGGGACATTCCGTGCAGGGAACTGGGAGCAATCCTACCGCAAAACATCAGGTAAGGCGGATTACCAGCCTCATCTCCAACATTACACTCTATCACTCGCAAACACACCGAGCTTGGGCTCGTTTAAATCGCCTTTTTAAGGCGAACACGAATATCACTGTACAGACGTTCACAAACCCTCCCTTCACCCCCCAAACGTAATTTCCCTTCCCCCCCCTCAAAATCTCAACCCCCCCTCCCCACCCCCTCGTGTTTGGTATCATCTGAATCGTCTTTAGAAGGCGATTCCAACCCACTAGTCGGACCTCAATTTTGACCACCCCCCACCTCCACCGTAATCATGCTCCCCCGAACCCCTCCGAAAACAGCACTGATTAACACCCCTTCGCCGACAACTTCCAGCTCTACAGCAAGGCGGAACATTGTTAACTCCTTAAGCCCTGCCTTCGCCCGCTCCAGCCTACCTGCGGAGTCTACTCACATGGAGTTGGCAAGGGACCTTCGGCGAAGGGCTATGAACGCGCTTTCCTCCTCGCGCAATTTGAAAACAGAGATCAAGGTCGCGATCACTGAGGCTATTGACGGCCTTTTCGGAGTCGTCGCGATCCTTGATCCCACCACCGACCCCACCAAACCTCCCCCTTCACAAACAAACAACACTATACAGAATACTGAACAATACACGCAATTAGTACAGAAACTCGAGACTCACTCTGGATTACTAGAGGAGTCTTACCGGGCTATCCGCGAACACACTAAACTCATAAAAACGTTACCGAAACCAGCCTCTGTGGCATCACCACCTCCTGTAGTCGAGAAGAACAACACCATCAAATCATACGCTAAGGCCGCCGCCATACCGAAGCCCCCCGCGGGCCCCTCCATAGTGGTCTCAGGCGAGGGCTTTGACACAACTGAAAAATTAATTACACAACTCACTAAAACAGTAGACTTCCGCCGGGGCGGATATGCTCCCCTAAGGGTAACACCTCTCTCCAATAACAAACTCAAATTGGTCTTCGAAACCGAAGACCACAAAAAACACACACTCGAAAAACTACACACCAGCAACACCATTAAGGCGCAAGAGGAAAAGCGCCTCAATCCTATGGTCATCCTAAAAGGCATCTCAAAAACCACTACTGAACACGATCTCATAAACTCCATTACAGACCAAAACCCTACACTAAAAAACCACACTTTCACAATCAAATTCACTGCCAATAACCGTAACACATCCCTTTACAACATAGTACTCAACACTACACCCTCTGCCTGGAAGGCCTTTGTCGATCTAGGCAGAGTAAACATAGGAATACAACGCGTTCACTGCAGCACATTTTCACCGTTTAGGCAGTGTCAAAACTGCCTAAACTTCGGCCACACTAAGAGCAGATGCCCCACCAACACACCCACTTGCGCCAAGTGCTCAGCTCACCACCTGACAGCTGAGTGCAAGGAGCAAACAATTACATGCAATAATTGCGCCGAACACAACACCGCACACAAAACAAATACAGACACTCGGCACCGTGCCGACTCGGAGAGTTGCCCAAAGGTCAGAGCAATGCGTGCCCGTGTGGAAGCCAAAGTAAATTATATTTAAAATCTATTCACTTTATTTAAAACACTGAGCATATACATAACACACTTGATTACACAACGCACATAAATTCATACACATATCAACACTTAGCGCCTCTCACACGTATCTTTCAGTTTATTCACTTTACACTCTCTCAACAAACAGCACTCTATCACCTCATCCTCCGACCTGGCTGTAACCCGCCTTACCTGCGGCGTACAAGCTAATGTACAATATATCCTAGAAATTAACTGTCAACTATTAACATAACTAGCCATTCTGTAATTTGATTATTTTAATATCCACGATGCATTTGGAATCGCCTGTTGAATTTACTGTATTTTTCTATAACTTTGCATGTACAATTTTCCATCACACTCGACTGTTAAACACAGAAAAATCGCCTTTATTATACACCTTTAATTTATATCTTTTCTCTATTGTCCACTTTAATCATATTACTCTTTCTATATTATTTATCCTGTATTACTTCAATGGGTCGAGATGGGCGCTTAAACCCATCACCTTATTTTATTACTATTATTGAATTCATAATTACCTTTATTCTTTACACGGTGCACTTTTAATTTGTAATACTTCAAAGTTGCAATTTGCAACTTCAGCAGTACCACATATTTTATCTCTAATTTTCATTTATATCTTGTCAACTTTAACTTTAAAAACTATTATTAATTTTATAACTAATGTAAACAATTTGTTAATATTATCTTGCCGTTAAACATGACAACAATGTAGATGTCTGAACGGAAGGGATTGCATCCTGTTGCATGACTGACCCTCAACAATCTCGTTCACCGAGTTTAAATTATTAAATCTTTAGATTAGTGATCTAAGATTTTTTGTACTCAAATTGTTTAAATTATGGCGCGGGACAAGACGTGGTTGAGAGGAAGGATTTGTATCAAATAGCAGCCTGATCCTCAACCACCCTTGCCCGCGCCCACTATCACTAGCATAATCGTCCTACTTATTTTTACTCCTTACACAGTTCACTTTCAAATTGTAAATACCTTATAACTCTCTCATAAATATCATATTGTAATATTTTAACTTTTGACCTACTGTATATTTAATCTCTTAATTTTAATTCTCTTTTGTCAACTTTATTCTCATGTAACCATGTTGTATGTTATTCTAATTTACTTAATAACCTTTGTTAACTATTTTTAAGACTTTTCCACAATTGTATTAACTACTATAACTTTTAATAATAATTATATTTGTAACGACGCGGACTCTATGCAGGTGGCTGAGAGAAGGTTGATCGTATCCGATAGCGAAACCGACTCTCAGCCACCTCACCCACCTTTATATACATTTTTCACAATAAAGTTCATAAATGGAAAAAATTATTTCATAGCTTAGCTTCCTCGGCCCCGGGGCGTGAGTCGCCGGGGAGGTAGGCCTACTAGACAATTAACAAAAAAAAAAAAAAAAAAAAAAAAAAAAACCTAACCTAACCTAACCTAACCTAACCTAACCTAACCTAACCTAACCTAACCTAACCTAACCTAACCTAACCTAACCTAACCTAACCTAACCTAACCTAACCTAACCTAACCTAACCTAACCTAACCTAACCTAACCTAACCTAACCTAACCTAACCTAACCTAACCTAACCTAACCTAACCTAACCTAACCTAACCTAACCTAACCTAACCTAACCTAACCTAACCTAACCTAACCTAACCTAACCTAACCTAACCTAACCTAACCTAACCTAACCTAACCTAACCTAACCTAACCTAACCTAACCTAACCTAACCTAACCTAACCTAACCTAACCTAACCTAACCTAACCTAACCTAACCTAACCTAACCTAACCTAACCTAACCTAACCTAACCTAACCTAACCTAACCTAACCTAACCTAACCTAACCTAACCTAACCTAACCTAACCTAACCTAACCTAACCTAACCTAACCTAACCTAACCTAACCTAACCTAACCTAACCTAACCTAACCTAACCTAACCTAACCTAACCTAACCTAACCTAACCTAACCTAACCTAACCTAACCTAACCTAACCTAACCTAACCTAACCTAACCTAACCTAACCTAACCTAACCTAACCTAACCTAACCTAACCTAACCTAACCTAACCTAACCTAACCTAACCTAACCTAACCTAACCTAACCTAACCTAACCTAACCTAACCTAACCTAACCTAACCTAACCTAACCTAACCTAACCTAACCTAACCTAACCTAACCTAACCTAACCTAACCTAACCTAACCTAACCTAACCTAACCTAACCTAACCTAACCTAACCTAACCTAACCTAACCTAACCTAACCTAACCTAACCTAACCTAACCTAACCTAACCTAACCTAACCTAACCTAACCTAACCTAACCTAACCTAACCTAACCTAACCTAACCTAACCTAACCTAACCTAACCTAACCTAACCTAACCTAACCTAACCTAACCTAACCTAACCTAACCTAACCTAACCTAACCTAACCTAACCTTTTTTTTTTTTTTAATGCTGTAGCGCAAAGAGGCCACTATCCACTAAAATAACCACCGATGCCCAGAATAACCGCATCAGCGGCGACCCGGTATCGATTTACATTACCCGGGATGTCGCTGCGGCTGCTGCTTAGCACCCTACCTCGGCGCGCAGCCCTTCGTTTTTGGGGTACCCCCGAGAAGGGAAAGCACCCCGGCGCTATTGCGCGACGACATAGCCATCAATTTCGTTTAAACAATGAATAAACAAAAGAAAAATTACAACAGGTGTATAAAAACAACTGAGCGCAAGACAGGGCACAATAGTGCCCATGCCTGCTAACAAAAAGTAAATAATAATAAATAAGTAAATAGACCCTATTCCCTATCCCAGTGTCGACGCTTGAAAGCGTCGTCTTCTCCGTCTGCGTTGCCTCGCGGGGGCGGAACACGGATCCATCTCGCGTTTCCGTTCCGCCTCCTCCTTCTTGCTCATTACTTGAGATGCGAAGGTGACAACAGCCTGCCATTTCTCTTCGTTTTGGAGCATCTGCTCGACCATTCCCCTCAAGTCTTGAATCCGACCAACGACATCGTATAAAGAGCTCCTCTCGAGCGCCCAGGCTGGGCACTCGAAGAGGGTGTGGCGAGCGTCGTCATTGGCCGAACCACAATGGTGGCAGGACGTGGTCTCCTCCCTGCCGGCCGTGTTGCACAGATACCTCCCGAAACAACCGTGCCCCGAAAGTATCTGCACTAACCAGTAGGAGAGGTGTCCGCTCCTCCTCCTCGTCCACTCCTGCAAATGAGGGCCCAAAGCGTCAAGCGTCCAACGCCCAGCCCTGGCCTCCCCTATCTCTACAGCCCAATTTTCGAGTGCGGAATCTTCCGCTTCCGACCTCCACGACCTTACTACGTCTGGTTCAGGCTCAGAGCCTGATGTTCTGGCCCTAGTTCTCTTCCAGTAGACGCTCGAGAGAGCCCTTGCAGCATGCCGCCAGGGTAGCAGTCTAGTGAGCGCGCAGGCGGCATCAAAAGAAACCGTCCTGTAAGCTCGAGCCGTTCTGATTGCGATCTTTCGCTGGGCTCTTCTCAGGATCGCCCTATTTGCACTGATCCCGCTCGCCTCCTCTGCCCAGATCGGGCATCCGTAGAGGGCCTTACTCTTCAAGACACCCGCGAAAAGACGGCGTCTACTCTCGCTGGGCCCGCCGATATTGGGCATTACCCTCGCTAGGGCCGCAGCGGTGGCGTCTAGTTTTGGGACTAACGCTGTACAGTGTGGTGTAAAGGACCACTTAGAGTCCAGCGTCAGCCCCAAGTATTTCATTGTTGCGCCTATTTCAATCCTTGCTCCTCCAACCGTGATGACAGATCCTCTGGGTGCACGGCCTTTAGGTAGAAATGCGATGGCCTCGCATTTGTCTAGAGCGACACTTAAACCTAATTTCCTAATTTTTGCTACAAGCTGAGCGACCGAAGCCGTTGCTCTAATTTTAGCTTCTCGCAGATCTGACCCGGATGCCACGATCAGCGTGTCGTCGGCGTACCCCAAAAGCAGGACACCCCTCAATAACGCCGACCGTAGCACCGTATCGTAGCCGAGATTCCACAGGAGCGGCCCAAGGACCGACCCCTGTGGCACCCCGCACGACACTTCATGGCTGGACCAGCCCTCCTGTGTTGGGAACAAAATCCGTCTTCCGCGTAAATAGTCCGCGACAACGGCTCTCAGGTATTGCGGGACCTTGTGTAATGCAAGTCCCTCCATTATGGTGCACCAGGGCAGGGTGTTGAAGGCGTTGGCTATATCGATAGACACAGCCACTACCACCCCACCCCGGCATGTCGTCTCCTCAGATACTCTGCGCAAGTGCGCTATGGCGTCCACTGTCGAGCGCTGGCGTCTAAAGCCGTACTGCGCATCAGCCAGGTCCGGTCCTTGTGTGGTGAGGTGCGCGTTGATGCGACCGGCAATCATTCTTTCGAATAACTTGCCAGCCTCATTCAACAGCACGATGGGCCGGTAGGCTGACGGAGAGTCTTCCGGCTTCCCAGGCTTCCGCAGAAGTACCAACATGCCCGTCTTCCATATATCGGGGAAGCTCCCCTCGTCCAAACATCTGCTCGTCAGGTCCAGGAATGTCTGGTCGAGTCCGTACTGCAGCGCGAGCGACAGCACCCTTCCGTGCGTTCCATCTGGGCCAGGGGCCGCCTTCTTGCGTCGCAGTTTCGCCAGTGCTCCCTCTAGTTCCGAGATGGTCACCTCCGGTGTAAAAGGCCGAGAAGGTGACTCTGTCGCTGCTGGTACCTCTGGAATGTACAGTACGGTGGACGGGACTCGCGGAAAAAGTACCGAGACCGTAGACCGCAAGAAACTTGGGTCCAGGGTGGTGGAGAGGGGAGGACCTCGGGGCCGTAGTTTGCTCATGATGAGCTTGTACGGGCGTCCCCAGGGGTCCTCTTCTAAGGTGTCGACAAAGTCCCGCCACGACTTCTCCTTGGCAGAGGAGATTTCCTTTTTGAGGCGGGTCTGCGCCTCTCTGAACAGCGTGTAAAGACGCTGTTCTTCCGCTGGATCGATATTTATGTTGGCCCTTCTGCGGTAGTGACTGTATCGCCTTCTTGCTCTGACGCAGTCACCACGCAGCTGCGCCAGGGCGTCATTCCACCAATGCACACTTCTGTTGTTATTCATGGCCCTGGATCGGCGCATGGAGCAGTCGGACAACTGCCCAAGCGTCTTGCCCAGCCAAGTCGCCTGGTCCTCGCTATTTGCGAGACTTGGCCGTGACCAAGCCGCCACTATCGCAGCAATCTCTAACTCCTCCTGCACAAGGGACTTAAGGGCCCATTTGGGGCCGATCTCCGGCGGAGTTCGATGAACCGGGGACTGGCCGGACCGAGCATCTGCCGAGGGGAGGACCTGAAACCGAATGTAGCGGTGATCTGACAGGGTCTCGACCTCGGTCAGTACCTCCCAGCCTTGAACACGCGGCGCGACAGAGGATTCCGCGAACGTGATGTCTATCACAGAACCTCCGCCCATGCGCACACACGTGAACTCGGAACCCCGGTTTAACGGCGACAGGTCGTGTGCCGCTGCCCATTCCAGCAACGCAACGCCGCGAGGGTCCGTGACTGATGAACCCCACGCCCGCGACTTGGCATTGAAGTCGCCCGCAACAATCAGGCCGAAAGGCCTGCTCCAGCGGATGACAACATCAACCTCGTTCAGGAACTCCTCGAACTCCGCCAGGGTGCGGTTTGGCGAGAAATATACACCAACAATACAAATAGCGCCTATTCTGATACCGACGCAGCCATTCTTGGATATTGAGGAAGTGACTGGGGTGTCACAGGTGTTAGTGACGATGGCGACGGAATTAGTGCTGTCTCCTACCCAGTCACTCCTGTCTGATATTCGGTAAGGCTCCGATATGACCGCGACGTTGATATGCCACTGTGCCAGAGATTGGACTAAAAGGTCCTGGGCTCCAGCGCAGTGGTTGACGTTGGCTTGGAGGACTTTCAGGGCGTGATCCATTACTGTCCCACGATCCCTGAAGTCTCCATAGCTTCGCCCTCCTTTGTAGGCGCTTGGCGGGTCTTCTGGACTGCTTGCCTTCGTGTCACCCTAACCTTGGGCGCCATACAGCGCAGGCTACCCAGGCTGTGGTCAGCCTTCCTCTTTTGCTCTGCGCAGACAGGGCAGTGAGGCACCGAGGAGCACTCGGCCGCTCTGTGCTCTACAGAACCGCACTTTCGGCAGAGGCCGCTCCTATCAACTTCTTCAGGACATCTGCTCGCTACGTGTCCCGTGCGACGACAACGGTAGCACTGCAGGTCCTTCGGAATCGACACAAGAACCTTGGCCGACATCCATCCTATTAGGAGCCGACCTTGTTGGAGGGCCTTTGCAGCGTTTACGGGAACCCGTGCCCAGGCTGTAAAGAGGCCTACTCTATCGGCACGGGGTTCCCCGACTTTAATTTGGTCAGCCGGACAACCCGTCTTTGTGGCTATGGCTGCTCTTATCTCATCTTTTGTGACAGAGTCATCAAGACCGAAGACTTTGATGTCCGCCATTTTCACTGGTCTTGCAACCTTCACTTCCTCTTCTGTATAGATAGCCTTCAGCTTGGCTGCTAAAGCGTCCGCTTTAGGGCCGCTCGTCGCCAGGGACCCAGGGATCTGGAGAATCGCAGCCCCCGTGATCGCGCGCCGGAACCGAAGACCATCGACGCCTATCTCTTGGAGGTTGATCTGCGCCTTCGCCCTTCTGATCGCCTCTGCATACGAGAGGCTCCCACCATCTTTGGAGATAGTGAGAACAACCGCAGCAGAACGAGGAGCCTTCAATTTTGGTGGTAGATCTGGCTTTCTGCCGGTTCTTGACCTACTTCTCCCGATTTGTTGCCGGGCTCTGAATGCCCTAGACGCTACCGGCAAATTGGTAGTAGCCGAAGCGTTGCGACGTCCCCTCCCGTTTGCCTTTGGTGGTGCTGGTGGTGGGCCCCTGGACCTATTGCCAGCATGGGGAATGCCGACCTCCACAGCGCCGTGGGCTTTGTAAGCCCTTGACGTTGATGGAAGCTGGGTCTTACCATTCCTTCCAACTTTTTGCCATCCGTCCTCCAAAACGTCCGAGTTAGGCAATCTGTATGCATCTTTCTGTGTCGAGTTAGCGCTGGCGGCGGTGGAGTGGGCCCTGGCTGACGCAGAGGTGCTGGCCATGGATCTTTCTGGCACCACCGGTGCCTCGTTCGAGTTCTTTTTGTTCTTCTTCTTTTTTGTTTTCTTCACTTTCTCTGGGACACTGGCGTTCGAGACGGCGGGGCTTCGCTTCGCGGGGACCGCGGGAGCAGTCGCCGGGAGCATCGCGTCGTCCATGGTTTTCGAAGCACCAGTTGGGTCATTTTTTCTGCTTATTTGCTTTTCTTTCCTTTTATCCGCCGCCAGCGGGGGACGGAGTACGGGCTCAGGATTGAGCCGGGACTCCAGACCCTCGATGCGGGCGTTAATTCTTTCCCCGACATTCTTAATCAGCCGGGCTTCAAGTTCGGCCAGGTCTCCTGGCTTGTAAGTCGGTCCGTTTGCCATAGACTTCCTCATTTCCACCATGTCATTTTGTATGGCCTCTAGTTGGGCCCTCAGTCGTTTGTTATCGTCGCGCAGTGCCCTTGTTTCATCGTTTATGGAACGGGCAAGGATCCTGCGGAAGTCCATCTGTAATGAGTGTACGGCATCCTTAAGGTCGCGGACGAAAGTCCCCTTTAGGGACGAGGACTTCGTCGCGACCTTCATTACCATATTAAGGCTTTCTTCCACTCGTTTCTGTATAACAACGGAGTGGTCGTCACCATCATCGAGGGAAACTTCTTCTATACCCCGTGGAAGGGTGTTTCTTGTTTTCCGTGCGTTGGCCATCTCCTTCTCCAGTTCAGCCTCCGCGCGCGCCCTTTCAAATTCCTTCTCTGTCCTGAGGTATTCACGCTTCGCAGCCGCTAGGCCCATGTATTCCCCAGTAGTGGGTGGGCGTCCCGGCTTGCGTTTACCGGCAGCAGCGACCGACGCAGGTGTATCGGTCGAGCTGCCCTCTTCTGACTCAGAAAGGCGCGCCCTCTTACGCGCTTTCCAAAACTTGGACGCTGGGGAGACTCCAGCACAGCCCGAATGGCCAGACGACGCACTATACATCGACCGGTCAGACTCATCTCCGCTATCCAAACCGCGGTTCTTATCAACCGCCTCCTCTCTACGCGAGGTTGTGGGCGTCGGCGTTCGCGTCACAACAACTCGCAACTCCTTTCCGTTCTCATTTAATATATAAGTTTTATTGTTTTTTCCTATTTTATCCGTCATCATGCATGGGTCGTTGCCGCCTTCACCCAGACATCCTTCAGGGACATCGCTGGCGGCAGGGTTCACTCGATAATTAGGGAAAAAAGTAGTCCGCCCGGGTGGAGCCCCACACCCGGGTAACCCTTGTACGCCGCGGGGGCGGGAGGTACCCGCGGGTTGGCCGCTAACGGCCAGGAAGCGTTCCTGGCACCCGCAGATGCGGGCGAGTGCTGGCCACGCGAGGCCCGATCGGGCGCCCCAGCCAACACTCTTTCCGGGTTTTTTCTGTGGTGTCCTTCCACTTGAGCCGGCCTCTTAAGGCAAGCCCCCTGGACCGCAGCTCCATGCTAAACGTGACAGCACGGGAGATGCGGCTAACAGGTCGCCCGATGGGGGGTCAGAACCCCTAACCACCGGCAGCACATCGCCACCGGGGCCCACCGCGCATTTTCAGCAGCAACACTGCAGCCTATCTTCTACAAACCCAAAAGGGTGACTTCTAAGCGTAAACAACGCACCTAGGCTCCTTGTGAGTAAGAAACCTTTCTTCTGATTTGCCGGTGATTACTTCCGCAGCGACGCCGATCGCCCCTTCAATAATCCCGGCAGCGCTCTTTTTTTAAGGTGGCAGCAGCCCACCCTCCCAGTTCGCGACCGTCGAATAACATACGACGATTCGACAAGCCCTGGGGACCGCAGATATGTACATGGGTGTAAAGAACCCTCTCCGCAACACATTGAAAATATATGTACATGGGTGTAAAGAACCCTCACCTTCATAATAAAGTGTATAATATTTACACGGGTCTCCAAATATATTTACAAAAATATAAAAGACTTACCAGAAAAACTCCAGTGATCCTCGCCCTTGTCCTTGTCCAGCGTAGTCCAGTCCACTGCAGACTCCAAGTCCGCAGGGTTCTCCTCACTGCACTGCGCTGCACTAAGCACTCACGCACACTGTGCACTACCGTGTTGTGGGCCATGTGTTAAGCCGACTAACTCGATCTTCAGCGCTCTACCGCACTGGATCACTCACCCTGTGGGCCATGTATTAGGCCAACTCCACTCGTTGCGACAACGGGGGATGCAAAACTCCCTAACCGGAGGCGCATTTCTCATACGCCATTCCCGGCCCGCCGCGCTGTATACGGTGATGACAACCGTCACACCACCCATAAACTGTGGGCTCTAAAGGCAGACTCCTTGTAAATGATGCCCAACAGGGCCATCTCCATAAAGCCTTACTTAACTTTCACGATCAGCGATCGCTCCAGCTGGCAAGGACGAGCGGGAATGGTCATCCGCTGGGCGCTGATGCCCTGTATACAGACCGGCGTCCAAAGTGGAGGCCGGCCAATCCCTTATTCGCTTCCCCTTCGCGACGGTAATACAACGGTCGCTCCAGGTACTGAGCCCCCCCCGGCACGACAAGCCTAGGGAGCCACGGGTAAGTTCGTCCGCGGTGGGGGGGGAACCTAACCTAACCTAACCTAACCTAACCTAACCTAACCTAACCTAACCTAACCTAACCTAACCTAACCTAACCTAACCTAACCTAACCTAACCTAACCTAACCTTTTTTTTTTTTTTTTTTTTTATAAGGGAGGTAAAAATGCACGAATGCAGCCCCGCGGGCGTATGCAGTCGCTTTCGCGGGGACTGTGGGGCTGGTAAACTCTTAGTCCCTCTGCTAATCAGAGGGGAGCTACCGACCCACTAAAACTTCCTCCGAGCCCTCCATACCGCCTGTGGCACCGAGCGACACCCACACCTGAGTGAGTGGCGCCCTGCACCACATTGCGATCCCCGGGGGTCGCACTGGGCATTCAACCCGGGGAGCGCAGGCGAATACGTCCGCATAAGGGCTCATCACGGATGCGACGGGGCAACTCGGGGCCTGCGTCTGGCCCTCGAGCGCCCCCGCCGTCCGCTCCGAGCGACACCTCTTCGGCCATCGCCGAGGGCCTCCCGCTGACGTTCGGCGGCCTCCTTCTGCAGCATAACGTGCTCACAAAAGAAGGCCACCGCTCGCCATGCCTCCTGGCTACCGAGCATTGCTGCGACAATACCCGGCAGCGAGAGGTCCGTCCCAATGACCGAAACCAGGTCCTGGCGTTGCCTGGACCAGGTGACACAATCGGCCAAGGTGTGCTCCGCCGTATCCTCCAGGGCACCACAGTGGTGACAAATTGGGAGGATCTCCCGTTTTGCCACCACGTGCAGATACCGTCCGAAACAACCGTGTCCGGACAGCACCTGCGCCATTCTAAAGGACACGGCTCCTCCTGGACGATTCACCCATTCCCTCAGGAATGGGCGAATCGCCTCCACCGTCCTCAACCCCGCCCTTGGCGAGGCCAGGTCATCGGCCCACCTCTCCAAGACGACCTCTCTGGCCTGCCTTCTGGCGGGCCCAGCCAGCTCGGGCCATCGATCCCCGCTCGCCCTGGTCTCGACTTTCAGGCGATACAGGGCACCGAGGGCCCCCGCCTCCAACTCCCATGGGGGCGTACCCGCGAGCAGACAAGCCGCCTCGAATGAGACGGTCCGGTAGCATCGAGCAGCCCTGACCGCCAACACCCTCTGCGGCTTCCGCAGCTGGGCGCGATTGCGCGCCCCCAAGCTATCATCCCAAACAGGGGCCCCATAAAGTGCCATACTGCGAACGATGCCGCAGTACAGCCGCCGGGTCCCCTGTCTGGGACCACCAAGATTGGGAAGCAGCCGCGCAAGCGCCCCCGCCGCGCCAACGAGCCTGCCCTCGAGATCCCCGAAGTGGGCCTCGAATTTCCATCGGCCATCCAGGACGAGACCAAGATACCTCATCCTGGAAGCCAACGGGACCCGCACTCCCTCGACCATGAGAGCTGCGCCGGGGGGGGGACCATTCCTAGGGCCGTGGAACAATAGGGCATCAGTCTTATCGAGAGACACCCTAAGTCCCAGGGCCCTGATCCGCCTTACCACCAAAGAGGTGCCAGCGGTCGCCAATCGCTGCACCTCTCCGTAACTCCCTCCGCTGGCCACGACAAGGGTGTCGTCTGCATAGCAGAGAACGCGCAACCCCACAGGGAGCGCGCCACGCAACACCCGGTCGTAGGCCATGTCCCAGAGGAGCGGTCCGAGGACTGAGCCCTGCGGGACCCCACACCGTACAGGGTGGTATACCATCGACCCCTCTCTATTCTGATATACCACCCGCCGTCCCTCGAAGTAGTCAGCCACCAATCGGCGCAAGTAGAGTGGCACCCTGAAAAATTCAAGGGCCTCCCCAACCACGCCGAAAGGTAGGCTGTTAAAGGCATTGGCGATATCCAAAGATACCGCCAGTGCCCTCCCACCTCTCTCGACGACCCTCTTGGTGTGGGCCTTTAGCTCCAGCAATGCATCGAGAGTTGACCGCCCGGCACGGAAGCCATACTGCGCATCGCTGAGATCCGGCCCCTCCACAGCCAGATGCCGACTCAGTCGGGACGCCACAATCCATTCGAGCGCCTTACCAGCCTCATCCAGCAGGACAATGGGCCGATAAGCCGCCGAACTATCCAGCGGGCGTCCCTCCTTGCGCAGCAGGCATAGCCGTCCCGTCTTCCAGATAGCCGGGAACCGACCCTCATGTAGGCATGAGTTGTACAGTTCCCGAACCATCTCCTCCATGTGAGGGAGGACCAGTGCCAGTACGCGCGCATGAATACCATCCGGCCCAGGGGCCTTTTTGCGCGCTTTAAGGCGGTCCAGGATGGCCTCCATTTCTTGGTCCGAGACCTCAGGCGCCATCCCGCCGCCTCCATCCGCTGCAGCCGCCTCAGTCGCCGCTGTCCCTGTAGGATGTGATCCTTGAGGAGAAGGAAAGAGCTCCGTCACCACCCTCTCCAACAGGGTTGGTTCCAACGTCTCCGCGAGTGGTGCCCCCACGTTCGTGAGCCTTTTTCGGGCTGCACGATAGGGACGCCCCCACGGATCATCGTCCAGTCCCCGCAGAGTCTCTTGATGGGCTCTGTCCTTCGCCTCACAAATGGCTATTTTGAGAGCCCTCTTCAGATTTATATAGGTCTGCCGAAGGCCCCCTGATAAACCAGGATCATCCCCAGTCCTTCGGCGGCTTCTGTAATAGGCCCTTCTGGCTTCATGGCACGTGCGTCGGAGATCACCGATCTCCGACGTCCACCAGTACACCTCCCTCTTTCCTTTCGGCGGTCTCCATCTTGGCATTGCCGCATCGGAAACCCTTTTCAGGCTTACGCTCAGTCCTCGCGCTCCCTCCTCTGTGTCGCTCACACTGCCCTGTGCGCTCCACCCTTCGACTATCGCTACTTCCCTCGCTATTTGACTATCGAGGCGACCGATAGTCCAGCGAGGGAAGCCCTGTCGCATCCGCACCCCTCGCACCTCAGGGGTGGAGACCCTGAACCGGATATAACGGTGGTCTGACAGGGTCTCCACCCCGGCAACCACCCGCCAAGCCGAAACCCTCGGCGCCGCCACAGCGGAGGCAAGGGTAACGTCCACCCTGGAGGAACCCTGTGCACGGACACAGGTGGGCTCCGTCCCTTCGTTTAAGAAGACGAGCCCAACCTCCGCCGCCCATTCCTCCAGCAACGGAGCCCTGCGACACGTACACCGGTCCCCCCAGGTAGGAGACCTCGCATTAAGGTCTCCCATCAGGATAAGGGGGCGTGAAAGCGCCCTCTGTACGGCCAGGCCGAGTGCGTCGAGGAATTCCTCAAATTCGCATCTCGGCCTATTTGGGGAGAAGTAAGCTCCGACAAGCGTCCATTCCCCCCAATCCGCCAGAACGAATCCCGCCCCCCTTTCCCTCAATGAAACGGGTGGACCGTGCAGCCGGACAACGACTGCCGCATCTCCACGGGAGTCCGCCACCCAGTGCCCACGCTGCGTGACAAAATTCGGCTCCGTTACCACGGCTGCCGCGATTCCCCACTCCGCCATAGACTGCAGGAACAGGTCCTGAGCCGCGGCGGAGCGTCCTATATTCCCCTGCAGGAGGTCGATGTGGTTCTCTACCATATTATTGTCGAGAATTCACACCGACCTCCATGCAAGAGCCTTCCGCAGTTGATGTACCGGGAACATCAGGCTTCCTTCTCTGCACTGGGGGAGAACAGTGCTTGCCCGTCATCTTGTGGTCTGCCGGCTTCCCGGCAGCCGCGCAGACCACACAGTGTAGCTTCTTTGAGCTACACTCGTTGGCCTTGTGGCCCTCACCTCCGCATCTGAAACATGCCGCCGCGAAGTCCTCGGTCGAGGGACACGTGGCACGCACGTGCCCCAGCTTCATACAACGAAAGCACCTCATCGGGCGATCCCCCCGGGCTTCCACCCGGCAGGAGCTCCACCCGACAAGGAGCTTTCCACTCAGGACTTTTTTCGCGGCGGCAACCGGGCATAGCACGTTTACCTCCCCCATCCCCCACCCACGTTTGACAATTAGACCCGCCTTGATGGCGGAGCTGTCGCACCCACCCATGGATGCCACAGCCTCCACCACCTCCTCCACCTTAATACTATCGTCCAGGTCCCTAATATGGAGGTCAACACGTTTTGTAGGCCTCCCCACCAGGGCATCCTCCGACAGCACCAGCCGCAGGCTCTCCGCAAGGCGATCTGCTTTTTCCTCGCGGTCATCGCCTGCGACTTCTAGCATTCTTGCCCCAGTGGCCGTCACCCTCAGACTCACCCTAGCTATGCCCAGGGCAGGCAGGCTTATCTCCCGCTTCGCCCTGGACAAGGCATCGGCGTAGGTCACGCCACGTGCCAACGCCCCCTGCCGCAGCGTCAGCACCACAGCAGCAGTCGCCGGCGTGACGAGTGAGGGCGAATTTCGACTCTCCGGCTTTTTACCCACTACGGGGCCCACACTCGCCGGTTTTTTGACACCCACCTCCCCCGCCGCCACGCGCGGACGTAGCAGCGGGAGGATTTGGGGCCTCCACGTTCCCAGTTACTTTCCCCCCCCTCTTCCTCTTCTTCTTGCCCACCACTTGAGACCAAGACTCCTTGGTCTGTCCCACCTCCTCCCTACTCTCTTTTGGCACTTCTTTCGTCTGGAGGGCTTTCCGCTCAGATGCCGCAAGCGGCGGCCGAATCACAGGCTCAGGAAGGAGCCTGTGCTGTACCCCCGCAATCTTGGCATCGAACATGCCCCCCACTGCCCGCAATATCTCCCCCATCAGGTCTTCCTTCAATCCGGCGACTGCTCTCTCGATAGTGTCCTTCAGACATGTGCCCTGCACCTCTGGAGAGGATTTATCGCCGTCACGCATCTCCCTCTCCAGTTGCGCAAGGCGCTCCGCCCTTTCTGAAAACTCCCTCCTCAAGGCCCCAACCTCCGACTCTAGGTCGGAGACTCGAGCCCTCAGCCTCGTATTTTCTCGCTGGAGGCGCCGTCCTTCATCTCCTGCAAGACACCTCTCAGCGAGATCCTCCACCACCTCACCCAACTCTTTCGCCGCGACCTTTAAGTCGCGAACGAATTCCCCCTTTAAGTTGCCCGACTTCGTCGCTATCTCTACGATGCGACGAACCCGGGCAACCGTCCTCTCCCTTAGCTGGGGAACCTCCTCAAACATTACATCTAAGGGCTGTGAGGCCCCCTCGAAAGCGACTGCGGTTTTCGGGGCCCCACTATCATCTTTAGTCATTCCGCTTCGCAGCGCCATCTGCCCCTCAAGAGAAGAGCGAGCCTCCACATCCAGCTTTGACAGCTCAGCAGCCTTCTTTGAAGGCTTGCCCTTCGGAGGCGGCGAGTCAGGCGGAGATGCCCCCCTCTTATCCTTCCTGAAGGACCGTTTCCTAGATGCGGAGCGATCCCGCAGAGGGGATTCCCCCACACTCTCCTCCGAGAGGCTTCGCCTCGAACGCGTCTTGCGCATCCTCGCGGTTTAAGTATTTAAAAAAAAAAAAAAAAAAAAAAAAAAAAAAAAAAAAAAAAATCGAAACAAACAATCACACGAAGTAACAATGGTACAAATAAACTTAAATTGGACAGATCTTCGTTAACTAAAACTAAAAGAACAATTATTTTTTATATATATTTTTATAATTTTTATTATTATTTTTCATTTTTTTTTGTTATCCTTTATATTTTTATATATTTTTTTATTTTTTAATATATATTTTTTTTTTATATATATATATATAAAATATATATATTTCCTTTTTTCCTTTACAAATCACTCCATCAAAAGAAAGTCCTGTCTGTCCTTAATAACATAAACTAAACTAAACTAAAGTAATCTATAACTAAAATTAATTTATAACTAACTTAGGATTAATTCAAGGAACACAAAAACACAAACCACACAATGACAAACAAACAAACAATTAAAGTAAAGTTACAAATAGGAGCAAAATAAAAAGTCAAAACTTATACCGCTCTCAACAACACTTAACCTAACTTATCTAATAAGTGTCAATATCACTCTCAGGAATGCGGCTCAAAGTTGTAAACAACAGGTGCAGGCCCGTCTGGCGCCGTCCTGTCTACGTTGGAACAAAGGAATTTGCAACTTCCTTGTTCTTAAGCCAATCTCTTCGTGATGCACACCAAACGATTCGTCTCGCCAAGACAAAGACGATGATGTGCAACACTAAGGGTGTTGCAACCCCCACTCCGCACAAAATTCAGTAAGATTTTTGAGGAAATAAAAAATTACTGTAGCCAAACTACTGAGTAAATAAATAAAAAATTTTACTCACAGGTAGCCAAGGGTCCATAGCATACACTGCACACAAAAAATATGTATGTCGTCGCGACAAATCGCAAACGGCACAGCACTTTCATAAGGGTCAATATCCCACCATAAAACTTTCTTATTTAAACGGAAACTACTGATCCGAATAAAACAAAAATAAGTTTGATAAAAACACCACAGAATTGCGAGAAAGAGATATAAGACTCGGGATTGCACACACAAGGAAAACCCACTCAAAGAGCCTGAAGAACGCGGAGCGCGAATCACACCGTGTTGATCCGATCACAGCTCGACGCGGACTCAACCTAACCTAACCTAACCTAACCTAACCTAACCTAACCTAACCTAACCTAACCTAACCTAACCTAACCTAACCTAACCTAACCTAACCTAACCTAACCTAACCTAACCTAACCTAACCTAACCTAACCTAACCTAACCTAACCTAACCTAACCTAACCTAACCTAACCTAACCTAACCTAACCTAACCTAACCTAACCTAACCTAACCTAACCTAACCTAACCTAACCTAACCTAACCTAACCTAACCTAACCTAACCTAACCTAACCTAACCTAACCTAACCTAACCTAACCTAACCTAACCTAACCTAACCTAACCTAACCTAACCTAACCTAACCTAACCTAACCTAACCTAACCTAACCTAACCTAACCTAACCTAACCTAACCTAACCTAACCTAACCTAACCTAACCTAACCTAACCTAACCTAACCTAACCTAACCTAACCTAACCTAACCTAACCTAACCTAACCTAACCTAACCTAACCTAACCTAACCTAACCTAACCTTTTTTTTTTTTTTTTTTTTATAAGGGAGGTAAAAATGCACGAATGCAGCCCCGCGGGCGTATGCAGTCGCTTTCGCGGGGACTGTGGGGCTGGTAAACTCTTAGTCCCTCTGCTAATCAGAGGGGAGCTACCGACCCACTAAAACTTCCTCCGAGCCCTCCATACCGCCTGTGGCACCGAGCGACACCCACACCTGAGTGAGTGGCGCCCTGCACCACATTGCGATCCCCGGGGGTCGCACTGGGCATTCAACCCGGGGAGCGCAGGCGAATACGTCCGCATAAGGGCTCATCACGGATGCGACGGGGCAACTCGGGGCCTGCGTCTGGCCCTCGAGCGCCCCCGCCGTCCGCTCCGAGCGACACCTCTTCGGCCATCGCCGAGGGCCTCCCGCTGACGTTCGGCGGCCTCCTTCTGCAGCATAACGTGCTCACAAAAGAAGGCCACCGCTCGCCATGCCTCCTGGCTACCGAGCATTGCTGCGACAATACCCGGCAGCGAGAGGTCCGTCCCAATGACCGAAACCAGGTCCTGGCGTTGCCTGGACCAGGTGACACAATCGGCCAAGGTGTGCTCCGCCGTATCCTCCAGGGCACCACAGTGGTGACAAATTGGGAGGATCTCCCGTTTTGCCACCACGTGCAGATACCGTCCGAAACAACCGTGTCCGGACAGCACCTGCGCCATTCTAAAGGACACGGCTCCTCCTGGACGATTCACCCATTCCCTCAGGAATGGGCGAATCGCCTCCACCGTCCTCAACCCCGCCCTTGGCGAGGCCAGGTCATCGGCCCACCTCTCCAAGACGACCTCTCTGGCCTGCCTTCTGGCGGGCCCGGCCAGCTCGGGCCATCGATCCCCGCTCGCCCTGGTCTCGACTTTCAGGCGATACAGGGCACCGAGGGCCCCCGCCTCCAACTCCCATGGGGGCGTACCCGCGAGCAGACAAGCCGCCTCGAATGAGACGGTCCGGTAGCATCGAGCAGCCCTGACCGCCAACACCCTCTGCGGCTTCCGCAGCTGGGCGCGATTGCGCGCCCCCAAGCTATCATCCCAAACAGGGGCCCCATAAAGTGCCATACTGCGAACGATGCCGCAGTACAGCCGCCGGGTCCCCTGTCTGGGACCACCAAGATTGGGAAGCAGCCGCGCAAGCGCCCCCGCCGCGCCAACGAGCCTGCCCTCGAGATCCCCGAAGTGGGCCTCGAATTTCCATCGGCCATCCAGGACGAGACCAAGATACCTCATCCTGGAAGCCAACGGGACCCGCACTCCCTCGACCATGAGAGCTGCGCCGGGGGGGGGGACCATTCCTAGGGCCGTGGAACAATAGGGCATCAGTCTTATCGAGAGACACCCTAAGTCCCAGGGCCCTGATCCGCCTTACCACCAAAGAGGTGCCAGCGGTCGCCAATCGCTGCACCTCTCCGTAACTCCCTCCGCTGGCCACGACAAGGGTGTCGTCTGCATAGCAGAGAACGCGCAACCCCACAGGGAGCGCGCCACGCAACACCCGGTCGTAGGCCATGTCCCAGAGGAGCGGTCCGAGGACTGAGCCCTGCGGGACCCCACACCGTACAGGGTGGTATACCATCGACCCCTCTCTATTCTGATATACCACCCGCCGTCCCTCGAAGTAGTCAGCCACCAATCGGCGCAAGTAGAGTGGCACCCTGAAAAATTCAAGGGCCTCCCCAACCACGCCGAAAGGTAGGCTGTTAAAGGCATTGGCGATATCCAAAGATACCGCCAGTGCCCTCCCACCTCTCTCGACGACCCTCTTGGTGTGGGCCTTTAGCTCCAGCAATGCATCGAGAGTTGACCGCCCGGCACGGAAGCCATACTGCGCATCGCTGAGATCCGGCCCCTCCACAGCCAGATGCCGACTCAGTCGGGACGCCACAATCCATTCGAGCGCCTTACCAGCCTCATCCAGCAGGACAATGGGCCGATAAGCCGCCGAACTATCCAGCGGGCGTCCCTCCTTGCGCAGCAGGCATAGCCGTCCCGTCTTCCAGATAGCCGGGAACCGACCCTCATGTAGGCATGAGTTGTACAGTTCCCGAACCATCTCCTCCATGTGAGGGAGGACCAGTGCCAGTACGCGCGCATGAATACCATCCGGCCCAGGGGCCTTTTTGCGCGCTTTAAGGCGGTCCAGGATGGCCTCCATTTCTTGGTCCGAGACCTCAGGCGCCATCCCGCCGCCTCCATCCGCTGCAGCCGCCTCAGTCGCCGCTGTCCCTGTAGGATGTGATCCTTGAGGAGAAGGAAAGAGCTCCGTCACCACCCTCTCCAACAGGGTTGGTTCCAACGTCTCCGCGAGTGGTGCCCCCACGTTCGTGAGCCTTTTTCGGGCTGCACGATAGGGACGCCCCCACGGATCATCGTCCAGTCCCCGCAGAGTCTCTTGATGGGCTCTGTCCTTCGCCTCACAAATGGCTATTTTGAGAGCCCTCTTCAGATTTGTATAGGTCTGCCGAAGGCCCCCTGCCAAACCAGGATCATCCCCAGTCCTTCGGCGGCTTCTGTAATAGGCCCTTCTGGCTTCATGGCACGTGCGTCGGAGATCACCGATCTCCGACGTCCACCAGTACACCTCCCTCTTTCCTTTCGGCGGTCTCCATCTTGGCATTGCCGCATCGGAAACCCTTTTCAGGCTTACGCTCAGTCCTCGCGCTCCGTCCTCTGTGTCGCTCACACTGCCCTGTGCGCTCCACCCTTCGACTATCGCTACTTCCCTCGCTATTTGACTATCGAGGCGACCGATAGTCCAGCGAGGGAAGCCCTGTCGCATCCGCACCCCTCGCACCTCAGGGGTAGAGACCCTGAACCGGATATAACGGTGGTCTGACAGGGTCTCCACCCCGACAACCACCCGCCAAGCCGAAACCCTCGGCGCCGCCACAGCGGAGGCAAGGGTAACGTCCACCCTGGAGGAACCCTGTGCACGGACACAGGTGGGCTCCGTCCCTTCGTTTAAGAAGACGAGCCCAACCTCCGCCGCCCATTCCTCCAGCAACGGAGCCCTGCGACACGTACACCGGTCCCCCCAGGTAGGAGACCTCGCATTAAGGTCTCCCATCAGGATAAGGGGGCGTGAAAGCGCCCTCTGTACGGCCAGGCCGAGTGCGTCGAGGAATTCCTCAAATTCGCATCTCGGCCTATTTGGGGAGAAGTAAGCTCCGACAAGCGTCCATTCCCCCCAATCCGCCAGAACGAATCCCGCCCCCCTTTCCCTCAATGAAACGGGTGGACCGTGCAGCCGGACAACGACTGCCGCATCTCCACGGGAGTCCGCCACCCAGTGCCCACGCTGCGAACCTAACCTAACCTAACCTAACCTAACCTAACCTAACCTAACCTAACCTAACCTAACCTAACCTAACCTAACCTAACCTAACCTAACCTAACCTAACCTAACCTAACCTAACCTAACCTAACCTAACCTAACCTAACCTAACCTAACCTAACCTAACCTAACCTAACCTAACCTAACCTAACCTAACCTAACCTAACCTAACCTAACCTAACCTAACCTAACCTAACCTAACCTAACCTAACCTAACCTAACCTAACCTAACCTAACCTAACCTAACCTAACCTAACCTAACCTAACCTAACCTAACCTAACCTAACCTAACCTAACCTAACCTAACCTAACCTAACCTAACCTAACCTAACCTAACCTAACCTAACCTAACCTAACCTAACCTAACCTAACCTAACCTAACCTAACCTAACCTAACCTAACCTAACCTAACCTAACCTAACCTAACCTAACCTAACCTAACCTAACCTAACCTAACCTAACCTAACCTAACCTAACCTAACCTGGCCTCTAACCTAACCTAACCTAACCTAACCTAACCTAACCTAACCTAACCTAACCTAACCTAACCTAACCTAACCTAACCTAACCTAACCTAACCTAACCTAACCTAACCTAACCTAACCTAACCTAACCTAACCTAACCTAACCTAACCTAACCTAACCTAACCTAACCTAACCTAACCTAACCTAACCTAACCTAACCTAACCTAACCTAACCTAACCTAACCTAACCTAACCTAACCTAACCTAACCTAACCTAACCTAACCTAACCTAACCTAACCTAACCTAACCTAACCTAACCTAACCTAACCTAACCTAACCTAACCTAACCTAACCTAACCTAACCTAACCTAACCTAACCTAACCTAACCTAACCTAACCTAACCTAACCTAACCTAACCTAACCTAACCTAACCTAACCTAACCTAACCTAACCTAACCTAACCTAACCTAACCTAACCTAACCTAACCTAACCTAACCTAACCTAACCTAACCTAACCTAACCTAACCTAACCTAACCTAACCTAACCTAACCTAACCTAACCTAACCTAACCTAACCTAACCTAACCTAACCTAACCTAACCTAACCTAACCTAACCAGTCCGCGTCCAAACGCCACGAAAAACAGTCGACTCCACGTCGCTCCGCGCCCTAACAAAGTTTCTTTTAAGTTTTAAAAATAGTTCTAGTGTAGTGACAGTGACAATTTTTATATCAGTAGATGCGGAAAAATCCGCTCTATCTTTTAGTGTAAAGTGCATTTTAAATTATTTTTGTTTTCTATTTTTTTTGGACCAAAAACATTAAAATTTTCAGTTTTTTCAATTTTAAAAATAGTATTTGTGACAATAAAATTATATAGTGAGTTTCAAGTGATAGGACACTGTGTCGTGTACATTTCGACCACATTTTGGTTGATAAGGACTGAAAATTGAGGATTTGGTGACCAAAACAACGGTAAAATCTTAATAACTTTTTAAGTGAATCTATGACACCTACTTTTTAATACACCAATCGATAGAACTCTTTAAGGCGCGTCGATTGACACCACTCACGACCATATTCGACATAAACTGGATTTTTCAGCGCCTGAAAACCAGTTTTTCAGTCGCCAAATCACGGCGCTTCCAGATATACACATAAAATTTACACAGGATTATACGCCTATTCAAGAGCTATCGTTTGATATATCACACCCTGAATTCGGTACATCATCAGACCTTCAAATCACCAAAAAACCGGTTTTTGCGTTGGAACCCCACCAAGACAACGCACCACCGTCAAGGTCAATATACCATCAGAACCGGCTTTTTGCGGCGCATCTACAGACACCAAATTCACAAATTTTCATGAAGCAGTTCCGGAGATAGAGAATTTTTTTCATATTTTCATAATTAATTACAAATTACTAATTCAGTTTATACAAAGTCGTACATTTTTATATATTAAACGATAGAGCGATCAAAGGCGCATCGTTTAATACCAGTATCATTACAATAGGACGTAATTCCGATTTTTCAGGAGCTGAAAACTGGATTTTTAGAGTTTTTCAGCCGCCAAATCACGGCGCTTCAACTTTTATTTACCACAGCTGTACAGGATTATAGGCAAGAGTAAGAGCTATCGCCTGATATATTAATCTCTAAAATCGGAGCACCGACAGCCCCTCAAACACTCCAAAAACTAGTTTTTGCGTTCAAACGCCCTCCAAACTACGCACAACTTACACGCACGTCATAACAGCAGAACCGGCGTCGTCTGACGCATCAGACGACACCAACATCATAAATTTTCGTCAAGCGGTTCCTGAGAAATCAACAGCTTTCACCTTTACTCCAGGGTTTCCACTGGAACCACTTCATCAAAAAATAAATTAAAAACAGCATAATATCCGCCATAGTCATCTTCTACGGACCAGATCATCTCACCACTTCGACCTTCATCACCAGCTCCACCAGGAACCATAATTCCTGGTGATTACCAGGAACTGCCTCCTCACCAGCACCACCTTGTAGACCTCTTCACGGGCTACAAGGCGAACCCAAACACCGGCTTCAGCTGCGAAGCGGACCAGGAGATATCCTGTGCGGAAATTTCAGGTAAGGCGGATTACCAGCCTCATCTCCAACACTACACTCTATCACTCGCAAACACATCGAGCTTGGGCTCGTTTAAATCGCCTTTCTAAGGCGAACACGAATATCACCGTACAGACGTTCACAAACCTTCCCTTCTCCCCCCAAACGGAATTTCCTGTCCCCCCCCCTCAAAATCTCAACCCCCCCTCCCCACCCCCTCGTGTTTGGTATCATCTGAATCGTCTTTAGAAGGCGATTCCAACCCACTAGTCGGACCTCAATTCTGACCACCCCCCACCTCCACCTTAATCATGCTCCCCCGAACCCCTCCGAAAACAGCTCTGATTAACACCCCTTCGCCGACAACTTCCAGCTCTACAGCAAGGCGGAACATTGTTAACTCCTTAAGCCCTGCCTTCGCCCGCTCCAGCCTACCTGCGGAGTCTACTCACATGGAGTTGGCAAGGGATCTTCGGCGAAGGGCTATGAACGCGCTATCCTCCTCGCGCAATTTGAAAACAGAGATCAAGGTCGCGATCACTGAGGCTATTGACGGCCTTTTCGGAGTCGTCGCGATCCTTGATCCCACCACCGACCCCACCAAACCTCCCCCTTCACAAACAAACAACACTATACAGAATACTGAACAATACACGCAATTAGTACAGAAACTCGAGACTCACTCTGGATTACTAGAGGAGTCTTACCGGGCTATCCGCGAACACACTAAACTCATAAAAACGTTACCGAAACCAGCCTCTGTGGCATCACCACCTCCTGCAGTCGAGAAGAACAACACCATCAAATCATACGCTAAGGCCGCCGCCATACCAAAGCCCCCCGCGGGCCCCTCCATTGTGGTTTCAGGTGAGGGCTTTGACACAACTGAAAAACTAATCACCCAGCTGACCAAAACCGTTGACTTCCGCCGGGGCGGATACGCTCCCCTAAGGGTTACACCGCTCTCCAACAATAAACTCAAACTGGTCTTCGAGACCGAAGACCATAAAAAACATACACTTGATAAATTACACACCAGCAACACCATTAAGGCGCAAGAGGAAAAGCGCCTCAATCCTATGGTTATCCTAAAAGGCATCTCAAAAACCACTACTGAACAGGATCTCATAAACTCCATTACAGACCAAAACCCTACACTAAAGAACCACACTTTTACAATCAAATTCACTGCCAAGAACCGCAACACATCCTTATATAACACTGTACTTAACACTTCACCCTCTGCCTGGAAGGCCTTTGTCGATCTAGGCAGAGTAAACATAGGCATACAACGCGTCCATTGTAGCACTTTTTCACCGTTTAGGCAGTGTCAGAACTGCCTAAACTTCGGCCACACAAAGAGTCGATGCCCCACCAACACACCCACATGCGCCAAGTGCTCAGCAAAACATCCTACGGCTGAGTGCAAGGAGCAAACACTAACATGCACTAACTGCTCAGAACATAACACAGTACACAAGACCAACACAGACACTCAACACCGCGCCGACTCGGAGAGCTGCCCGAAGGTCAGAGCTATGCGTGCCCGTGTGGAGGCCAAAATCAACTACATTTAAATTCATGTACACTTTGTAGAACACACAGCATATATCTAACACACTCGATAACACTACACACAATCATTCAATGCACATATCAACACTCTAACTACCCCCACATTTCTTTTATCATATACCACATTTAGTTTACTATACTCTTCCTCAACAAACAACACCATATCATCTTATACTATGCTGTAACCCGCCTTGCCTACGAAATACAAGCTGCTGTACTATACAATTTGTAAATCAACTGTTAAATAATTATATAACTCGCTATATCGTAACTCAATTTTCTCTATATTTGCATTATTATTCGGAATTGTTCATTTGTTTTAATTTGTTTTGCTATAACTTTGTGTGTACTATTTCTTATGTTACTCGTTTGTTAAACATGGCAACAGCGCAGATGGTTGAGAGGAAGGGATTGTATCCAATAGCATGACCGACCCTCAACCATCTCTCCACTGGGTTTAAATTATTAAATCCCTAGACTAATATCCACATAGTTTAGGATTTTTTGTACTCAATTATTTACAATTATGGCGCGGGTCAAGAAGTGGTTGAGAGGAAGGATTTGTATCAAATAGCAGCCGGATCCTCAACCACTCTTCCCCGCGCCCACTACCACTAGCCTAGCAAAACTGTTTTTATTATACACCTTTGTTTTACACCTTTTCTGTATAGTCTAACTTTAATCACATTACTCTTTTTCTATATTTTACATATTGTATATCTTCAATAAGTCGAAATGAGCACTTGGACTCACTACTGTATGTTAACTTTATTATCAATGTAAATAATTTCTTATCATTACTTCGTCGTTAAACACGACAACAACGCAGATGGTTGAGTGGAAGGGATTGTATCCAATAGCATGACCGACCCTCAACCATCTCTCCACTGGGTTTAAATTATTAAATCCCTAGACTAACATCCACATAGTCTAGGATTTTTTGTACTCAATTATTATTTACAAATATGGCGCGGGTCAAGACGTGGTTGAGAGGAAGGATTTGTATCAAATAGCAGCCTGATCCTCAACCACCCTTGCCCGCGCCCACGATCACTTGTATATTTTCATCATCTACTTTTATTAATTACATTGTGTACCCTAAGTTGTAAATACTTCGAATGTTTAATCATAATTTTAATTATTGTAATCTTTTACTTTTGCACTACCATATATTTCATCTCTTATGTTTAATTTTATTTTGTTACCTTTATTATCATATAACCATGTTTCACTTAATTTTAATCTATTCAATAACTCTTTGTATTCTCTAAATAACTATTTTTAAGATTTGTCAAAAATAATATTAACCACGAAAATTGTACCAAAAATTAAATTGTAACGACGCGGACTCTAAGCAGGTGGCTCAGCGAAGGTTGATCGTATCCGATAGCGAAGCCGACGCTCAGCCACCTCACCCACCTTTATACATTTTTTTTTACAATAAAGTTCACCCATGAAAAAAATTATTTCATAGCTTAGCTTCCTCGGCCCCGGGGCGTGAGTCGCCGGGGAGGTAGGCCTACTAGACAATTAACAAAAAAAAAAAAAAAAAAAAAAAAAAAAAAAAAAAAAAAAACCTAACCTAACCTAACCTAACCTAACCTAACCTAACCTAACCTAACCTAACCTAACCTAACCTAACCTAACCTAACCTAACCTAACCTAACCTAACCTAACCTAACCTAACCTAACCTAACCTAACCTAACCTAACCTAACCTAACCTAACCTAACCTAACCTAACCTAACCTAACCTAACCTAACCTAACCTAACCTAACCTAACCTAACCTAACCTAACCTAACCTAACCTAACCTAACCTAACCTAACCTAACCTAACCTAACCTAACCTAACCTAACCTAACCTAACCTAACCTAACCTAACCTAACCTAACCTAACCTAACCTAACCTAACCTAACCTAACCTAACCTAACCTAACCTAACCTAACCTAACCTAACCTAACCTAACCTAACCTAACCTAACCTAACCTAACCTAACCTAACCTAACCTAACCTAACCTAACCTAACCTAACCTAACCTAACCTAACCTAACCTAACCTAACCTAACCTAACCTAACCTAACCTAACCTAACCTAACCTAACCTAACCTAACCTAACCTAACCTAACCTAACCTAACCTAACCTAACCTAACCTAACCTAACCTAACCTAACCTAACCTAACCTAACCTAACCTAACCTAACCTAACCTAACCTAACCTAACCTAACCTAACCTAACCTAACCTAACCTAACCTAACCTAACCTAACCTAACCTAACCTAACCTAACCTAACCTAACCTAACCTAACCTAACCTAACCTAACCTAACCTAACCTAACCAGTCGCAGTCGAACCGCCGTCGCGTAAGCAGCGAAACAGTGAAGCTCCGCCTTTGAAAAATCCTAAAAATAGGATTTTTTCAAGCAATTACAATAAAAAGTACACCATCTTGTGCAGTTTACGACGGCGATTCTAGTGATATAAAACTTGAAGCCCAAAAGTGAAAAATAAGTGAATAAAAGTGTGAAAAACTAAAAAAGTGCATTAAAATAAACATTAAAGTGCGTGCGCCATCGAAAATAGATCGATAAGCCCCCATTTTTATTATATGACTAGATGCGCCTTGGAAAGGCGCTTCATTTGACACCTGAGTCATATTTTTATGACCAGGAACAAAAGAGATATTAAAAGAAAAGAAAAAAGGGGCGTGGCATTTACCCCGGGAAAACGCACTTCCCCCCCTTAGTGCTATACACCAAAAGACGCGCCTTGAAGCGCTGATCTAGAAACCGGTCTTATATCTGAAATTGGCGCAGGGGAAAAATTTTAATCAAAGAACAAAGAAAAAAAACCTTTTATAAAAACACTTTATTAACATTTACTCAAAAACGAATGCAGCAACCCCTAAATTAAAATTCATGTTAAGGTGTAACTCAAAATTCTGCATCGTTTGAGGGGTAAAACAAAATTTTTCGACGTGGGTTTCATAGTTAAAAAGACAAAATAATAAAAACCACGTGGCACGTGGTCAGCGATCCCGTGAAGCCCGCCAGACAAGTCACACATCATCAGAAAGCCCTTGAGAAGCCCAGCAGAACGACGCATCAAGAACGAAGATCGGTCGAAAAACAGCGAAGCTATCTCATCGGGAAGACTTATCAGGAAAAAACGGGAATAACTCGGGAACGGTGCGTTTTAGCGCGTTTTTAAGGCCAGTTCCAGTATACTAATAGTATACTGGAGTTTTGACCGCCCGATCGAACCCTATCGGGATCAAAATTCAAAATTTTTAAGTAAAACTTTAACAAAATTTTAAAATAGGAATATTAACAAAAATTTAACAACACCAGTTTCGAGCAGAACGGTGCACGCCAGGACTAAAATAACAACATTTTCGAACTCCTCAGGCCTAAAAAGGGTTATAGGGACATATCGCGTGCACTATATTTTTGGACCTCCCCCCTCGCCCTATTACCTCACCCCCTGGGGGTGCAAAATCGCAACCCCACGGTACATACACTTGTGACGGCTCAATCGACTCCCCGCGAAACGGCGAGTCGACTGAGCATAGTAACAACACATCAGCACACACACACACATAAAAATCACACACAAACACACAAAAACATAGTTTCACACAATAACACATAAGTGTGACGGCTCTTTCGACTCCTCGTGAATCGGGGAAAAGACTGCAGCCATTCACACTGACACGCGATTAACACACACACACATAGGCACACATATTCACAGATACACCTACAAAAATACAAGTGTAGCACCTGTTTCGACTCTGCTGATTGCAGCGGACTCCTCGAGCAGGTGCACACGTGCAAGGTGCACATACCCACACACACGACACACACACACACACAAATAGAGGGACAAGTGCCCCCCCCCCCCGCGCGCAAATTTTTAGACTAAGTGACGCACCGCTCCCGAGAATCACACCGGCTGTGACTAGGTTAAGTGACAGGGGCTCTCCCTTTTGGAAACCCCTCTTAGTATATAAGTGTTGACACGGCTACCACCCTTTTGGGGGTAGACCTTAGATTAAGTTTTAAAAATAAAACAATTGTAAATAATACTTGTATTTAGAGACACGGCTACAACCCTATTGGGAGTAGACCTCAGAGTAAATTTAAAACTGTAAAACAATTGTTTATAACAAATATCACTGACTCGGCTACTACCCTATTGGGAGTAGACCCTAGATTAAGTTACTGACCATATTAATTATTGTACATAAACATTTTTACTGACGCGGCTACAACCCTATTGGGAGTAGACCTTAGAATAAGTTTTATAGATTAATTTATAATTTTATGTAAGACAACTATTGACACGGCTACTACCCTATTGGGAGTAGACCTTAGAATAAGTTTATTAAAATTAATTATTGTACATAAAAATTATTTACAAGCTTGGCTACCACCCTATTGATAGTAGACCAAATCACTTTCATTGAACTGAAAATTTTTATTTAAACTACTGACAATCCTAATAGGCGAAATGTTGGGCATAAGAACTCCACCCAAAGGACAAACAACAGCGCCGGGTATCAGGCGCAGCATTGATAAATGGGAAGAGGCCTCCAGCCAGGTCCAAAAGGAAACGAAAGAGGCTGCCCTGGCAGGGGCGGGGGGGGGAGGAAAGTCGCCGGCCCCCGCCCAGACCAGGGAAAAAGAAGCGAAGAACTGCTACCTTAAAGCAATGGCACACCTGGCGGAATCAAGAAACATAAAAACAGATATAAAAACTGGAGTGCAGGCCGCTGTCAAGCGACTGTACCAAATAGTAAAGGAGGCAGAGGAGGAAAGAACCAAAAACTTACCAAAAGAATCATTGAAACCAACAGAAGATACCCAACTTGACTTATATGAGAAGCTAAGCAAACAAATCGAAAAAATGGAAAAGGAAAACAAAAAACTGGAAAAAATCAGAAAGGAAATGGAGGACCTGGCAAATAAGAAAAATGACAACATCCTGACCGAGATAAGAAATGAGTTTGGCGAGATGGAAAAAAGGGAAACTGAAAGGTATGACAACTGGGAAAGGAAAATGAAATCATATGCAGAAGCGACGAAGGAAAATCTCGGTCAGGGCCAACACAGGGAAGAAGGCCTGGGAGGACAGAAACCTACACTGCACTCTGTTGTTGTAGCACCGAAGAGTGCGACCGACACAGCAGAGGAAACGATGCAAAACATCAGACATCTGTTAAACGCAAAGGAAGAAGGCTGGCAAGTACAAAAAATAAGGAAAGCCAGAGACGGAAAAGTTGTAGTTGGATGCAGGACGGAGGAAGAAAGAAACAAACTAAAGGAAAAACTAGGAGGAGAAATGGAAGTGAAAGACACAGCAAACAAAAACCCACTTATAAAAATAAAGAACCTCCTGTCCTGTAATACAACAGAAGATATCTCCCGGGCCATCAAAAACCAAAACAAAAATGTGACTGCACATCTGGAAGAACGGGACCTAGAGCTCAAAGAAAAATACAGGAGAAAAGCGAGAAACCCGCTGGAGAGCCATGTGATCCTGCAGGTCACGCCTAAACTCTGGCAAGCCTTAACATCGGCTGGCAGGATACACGTGGACCTACAGAGAGTCTGGGTAGAAGACCAATCCCCTCTGGTTCAATGCTCAATGTGTCTTGGATACGGACATACCCGAAGACAATGCAAAAAGGAGACAGAGGTGTGCAGCCACTGCGGAGGACCCCATATGAGGGTGGATTGCCAGATCCAAAAGGAAGGAAAACCACCCAGCTGCGTTAACTGTAAAGAAACAAAGGGAAGGAACGCGGAGCACGGGGCTTTCAGCCAGAGCTGTCCAACACGACAAGGATGGGACAGGGTAGCAAGACTCAGCTTCGCGTACTGCTAAAAAAAGCCAAAGGCTCACACAAAACAAATGGCTTTCTCCTGGCACAAGCGAACCTTAGGAAAAAGAGAATCGCGATCCAGGAGTTTATAAAAGAAGCGGGAGACAGAAATGTAAAAGTAGCACTACTCCAGGAACCGTATACAGGGGCCGGTAAACAGATGGCAGAGAGCTCTGTGTACAGAGTAGTACAGGGCGTACCCACTGGGAAGAAACCGGTGAAGGCGGCGGTACTAGTTTTCGACGAACAGATAGAAGTCCTGCAAGACAAAACACTTAACACGGAAAACATAGTGGCCGCTGTCCTGAGGACGGACAGGTGGGAAATAGGGGTAATCTCAGTGTACTTCGAAGGCGATGAACCTATCGAACCATACCTCGAAAAACTAAGAAGCGTCACGAGAAAGCTAAAAACCAAGATGGTAATGATTGGAGGGGACGTGAACGCTTGGAGTGAGTGGTGGGGGAGCCGAAACGAAGACACACGAGGAAAGGAATTGCGAGGGTTCCTTGATGAAGAAGGGCTGAACATCCTAAATTGTGGAAACACACCCACTTTTGACACCATAAGAGGGGGTCGTAGATACACGAGTGCAGTAGACATCACGGTTTGCACAACGGCTCTCCTCAGCAGGATAACAAAATGGTGGGTTGATACTTCAGTCACCAGCTCGGACCACAATACAATCTTTGTGACTACAGCCCTCCAAAAACCCCAATCACACGCCCTACCAAAAACAACCCGCAAGTACAACACAAAAAACGCAGACTGGGAGAAATTCAAAAACACAATTAGGACAGAACTAGAGAACCAGGAACTAGGAAAGGATAAAGTAGAAACATTGGACAATAGGGCCAGGGTAAACAATATAACAAACAAATATATACAAGCCATAATAAAAGTCGCTGAAAAACAATTCCCCAAGATCAAACAAAAAAGGAAAAGCTTCAACCCACCCTGGTGGAATAAAGAAATTGAGGCTCTAAAGAAAGACATGACGAGGAAAAAGAAAAGGATCTCCTACGCAGCTCCCAGGAGGAGAGAGTGCGTTATATCTACCTACTTGGAGGCCAAAAAGATATACGAGGACGAGATCAAAAAGGCACAAACGGAAGGGTGGAAGAAAATTTGTACGAAGCAAGAAGGGGAAAGCTTATGGGACAGAGTATACAAAATAATAAGAAAGGCGGAAGGGATCAGGGAGGACACCACGCTCATAGAGAAGGGCATTTCGTTGAACTCTGAACAATCAGTGCAGCTGTTGGCAGAAAAATTCTTCCCGCCTGACAATTATGAATTGGATAATGATATCCACCGATTAATAAGAAGAAAGGTAGAGGAAACGACTAGCAGCCTGCATGAAGATAGTGCCGATGAAGTGCCAATCACTATGGCGGAGCTCATCGGCACCGCTCGAAGCTTCAACCCGAGGAAGGCCCCGGGAGCCGACGGACTCACTGCAGACATCTGCTGCGCAGCTATCGCGGCGAATCCAGAGGTTCCCCTGGCTATCTTCAACAAATGCCTCGAAGTGGGATGCTTCCCTGATCTATGGAAGGAAGCCACTATAGTTGTACTGAGGAAGCCGGGTAAGGAGGATTATACGGCCGCCAAATCCTACCGTCCTATTGGCCTCCTGCCTGTCATGGGGAAGATCTTTGAAAAGGTAACAATCAACAGAATAAGACATAGCCTACTCCCCAAGATGAGCAGAAGACAATATGGCTTTATACCAGGAAAGAGCACGGAGGATGCCCTCTACGATATCCTAACAAAAGCGAGGAGCCACATCGTAAACAAAGAAATAGTGCTGATGGTGTCGCTAGATATCGAGGGGGCTTTCGACAACGCATGGTGGCCGGCGATCAAGTACCAACTGGCAAGGATGGAATGTCCCAAGAAACTTAGGCTGGTAGTGGAAGACTACTTCAGGGGCAGGAAGGTGGTGGTCCGCTACGCAAACAAAGAGCATGGGAGGAAACCCGAAAAGGGATGCATCCAGGGCTCGATTAGCGGCCCCACTTTCTGGAACATCTTGCTCGACCCACTACTGGTCGAACTAGAAGAAGATGGAATATATGCACAAGCTTTCGCAGACGATGTAGTGCTGATGTTTAGCGGAACGGACACGCACTCCATCGAAAATCGAGCAAATGTTGCCCTCGAGTATGTGAGGAAGTGGGGTATCAGGAACAAACTCAACTTCGCGCCACAAAAAACCAAGGCAATGGTCCTGACGCGAAGGTTGAAATTTGATACCCCAAGGATAACAATGAATGGAGAGAACATAAAAATGGAAAAGGAAATCAAACTACTGGGACTGATGATAGACGAGGGTTTAACATTCAATAAGCATGTGCAAAATGTTACTAGGAAAGCGGCTGATATACATAAAAAAGTAGCAAGAATGGCGAAGCTGGAATGGGGCATGACGGGAGACATGGTACACCAGGTATACCAAGCCGTCATAGAGCCGATAGTGACATACGCGTCGGCAGCCTGGGCACCAACAGTAAAGAAACTATGTACGCGAAAGAAACTGGAGACGGTGCAGAGGGCTTTTGCACAAAAAATAGCAAAAACGTACAGGACGGTCTCGCTAAATTCCGCGACGCTATTGGCGGGGATACTGCCCCTTGACCTCAGGGTGGTAGAGGCCGCAGCGATGTTCGAGGCCAGAAGGGGGTCGTCACCGTTCATACGCGAAGGAGACCGGATTGAGCGACCCGTACCTGCGTTACAACAACCCCATCCCGCGGAAATACCGGAATTAAGCTTCGCCATTGCAATCGACCCTGGCCCTATACAAAATGAAGACACAGCGGTAATTTATACGGACGGAAGCAAGACAGAGAAAGGAACAGGTGCAGCATGGACGAAATGGGAAAAAGGAAGAGAGGTAAAGTGGAGGAAGATTAAGATGGCCCCTTACTGCACCGTGTATCAGGCAGAGCTGGCGGCGCTCGTAGGTGCAGTGAGGGAGGCGGCGATGACGGGTACTGACGTGAATATCTGCAGCGACTCGAGGTCCTCGCTCGAGGCCATCGCGGGGGGACGTTCTCGAAACCCTCGCGTTGTCGAGATCCGCAGACACCTGGTGGAGAGCCGAAAAAAGGGCCAAAACATAAAACTCCACTGGGTGAAGGCGCACGTCGGCACGGAGGGAAACGAGAGGGCGGACGAACTCGCGAGGGCCGCGGCGGAGACCTCCAAGGTCAAAGCAGTCCACGTTGAGTACCCGTTATCGCACATAAGGAAAGAAGTAAGGAAGAAGACGATAGAGGAATGGGAACAAAGGTACAAGGAAGGAGTCACAGCAGGAACAACCAAGCTGTTCCTGCCAAATGTCACAGAGGCATACAAAATGATTCGAGACAGAAGATTCAGTCCTGGGATGGCGCAGGTCCTCACAGGCCATGGGCCTTTTGCTGAGTACCTGCGCCGTTTCAGGCTGAAAGAGCAGCCCGACTGTGAATGCGAGAGCGGGGTGGAACAAACCATCCAACATCTCATAGTTGAATGTCCCGTGTTCGCCTCCTCCAGGTGCGACCTGGAACAGATTACCGGCATGTCGCTCAGTCTTGAAGGATTGTCCGGCATGCTGGCCTGTGACAGAGCGCATCTGGAGGACTTTTGCATGAAAATAATAAAGAGAACATCGGTGTTCAATGAAAGTAAAAGCGGGGCGGGGACCGCGAGGCGGCCGGCGCCCACTTGCCAATGAGTATTATAAGAATACTCACGGAGAAGTGAAAACCGCCCGCGTCGCGGGCCAAGCCTCGCAAAAGAAGGTGCTAAGAATTGTAGTTGTATGCATAAATCTGTGATAATTGTGACTGTAGTAATAAGTAGTTTAAGACAATCCGTGTAAAACCTAATAAAAAATAAAGCTGTGTGTCAACTCATTGTGAGGATGGATGATAGAAATGAAGTATGCTTAGCTTAGTCCCACGGCCCCGGTGACAAAGCCGGGGGAGGTAGGCCTATTAGGTGAAAAAAAAAAAAAAAAAAAAACCTAACCTAACCTAACCTAACCTAACCTAACCTAACCTAACCTAACCTAACCTAACCTAACCTAACCTAACCTAACCTAACCTAACCTAACCTAACCTAACCTAACCTAACCTAACCTAACCTAACCTAACCTAACCTAACCTAACCTAACCTAACCTAACCTAACCTAACCTAACCTAACCTAACCTTTTTTTTTTTTTTTTAACTTGGGGAAATGCTGTTGCGCATACCCTCCCGCGGCGCTGGGTGATCCATTGCGGAAGGGTTATGTGGGACTCGCGGTCTGTGCATACCCACTAAAACCCCAAGGCGCCATCTCTTCGCTATGGGACGGGTGCGGGTAACAGCGTAGCCTTATCGCCACCCCCGGTCCAGCGACTGTCGCTTTCGCGACTCTCTTTATCACAGCCAATATCACAGTGCTCCGCCTGTATAGAGGGCGGGCATTTATATCACAAGAATATTAAAATCACAATAACATAAAGTAAAATAACAATTTTAATAATGAAACACAAATAACAATCTCATTCCTCTATGGTGGCTGAATATAACCTAGCCTTCTCCGGCCCGCGCGTCGTCGCCTAACTGCGCTTGCCATTGGGTCGGCCTCGCGGGCGCGTTCCGCCTCCTCCTTCACCTTCAGAACCTTGCAGAAATCAAGGAAGGCATCCCATTGACCGTCACCACCGGCCTCTGACATCCTTTCTATCACCACCGCAAGCGTTAGGTCTTGTGTGGTGATACCGAGGGCACTCGTCAGAGTGGACCTTTCCGCCGACCATGCCGGGCACATCAACAGTGTATGTTCGGCCCTATCCTCTCCTGCGCCACAGTGGTGGCACTCCGGACTCGCCTCTCTTCTTGCCACTTTGAAGAGGAAATGGCCGAAACAACCATGCCCGGAGATCATTTGCGCCGCGTGGTATGTTAAAGATTTGGTCGCCCGTCTCTCTAACCACTGTTTCAGGACGGGCGCAATGGCACTCACCGTCCACAGACCAGCCCTTGCCTCCTGCAGCCGTCTTTGCCACTCTTCAGTGGCCCACTCATGGGCTTCATTTTGCCACCTCCTAACATGGTCGAGGCCCGGTTCTGCCCCCTCTTTCTTCGCCTCTCGCCTTCGCCAGAAAACCCGGGACAGCGCAACTGCATCCAGCGACCATGGCGTTGTAGCTGCAATGAGACAGGCTGCGTCGAAGGAAACGGAGCGGTAGCACCTTGCCTGTCTTACTGCTATCGCTCTCTGCTGTTGCCTCAGTATTCTAGTATTCTCTTTGCTCAAAGCTTCAGCCCACAGTGGGCAACCGTAAAGAGCCTGGGACCGAGCTACGCCAGCCAGAAGACGGCGGCTTTTTTCGCCTGGACCATCAAGGTTTGGCATAATTCTACCCAACGCAGCAGCTGTGGCGCTAAGCTTCGGTGCCAGTCCTTTAAAGTGAGGCACGAAACTCCATCTCGAATCCAGCACGAGACCCAGATATTTAATTGTTGTGCCAATTCTAATGTCTGCTCCGCGGACAGTGATGAAGGCATCCCCCGGAAGTTTTTTGCGGGGGCCATGGAAGCCGACAGCCTGACTTTTGAGTAGCGCAACACTTAGTCCCAACCTTGCGATTCTCTCGACCACCATGGCGACTCCGGCGGTTCCCCTCATGCGAGCCTCTCTAAAATCCCGCCCTGTAGCCACGACGAGGGTGTCGTCGGCATAACAGATAAGGCTAACTCCGTGTGGCAGCGATCCCCTCAACACCACGTCGTACCCCAGGTTCCACAATAGTGGACCCAGGACAGATCCCTGTGGGACTCCACACTCGACAGGGTAACTCCTCCATCCTTCTATGGTCGGGTAGGAAATGCTTCTGTCCGAGAGGTAGGAGCCGACCATTCTTCTGAGGTATAGGGGTACTTCGTGCAGAGACAGTCCCTCCAAGATTGCGCGGTGCGTTATCGTATTGAAAGCGTTTGCGATATCTAGGGAAACCGCCAACGCCACGCCGTCCTCGGAAAATGCTCGACGGCAAATTTCACGTAGACGCGCCACGGCGTCAATCGCTGATCGTGCTCGCCGGAACCCATATTGACAATCGGCCAGATCTGGTCCTTCCGTTCTCAGATGTCTCTCAATGCGCGCAACGAGTATCCTTTCAAACAGTTTTCCACCTTCACTCAACAAAACGATGGGTCTGTACGCACCCGGTGAATCGTCAGGCTTTCCCGGCTTCCTGAGAAGGACCAGTCGACCGGTCTTCCAAGCGCCGGGAAAGCGGCCTTCCCTCATGAGATTTGTGAGGAGGCCCCTAAACCTGTCCAACATTGCCTCATCCTTCAAAGCGGCAGCCCAGACCTTACCGTGAAAGCCATCGAGGCCCGGGGCCGTCCTTTTGCTGGTCACTTTAGAGAGCGCCGCGCCCACCTCATCTCTTCCCACCTCAGGAAACTCGGAGACAACTCCATCCATTCCCTCACTGCGAACCACCGCTGACGATGGAAAAAGGCTGGAGACCACCGATGCCAGTAGCCGCGGCTCGATGCTAGAGGTGAGTGGGGGAGCCCAGGGTCGCAGCTTGTTCATCACCATTCGGTATGGCCGCCCCCACGGGTCATGCTCCAGGGTTGCGAGAAGCTCTCGCCACGCGGTTTCCTTTGCGGTTGCTATCGCGTCGCGCAGAGCTCTTTTAGCTGTCTGGTAGCCGCGACACAGCCGTGCCTCCTCTTCCGAGTTTCTCAGAGTGTCTCTTCTTCTTCTGTATCTAGTATACTTTCTCCGTTCAGAGATGCAGGCTGATCTTAGCTTGGCCAGTTCTGGGGACCACCAATATATTTGATTTTTGGGTGATACGACGCGTATCCTGGACATCGAGGCGTCAGAGACCCGAGTTAATGCTTCCCCGAACCATCGCAATTCGTCCTCGGTCGTTGGTCCTGGTCGGGAACACCACATCTCAACTGTCATCGCGGCTGCCATTGCTTCCCGATCAAAAGTGCGAAGGGCCCATTTGGGCCCGATCTCTGATATGGCCCTTGGATTACCCAAAAACTGCGTCGAACCAATATCAAATCGGATGTATCTGTGATCAGAGAGGGTCTCCACCTCCTTAACGACCCTCCACATTTGTAGCTTGCGCGCAATCATTGGACTCGCGAAAGTGACGTCAACAATGGAGCAGCCTGCACTTCGCACGCAGGTGTACTCGGACCCCTGATTTAAAAGTGTCAAATCGTGTGATCCTATCCATTGGCATAGTGCGTCTCCTCTTCCTCGATCATCTGGGGCTCCCCACGCAGGAGACTTAGCATTAAAATCACCAGCCACGATTATTCCGCTTGGGCGGGCCCATTCCACCAAAACATCCAGACCTACCAGGTACTGTTCAAACTCAGCTAACGACCTATTTGGTGAGAAATACGCGCTGATGACCACGAGGTCAGCTGTAACCTTAACTGCAACACACCCGCTACCCTTGCAGACAGCAAGTGCTGCACGGTTATTTTCCAAGGCCACTACGGCGACGCCATCTCTATCAGAAAACCAATTATTTTTTGAGGTCGCATATGGTTCCGAAACAATGGCAACGTTAATAGACCACTGTGCCATGCTTTGATTAAAAAGGTCTTGTGCTGCGACACAGTGGTTGAGGTTCGCCTGGAGGAGCCGTAAATTGGAGCTAGTCATCAGCGGTTCCATCATATCCATCTATGCCCCCGTCCGGTGGGGTAGACTCGGCCTGTGTCTCGAGCCTCGGTCTGTGTCGCTTCGATGCTGGAGCACTGGGGGCCGGACAGATTGCGCTCCCCAGGCGATGATCAGCCTTGCGGCCCGCGTCTTTACAGAGTGCACATGTTATTTTTGCCGTGCAATTCGTCGCATGGTGACCTGACTGTGCGCACCGGAAGCAGGTATCACTACGGTCCGTGGTTGATGTGCACCTGATCGCTACATGACCCTTTTGAAGGCACCGGTAGCACCTAATTTCTCTGTGTTCTAACACAGTTACTTTAGCTGCTACCCAGCCTATAAGCAACCTATCTGAACCTAACCTAACCTAACCTAACCTAACCTAACCTAACCTAACCTAACCTAACCTAACCTAACCTAACCTAACCTAACCTAACCTAACCTAACCTAACCTAACCTAACCTAACCTAACCTAACCTAACCTAACCTAACCTAACCTAACCTAACCTAACCTAACCTAACCTAACCTAACCTAACCTAACCTAACCTAACCTAACCTAACCTAACCTAACCTAACCTAACCTAACCTAACCTAACCTAACCTAACCTAACCTAACCTAACCTAACCTAACCTAACCTAACCTAACCTAACCTAACCTAACCTAACCTAACCTAACCTAACCTAACCTAACCTAACCTAACCTAACCTAACCTAACCTAACCTAACCTAACCTAACCTAACCTAACCTAACCTAACCTAACCTAACCTGTCGCAGTCGAACCGCCGTCCAGATCGGTCACGAAAAGAATCGCTCCGCTTTCAAAAAATCACAAAAATAGTATTTTTGTCACGGAATTCAAAGTGCAATACATCATCTGATCCGTCTTGTGACGGCGAATCAGAATATATATAGGTCTTAGACCAAAAAGTGAAACATAAGTGAAAAAAGTGATAAAAACGGAAAAACAGTGAAAAATTAGTGATAAAAGTGAATGCGGCGCGAGATATAGATCTACGACCCCTAGTGTATGGCACATCATTAAATGCGCCCTCTTGAGACGCATCTTTTGACACCTCACCTGGATTTTTCCGAAAAAAGGTTAGAGAGTTAAAACATAAAAACCAAAAAAGGGCGTGGTCGCAGACCCCTTAAATAGAGCTTGCCCACACAAGTGCTATACACCAATCGACGCGTCTTGAAAAGGCGAGTTGAACGACGTATCGATCTGAAAAATCGGCACAGAGGAAAAATTTTAATCAACAAAAAACATAAATAACCTTTAAAAAACACATAAAAATTTAAATATTTCAAAAAGTAAAGTGACGACCCCTACATTAAAAATAACAGTCAGATAGAGCGCAAAAAGCTGCATCTTTTGAGGGGTCACACCGATTTTTAGAGAAGCAAAATCTATTTTTAAAAGGGAAAAAACAAAAAACCACGTGGCACGTGGTCAGCGTTCCCGTGTTGTAACTTCAACGTGCGACACACCAAAAGAAAGCCCTCTTCGAGCTCTACAAGAAGACGTCGAGAAATAGAAAATCGGCTGTGCAGTTTCCGAGAAAACTCGACGGGAAGAACAAACTCCTAAAAACAGGAATAACTCGGGAACGGTAGGAGATAGGCGTTTTTTGACGTCACCCGAGTATATGAGTATATACTCATATACTCGAATTGACTGGGGGACATAGATTTACCATATACCATTCCAAAAATTATCAAAATCGGAAAATAGCAAAAAACCTCAAAAAATCCGAAATTTTTGAAAATCGGGAAAACTTTGAACGCCCGTAACTCGGAAACGGTGCGTTTTTCGCGAATTTTGACCGCAAAATTGTATACGTATATACGTATACAAGATTTGATTAGCATAATTAACTTTATGTAAAAACATAAAAATTCCCCCCCTCCGGGAGAACCCACCGAACCCCCCCCCTCTCCGAATCGTTGCCGAGTATTCCAACATAAAAACAGTAATTAATGAATAAGTAGCTTGTAAGGAACCCCTGTGGACAAAAATTTTATAGAGTAAGTTAATAGTTTCAGAGATAATTAAAAATATAAATTAGGAAAATTAGATACCCCACCCCCCCCACCTCCCACATAACAAACCATAGTCTCACAAACAGCGGTAGGGGAAGGGAAGAAGCTAGGAGAAAACCGCGTCGAGATCGGACTGCAGACACCGGAGATACGAGTATTTTTCTCCAAAGCGGCCATTTTGTCCGCCATCTTGAAAAAACCAAAATAAGTGTATCTCCTGAACGGGTGGTCCGATCGCGACGGGACTTTCAACCTTATAAACAACCCACAAAGGTCCACAGGTGGATCCAATAAAAAACACTAAAAGTAGAGTCGACTCTACAAACCCAAATAAAAGCGATCATCAGCAAGAGCGCGGAGCGCTCAGCACGTCGCGGAAAACCGCTCTCTCCTCCAGCAAAAATTGACGGAGTTACAGGACTCTAAAAAATTGGCGGCCATTTTGTCCGCCATATTGAAAATATTAAAAACCAAATATCTCGAAAACTACTAAACCGATTTTCATAAGAGACACCTCAAACGAAAGGTCTCAAAGAGGAGAGTCGACGTGGGTGGTAGAGACGACTCTACATAGAGTCCTAAAAATTAAGTGTATATTTTTTGGGTGGGATTCGGTCTAGCATAGCAGTGCTAAGCTGAAACCTACTGTTAAGACGGACTCTACATATCATACTACTGTAAAATAGAGGAAAGTGTTGTATAATTATATTGATAGGCTACTACCCTATTGGGAGCAGACCATAGTTTTATTTTAGTGACCAGATAAGAATTACTGTATCAAATACTAAAAATATATTGACTCGGCTACTACCCTTTTGGGAGTAGACCTTAGGTTAAGTGACTAGATTAAGAATCGTGTATAAAAATTAATTTGACCGGCTATTACCCTATTGGGAATAGACCCTAGACTAAGTTTTAACCTTTTATAACAATTGTATATATTAATTATTGACTCGGCTACTACCCTATTGGGAGTAGACCTTAGACTAAGTTTTAACCTTATGACAATTGTATATATCAATTATTGACAAGGCTACTACCCTATTGGGAGTAGACCTTAGGCTAAGCGACTAGATTAAGAATTGTATATACAAAACTATTTATTGACTCGACTACTTCTTATTGGGAGTAGTCCCTAGTATAAGTTTTAAAAAATAATTTAAAAGTTGCAAATCTATTATTGACTCTATTGAGAGTAGGGAACTACTTTCATTGAACTGAAAAACTTAAATCTAAAAAACAAAATTTTTAACTTCTGACAAACCTAATAGGCAAAATGTTGGGAATTCGAACTCCCCCCAAAGGACAGACATCAGCAACTGGCATTAGGACCAGTATAGATAAATGGGAGGAGGCCTCCAGCCAGGCCCCAAAGGAAGCGAAAGAAGTCTCCGTGGCCGGGGCGGAGGGAGGAGGGAAATCTCCTGCCCCCGCTCAAACCAGGGAAAAAGAAGCAAAAAATTGCTACCTAAAGGCAATGGCGCACCTCGCGGAGTCGAGGAATATAAAAACAGACATAAAGACAGGGGTACAGGCAGCGGTGAAGCGGCTATACCAAATAGTAAAGGAGGCAGAGGAGGAGATCACGAAAAACCAACAAAAAGGAGTACAAAAACATAAAACTGACAACAAAACGGAAATGGAAGAACTAAGTAAGCAAATAGAAAAAATGGAGCAAGAGAATAGGAAGCTGGAAAAAATCAGGAAAGAACTGGAGGATCTGGCAGCAAAGAAAAATGAGAGCGCCCTGACCGAGATCAGAAAAGGATTTGACGAATTAGGAAAAAGGGAAGAAGAAAGGTATAACAACTGGGAGAGTAAAATGAAATCGTACGCGGAGGCAACGAAAGAACATCTCGGCCAGGGTCAAACTAGGAAAGAAGGCCCGGGAGAAAAACCTACGCTACACTCTGTTGTGGTGGCGCCTAAGAGTGCGACAGACACTTCAGAAGAGACGATGCAGAACATCAGGCATCTACTAAATGCGAAAGAGGAAGGATGGCAGGTTCAAAAGATAAGGAAAGCCAGAGATGGAAAGGTAGTAGTGGGATGCAGGACAGAAGAGGAGAGGACGAAACTAAAGGAAAAGTTGGAAAAAGAAATGGAGGTGAAAGACGCAGCAAACAAAAATCCATTAATAAAAATAAAAAATCTCCTGTCCTGCAATACAATAGAAGATATCTCCCGGGCCATAAGAAACCAAAACAAAAACGTGACTGCACATCTCGAGGAACGAGATCTGGAGTTAAAAGAAAAATACAGGAGAAAAGCGAGAAACCCGCTGGAGAGCCATGTGGTCCTGCAGGTCACGCCTAAACTATGGAAAGCGCTCACATCAGCTGGCAGGATACACGTGGACCTACAGAGAGTTTGGATAGAAGACCAATCCCCTCTGGTTCAATGCTCAATGTGTCTAGGGTACGGACATACCCGAAGATACTGCAAAAAAGAAACCGAGGTGTGCAGTCACTGCGGAGGACCCCATATGAGGGTGGACTGCCAGATCCAAAAGGAAGGAAAACCACCCAGCTGCGTTAACTGTAAAGAGATAAAGGGAAGAAACGCGGAGCATGGGGCCTTCAGCCAGAGCTGTCCAACTCGTCAAGGATGGGACAGGGCAGCAAGGCTCAGCTTCGCGTACTGTTAAAAAAGCCAAGGGCTCAAACAAAACAACCGGCTTTCTCCTGGCACAAGCGAACCTGAGGAAAAAGAGAATCGCGATCCAAGAGTTTATTAAAGAAGCGGGCGGTAGAAATGTTAAAATAGCGCTACTCCAAGAACCGTACACAGGGGCCAGTAAACGGATGGCAGAAAGCCCTGTGTACAGAGTAGTGCAGGGCGTTCCCACTGAGAAGAAACCGGTGAAGGCGGCGATACTGGTTTTCGACGATCAAATAGAAGTCATGCAAGACAACGCACTCAATACGGAAAATATAGTTGCAGCTGTCCTGAGGACGGACCAGTGGGAAATAGGGGTAATCTCTGTGTACTTCGAAGGCGATGAACCCATCGAACCATACCTCGAAAAATTGAAAAGCGTCACGAGAAAGCTGAAAACCAAGATGGTAATGATTGGAGGGGACGTGAACGCTTGGAGTGAGTGGTGGGGGAGCCGAAACGAAGACACACGAGGAAAGGAATTACGAGGGTTCCTTGACGAAGAGGGGCTGAACATACTAAATTGTGGTAATACACCCACCTTCGACACCATACGAGGGGGCCGTAGATACACGAGCACAGTAGACATTACGGTATGCACAACGGCCCTTCTCAGCAAAGTAACGAGATGGTGGGTTGATACATCAATAACCAGCTCGGACCACAACACAATCTTCGTAGATACAGCCCTTCAAAAACCCCAAGCACAAACCCTACCGAAAACTACCCGCAAATATAATACAAAAAACGCAGACTGGGAGGATTTCAAAAACAAAATCAGGACAGAGCTAGAGAATCAGGATCTAAAAAAGGACAAAATAGAAGCACTGGACAGTAGGGTCAGGGTCAACAATATAACAAATAAATACATACAGGCCATAATAAAAGTCGCCGAAAAACAATTCCCCAAGATCAAGCAAAAAAGAAAAAACTACAACCCACCCTGGTGGAACAAAGAAATAGAGGCCCTAAAGAAAGAAATGACAAGGAGGAAGAAAAGGATCTCCTACGCAGCTCCCAGAAGGAGAGAGTGCGTTGTAGTCGCCTACCTGGAGGCAAAAAAGATATATGAAGACGAAACTAAAAGGGCACAAATGGAAGGGTGGAAGAAACTTTGCACTAAACAAGAAGGGGAAAGCTTATGGGACAGGATATATAAAATAATCAGAAAGGCGGAAGGGATCAGGGAGGACACCACACTTATAGAGAAGGGCATTTCGTTGAACTCCGAACAATCGGTGCAGCTGCTAGCGGAAAAATTCTTCCCGCCTGATAATCACGAAATGGATGATGACATCCATCGAAAAATTAGAAGAACGGTCGAGGAAATGGCCAACAGCTTGCACGGGAGCGGGGCCGATGAAGTGCCAATTACAATGGCGGAGCTCGTCGGCACCGCTCGAAGTTTCAACCCGAGGAAGGCCCCGGGAGCTGACGGACTCACAGCGGATATCTGCTACGCAGCCATCACTGCGAAACCAGAGGTAACCTTGGCCATCTTCAACAAATGCTACGAGGTGGGATGCTTCCCTGACCCATGGAAGGAAGCCAGGATTGTGGTACTGAGGAAACCAGGAAAGGAGGATTACGCGGCTGCCAAATCCTACCGTCCTATTGGTCTCCTGCCAGTAATGGGGAAGATCTTCGAAAAGGTGATAATAAACAGAATAAGACACAGCCTACTCCCCAGGATGAGCGGGAGACAATATGGATTTATGCCAGGAAGAAGCACGGAGGATGCCCTCTACGATATCTTAACCAAAGCGAGGAGCCACATTACAAACAAGGAAGTAGTGTTGATGGTGTCGCTGGATATCGAGGGGGCCTTCGACAATGCATGGTGGCCGGCGATCAAGTACCAACTGGCAAAGAAGGAATGTCCCAAGAAATTAAGGCTGGTAGTGGAAGACTACCTTAAAGGCAGGAAGGTGGTGGTTCGCTACGCAAACAGAGAGCATGGGAGGAAACCCGAAAAGGGATGCATCCAGGGCTCGATTAGCGGCCCCACTTTCTGGAACATCTTGCTCGACCCACTACTGGTCGAACTAGAAGAAGATGGGACTTATGCACAGGCTTTCGCAGACGATGTGGTGCTGATGTTCAATGGAACGGACACGTACTCCATCGGAAACCGAGCAAACGTTGCCCTCGAGCATGTGAGGAAGTGGGGTATCAAGAACAAGCTCAACTTCGCGCCACAAAAAACCAAAGCTATGGTACTGACGCGAAGGTTGAAATTCGATACCCCAAAAATTAGAATGAACGGAGAAGACATTGAAATAGGAAAAGAGATAAAATTATTGGGACTGACGATCGACGAGGGCTTAACGTTTAACCAGCACGTGCATAATGTCACAAGGAAAGCGGCGGACATACACAAAAAAGTGGCAAGAATGGCGAAGCTGGAATGGGGCATGACGGGAGACATGGTACACCAGGTATACCAAGCCGTCATAGAGCCGATAGTGACATACGCGTCGGCAGCCTGGGCACCGACAGTAAAGAAAGTGTGTACGCGAAAGAAACTGGAGACGGTGCAGAGGGCCTTTGCACAAAAAATAGCAAAAACGTACAGGACGGCTTCGCTAAATTCCGCGACGCTACTGGCGGGGATACTGCCCCTCGACCTCAGGGTGGCAGAGACCGCCGCGATGTTTGAGGCCAGGAGGGGGTCATCACCGTACATACGCGAGGGAGACCGGATTGAGCGACCCGTGCCTGCGCTACAACAACCCCATCCCGCGGAAATACCGGAATTAAGCTTCGCCATCGCAACGGACCCTGGCCCTATACAAAATGAGGACACGACGGCAATATATACGGACGGGAGCAAGACAGAGAAAGGAACAGGTGCAGCGTGGACGAAATGGGAAAGAGGAAGAGAGATAAAATGGAGGAAGATTAAGATGGCCCCTTACTGCACCGTGTATCAGGCAGAGCTGGCGGCGCTCGAAGGTGCAGTCAGGGAGGCGGCGATGACGGGTACTGACGTGAATATCTGCAGCGACTCGAGGTCCTCGCTCGAGGCCATCGCGGGGGGACGTTCTCGAAACCCTCGCGTTGTCGAGATCCGCAGACACCTGGTGGAGAGCCGGAAAAAGGGCCAAAACATAAAACTCCACTGGGTGAAGGCGCACGTCGGCACGGAGGGAAACGAGAGGGCGGACGAACTCGCGAGGGCCGCGGCGGAGACCTCCAAGGTCAAAGCGGTCCACGTCGAGTACCCGTTATCGCACATAAGGAAAGAAGTAAGGAAGAAGACAATAGAGGAATGGGAACAAAGGTACAAGGAAGGAGTCACAGCAGGAACAACCAAGCTATTTCTGCCAAATGTCACAGATGCATACAAGATGATCCGAGACCGAAGATTCAGTCCTGGGATGGCACAGGTCCTCACAGGCCATGGGCCTTTTGCTGAGTACCTGTGCCGTTTCAGGCTGAAAGAGCAGCCCGACTGTGAATGCGAGAGCGGGGTGGAGCAAACCATCCAACATCTCTTAGTTGAATGTCCCGTGTTTGCCTCCTCCAGGTGCGACCTGGAACAGACCACCGGCATGTCGCTCAGTCTTGAAGGACTGTCCGGCATGCTGGCCTGTGACAGAGCGCATCTGGAGGACTTTTGTATGAAAATAATAAAGAGAACATCGGTGTTCAATGAAAGTAAAAGCGGGGCGGGGACCGCGAGGCGGCCGGCGCCCACTTGCCAATGAGTATTATAAGAATACTCACGGAGAAGTGAAAACCGCCCGCGTCGCGGGCCAAGCCTCGCAAAACAAGGTGTTAAGAACTGAAGTTGTATGTATATATCTGTGATAATTGTGACTGTAGAAATAAGTAGTATAAGAAAATCTGTTTAAATCCTAATAAAAAATAAAGTTGTGTGTCAACTCATTCTGAGGATGGATGAAAGAAAAGAAGTATGGTTAGCTTAGTTCCACGGCCCCGGTGACAAAGCCGGGGGAGGTAGGCCTATTAGGTGTAAAAAAAAAAAAAAAAAAAAAAAAACCTAACCTAACCTAACCTAACCTAACCTAACCTAACCTAACCTAACCTAACCTAACCTAACCTAACCTAACCTAACCTAACCTAACCTAACCTAACCTAACCTAACCTAACCTAACCTAACCTAACCAGTCCGCGTCCAAACGCCACGAAAAACAGTCGACTCCACGTCGCTCCGCGCCCTAACAAAGTTTCTTTTAAGTTTTAAAAATAGTTCTAGTGTAGTGACAGTGACAATTTTTATATCAGTAGATGCGGAAAAATCCGCTCTATCTTTTAGTGTAAAGTGCATTTTAAATTACTTTCTTTTTCGATTTTTTTTGGGCTAAAAACTTTAAAATTTTCAGTTTTTTCCATTTTAAAAATAATATTAGTGAAGTTAAAATTATTTAGTGATTACCAAGTGATAGGACACAGTGCTGCGCACATTTCGACCCTATTTGGGTCGATAAGGATTAAGAATTGAGGATTTGGTGACCAAAACTGCGGTAAATTCTCAATAACTTTTTATTTAAATCTACGACCACCCAGTTTCTATACATCAAACGATAGATCTCTTCAAGGCGCATCGATTGATACCAATCACGATCACATTCATCTGAAACTGGATTTTTCAGCGACTGAAAACCAGTTTTTCAGTCGCCAAATCACGGCGCTTCTACATACAGACACGAATCTTTTACAGGGCTATTTGCCACATTAAGAGCTATCGTTTGACATATCACACTTGAGAATCGGTGCATCATCAGACCCTCAAATCACCGGAAAACCGGTTTTTGCGTTTGAACCCCACCAAGACAACGCACCACAATAGTGGCAATAACACCATCAGAACCGGCTTTTCTCGGCGCATCTTCTGACACCAAGATCTCAAATTTTCATTAAGCAGTTCTGGAGATAAAGATTTTTTTTTTCACATTTTCATATTAATTTTCAAGTAACTACTTCAACTTATATAAAATCATACATATTAATACATCAAACGGTAGAGCGATCCAAGGCGCATCGTTTAATAGCAATATCATCGCAATCGGATAACAACCTGATTTTTCAGGGGCTGAAAACAAACTTTTTCAAGTTTTTCAGTCCCCCAAGCGAGGCGCTTCAATTCATAGTAACAAGACCTGCATAGGATTATTGGAATAGCTTAGAGCTATCGCCTGACACATAAATCTCGACAATCGGAGCACCGACTGCCCTTCAAATCTGCAAAAAACTGGTTTTTGCGTTCAAACGCCCTCGGAACTACGCACAACTTTTACGCACGTCATCGCAGTAGCACCGGCGTCGTCTGACGCATCAGACGACACCAGGATCATTAATTTCCGTTGTGCGGTTCCCGAGTTATCAGCAGCTTCCGCCTTTACTCCAGGGTTTCCTAGGGAACCAGCTCACCAAAAAATTAAATTCACACTGCATATTATCCGCAAAAGTCGTCTGTTACGGACCAGACCTCTTCACCACATCGACCATCATCACCAGCTCCACCAGGAAGTAATTTTCCTGGTGATCACCAGCGTTGACACCACCACCCACACCATCGGACAGAGCTCGACGGGGGCTTTCAGAAAAAGCCAAACATCGGGACATTCTAAGCAGCGGACCGGGAGCAATCCTCCTACCAGACTTCAGGTAAGGCGGATGATCAGCCCCAACATTCACTGAACACTTCCCTCCACGCAAACACACCGTGCTTGGGCTCTATCGAACCGGCTTTCGAAGACCCACACGTATCTGCCTATACAGACGCTCATCAACCCTCCCTTCACCCCCTAAACTGAATTTTCCTTCCCCCCCCCTGAAAATCTCAACCCCCCCCTCCCCACCCCCCTCGAGTTTGGTATCATTTGAATCGTCTTTAGAAGGCGATTCCAACCCTTTACTCAAACCTCACTTTTGACCACCCCCCACCTCCACCTTAATCATGCTCCCCAGAACCCCTCCAAAAACGTCGAACCCGACCACCCCTTCGCCGTCATCCTCTAATCCCACTGCCAGGCGGACTCTGGCTGAGATGTTGAGCCCAGCCTTCGCCCGCAAAGACCACTCCGCAGAACCCTCTAACATCATTAGGGCAAGGGAACTCAGACGAAAGGGATTAGACGCCATCGCCGCCTCCAGAAATCTGAAAACAGAGCTGAAGGTTGCCATCACTGAGGCGATCGATGGACTCTTTGGAGTCGTCGCTCACCTCGACTCTCCCAAACCATCCCCCAACAAACCCCTCTCAATTCCCTCACCCAAAATTGACAAAACAGATGACACAAAAACAAACACTGAAATTAATACCAACACCACACTACTCATCAGCAAACTTGAACAACACACGAAATTGTTAGAGGACTCTAACAAGGCTTTGAGCGCCTTTACAAAGCAACTAAAATCGCAACCAAAACCTACACCCTCAGACCCTCCACTACACTACACCACACACAAAAGCAGCACATATGCCGCTGCCGCCGCTACACCGAAACCCACAGGCCCCTCCATCGTTGTATCGGGAGAGGGTCTCGATACCACTGAGAGACTCTTAACACAGGTTAGCAAGACTGTCGATTTCCGTCGGGGCGGGTACGCACCCCTTAGAATCACTCCCCTCTCAAATAATAAAGTTAAGATGGTCTTCGAAACTGAAGAACACAAAACTCACACACTAACAAAACTTCAAACCAACAACACTATCAAGGCACAAGAGGAGAAGCGCCTCAATCCGATGATAATCATCAAAGGCATCTCAAAGAACACACCAGAATTCGAACTCATCGACACAATTAAAGACCAAAACCCGACACTGTCAAATCACACCTTCACCGTCAAATTCTTAGCTAACAACCGCAACACTACATTATACAATACAGTCCTAAACACCACACCCTCTGCCTGGAAGGCGTTCGCTGACCTTGGCAGAGTGAACATAGGTATGCAACGTGTGCATTGCAGCAACTTCTCACCGTTTAGGCAATGTCAAAACTGCCTAAACTTTGGCCACACTAAGAGTCGGTGCCCTAACAACACACCCACATGCGCCAAGTGCTCAGCAAAACACCCTACTGCTGAGTGCAAGGAGACCACACTAAATTGCACCAACTGCTCAGAACACAACACACTACACAAGACCAACACTGACACTCAACACCGCGCCGACTCTGAGCGCTGCCCCAAGGTCCGAGCCATGCGTGCCCGCGTTGAGGCCAAAGTCAACTACGTCTAATCACATTTACTCTCACCAACAACACTTTATATCAGGTTTCGCTGACAACAGGAAACCGTTGCACACAACTCACACTGCACATTTCGCATTTCATACAAGTTCACACTCGCTCAGACGCTGTAGTTGATTATGATCTCATCGCGCGACACAGGCTCTTGGGGAGCCTTCATATACACATATGGCCTATACACATATTTTAATATCAAACATTTATTTTAACAAATACGTACATTAACACAACTTACTTAATCACACTTATTGCACACCTACACATATATTACCCCCACATCCCTTCATTCTTCTAATTAACACATCAACTTATGGTACTCACCCTCTACGATCTCACTTATATAACACAACTCTAGGCTATCATCCACCTTTCCTGTGAAACTTCATTTGTCGACCTAAAATTCTACGCTCTACTTACGTTCTATTTACATTTTTTAATTTTTTACATTCTTTTATTTTTAATAAATTTCAATTATAAGTTATAACTTGTTCATATATGTACACATTTTGGCCAGTCAGATGTGCTCACTACTGTGACCTACCAACGATTTAGGTTAATTCATACTTTTATTTACATTATTGCAAAGTCATTGCACTAATTACTTTACTTTGCTTAATTTAACTTTTTATATTCATTCCAGAAATATTGCTCACCAGAGCCACTATTATTTTCCCAGTATAACCATGCATATTGTTTTCACTGTTTACTTTAAATTATGATTATGATTGTATATAAACACGGTTACGACACTGGTGGTTGAGTGGAAGGGATTGTATCAAATAGCATGACCGACCCTCAACCACCAAAACAGTGTCTACTACCTCTATTTTAAGAGTTTAAATTATTAAATTCTCAGACTTACTGTGAGTTTTTTGCACTCTACATTACTGTATTCGGTGCGGTTTTCTTTTGGGGCGGTTGAGAGGAAGAAATTGTATCAAATAGCATGACTGATCCTCAACCGCCCCAACCACACCTACCATCACTAGCATATGCTATTTATTTTTACTTGTAAATACCTTTAAATTTTTATCATAATTTTAATATTATAACTTCTCTATTTTTGTATAATCAATATTTAATGTGTACTCTTAGTTCATCACTCTAATTTTTACTAATCATGGTTACGTCGCTGGTGGTTGAGCGGAAGGGATTGTATCACATAGCATGACCGACCCTCAACCACCACAACAGCGGCTAAACCTCTAGGCTAGGAGTTTAAATTATTAAGCTATGTATGTAAGAGCTTCTTGTACTCCTCTCCATTTTAATTACGGTGCGGTATGGAGCGGTTGAGAGTAAGAAATTGTATCAAATAGCATGACTGATCCTCAACCGCCCCAACCGCACCCACAATCACTAGCCTAAGCTATTAATCTGTACTGTTTTTGTAATTTTTTTTTTTTTTTCTCATATATAATGTATAATCGTGCTGTAATTGTAATAACTTGAAATCTAACTTTAATTTGTAACTTTATTAATCTGTAATTTTATCAACATATTTTAGACTATTTTTAAGACCTTTTCACTAATGTTATCAATAGCAATAACAATTAAAAACTCATTAAATTGTAACGACGCGGACTCTATGCAGGTGGCTCAGAGAAGGCTGATCGTATCTGATAGCGAAGCCGACTCTCAGCCACCTCACCCACCTTTATACATTTTTTATTTACAATAAAGTTCACCCATGAAAAAATTATTTCATAGCTTAGCTTCCTCGGCCCCGGGGCGTGAGTCGCCGGGGAGGTAGGCCTACTAGCAATTAACAAAAAAAAAAAAAAAAAAAAAAAAAAAAAAAAAAAACCTAACCTAACCTAACCTAACCTAACCTAACCTAACCTAACCTAACCTAACCTAACCTAACCTAACCTAACCTAACCTAACCTAACCTAACCTAACCTAACCTAACCTAACCTAACCTAACCTAACCTAACCTAACCTAACCTAACCTAACCTAACCTAACCTAACCTAACCTAACCTAACCAACCCTAACCTAACCTAACCTAACCTAACCTAACCTAACCTAACCTAACCTAACCTAACCTAACCTAACCTAACCTAACCTTTTTTTTTTTTTTTTTTTTTCACCTGGGGAAACCCAACTACGGGCCCCCGCGCCGGGGCATTCGGAGAATAGCGCGGGGAGTGTGGGGCTCGGCCTAAAGGCGTTCGGCCTATACCCACTAAAACCACCAGGACCCCATCTCAGCGCGTATGGGACCGGCCATGGTATCAGCCGTTTGGCCACAACCCACGACACGGCCCGCGCATACCGTATGAAACGGTTCTCCTATGCCGTATGAAACGGCTGCCGCGTCCTTCTCGAACCTTTCGGGACGATCAGGTGCAGCTCTCCTATGTCCTTTGCCTCACCTTCGCGATCAACGATCGCTCCAGCTGACAAGGGACGTGCGGGAAAGATCGTCCGCTGAGCGCTGATGCCCCATATCAAGACCGGCGTCCAAAGTGGAGGCCGGCCGATCCTTAACTATCCTGGTGATACCCGATAACGGGCCCCCGCGCCGGGGCATTCGGAGAATAGCGCAGGGAGTGTGGGGATCTGAGCTCGCAGTGCGATGGCAACACACCCACCACTTTTACCACCAGGACCCCACCTCGGCGCATCATGGACCGAGTGGTGGTGTCAGCCAGTGGCCTTAACCGACCACCAGGCCCGCGCCTGCCGCGCGTCGGTTGACGCGCGGTTCTCCTTGGCCGTCATAGACGGCTGCCGCGTCCTTCCCTACTCTTGCGAGATGGGATGGAGCAGCTCTCTCCTATGTCCCTCGCCTCACCTTTGCGATCAACGATCGCTCCAGCTGGCAGGGGACGCGCGGGAATGATCGTCCGCTGAGCGCTGATGCCCTGTATACAGACTGGCGTCCAAAGTGGAGGCCCGCCAATCCCTTATTCGCTTCCCCTTCGCGTCGGTATTACAACGGTCGCTCCAGGTACTGAGCCCCCCCCGGCACGACAAGCCTAGGGAGCCGCGGGTAAGTTCGTCCGCGGTGGGGGGGGGAACCTAACCTAACCTTTTTTTTTTTTTTTTTTTACCTGGAGGAATCCATTTACGGACGCCCGCGTCTGGGCTAGTGTGCAATGACGCGGGGAGTGTGGGACTCGGCCTAAAGTCGTTCGGCCAATACCGCACTAAACCATCCAGGGCCCACGCCAACTCGCCAAAGTCAGAGTCCGGTGACTGGTTTGACCATTGCTCCGGACTCTGGCGAGCGACTGCCGCTTTGCGCCAATCTAAGACGCGCGGCTCTCCCTACCGAGACAAAAGTGTCAGGGCGGCACAGAAGGTGCTTACGTTCTATGTCAAAATTATATACACATTTCGCCCCTAGATGTGGGGGAAGAAACTACTAATAATAATAAGAAATGATTAATAACCACAAAATTTCACCTAAATATTTACAAAAAATATATACACCTTAAACTAATCATACACACCTGTTTAAATTATTCGCGCAGCGAACCTTCGCCGGCGGCCTCCAGGACGTCGACGCCTAATCGGGGCTGACTCGGGATTATCTTCCCGTGCCCGCTCGGCGTCTTCTTTTCTATAGAGGACCGCCTCCGCAAAGGCGCTGAACGCCTCCCACATCTCCCGACTTTGCAAAATGCGCTGCACAATGTGTGCCAGCGTTCGCTCTCCACCTAAAACATTAGCTATGGCCAGCCTATCGCTTGACCACGCCGGACAGTCAAATATGGTATGACTCGCCGTGTCAACGGACGAGTCGCAGTGGTGGCAGGCGGGTGACTCCTCTCTCCTGGCAATCCGGTACAGATACCATCCAAAGCAACCATGCCCGGAAAGCAACTGCACCAGCCAGTATGAGAGTTCTCCCCACCGCCGCCGAGTCCAGTCCTTAAGTATAGGTCTTAGGGCGTCAAGAGTCCATGAGCCAGCTCTCGCATAGCTCAACTCCTCCGTCCAACTCTCGACTACCCAGTCCTGGGCGTCTTTGCGCCACATCCTTATCGTTTCTGGTGGGGGCTCTAAACCCCTATCTCTATCCCTCCTCCTGAGCCAGTAAACTCTGGCAAGCGCAGCCGCGTCTAAGTGCCACGGGGCGAGTCCGGCGATAGCACACACAGCGTCACAAGACACTGTGTGGTACGCCCTTGCAACCCGAATGGCAATCGCGCGCTGCGACCGCCTAAGTACCGCCTTGTTGGCGCCTGATTGGGCAGCGTCTTCAGCCCAGATTGGGCACCCATAGAGCGCCTTGGAGCGCATGACTCCAGCAAACAATCGACGACGACCCGAGCTAGGGCCACCAATATTTGGCAGCAATCGGCTCAGGGCCGTCGCCGTACTATCCAGTTTGGGGGCCAGCGCCCCAAAATGCGGTCCAAACGACCAAAGGGAGTCCAGGACCAACCCCAGATACTTTAGGGTCGTCCCAACTTCAATGGTCACTCCGCCCACCACAATCCTTGCCCCATGAGGCCTCACCCTCTTTGTCCGAGCGAAAAATATCGCCTCAGACTTGTCCAGAGCTACAGCCAGGCCCAATCTCCTAATCCTTGCAACAACTTGGGCCACACCTGCTGTAGCTTTCAGTCTTGCGTCCCTGAAGTCCCCACCGGATGCCACGACCAGCGTGTCGTCCGCGTAGCAAATAAGTTGCACACCGCGGGGTAGCGCTGCCCGTAGCACCCAGTTGTATCCGAGATTCCACAGGATCGGTCCGAGAACCGAGCCCTGTGGGACCCCGCAAGAGACTTCGTATTCAGTCCATGTTCCTTGGCCTGGATAAATAATCCTACGGCCGCGGAAATAGTCCTGAATGACTTGTCGTAAGTAGAGGGGGACTCCGTGATATACCAGTCCCTCCAAGATGCGGTCCCAGGGGAGGGTGTTAAAGGCGTTTGCGATGTCCAGGGACACCGCTATCGCCACGCCACCCCCAGCCGCCGTCTCCTCCGTAATCTCGCGCAGTTTGGCGATCGCGTCAACTGTGGACTTGTAACGCCTGAAGCCAAACTGGCACGACTCTAAGTCCGGCCCTTCTGCAGCGAGACACTCCTGGATGCGCCCGGCAATTATTCTTTCGAACAGTTTGCCGACCTCACCCAGCAGCACGATCGGCCTGTAAGCCGATGGAGACTCCACTGGCCTTCCAGGTTTCTGCAGAAGCACCAACCTACCCACTTTCCATTGATCCGGGAAGCGGCCTTCCTCTAAGCATTTACTAAGGAGGCTCGCGAGCCTCTCATCCAATCCGGCTTTCAAAGCGAGCGCCAGCACCTTCCCATGGACACCATCCGGTCCAGGGGCTGTGCGCTTACAAAGAAGCTTCGCCGCCGCTGCCGATATTTCTGCAACTGACACCTCCGGCACTGAGCCAATTGGTGTCCCGGCAATGTGCGGTCCATGCTCCACATCTCCGGCGGGGGATGCAGGGGGGAACAGAGTCGAGACCACACTCGCCAAAAACTGCGGCTCCAGGGTTGTGGTGAGAGGTGGGGTCCAGGGGCGCAACTTGTTCATTACAAGCTTGTACGGGCGACCCCATGGATCGAGATCCAAGGTCTCCAGAAACTCTGCCCACGCTCTCTCCTTTGACTCCGCTATCTCCCTTTTAAGGGCCCGTCTCGCGTCTCTGTAAACGTCATACAGACGAGCCTCTTCTCCTGGGTCGTTTGCCGACCTTCTACGTCTATACCGGGTATATCGGCGTCGGGCCACCACACACGCTGCGCGTAACTGCGTGAGGGTCTCCGACCACCAATAAACTTTTCGCTTGCGAGCACCAGGTTGGCTGCGCACCATTGAACAACTAGACACATGGTCCAGCGTTTCAGCAAACCAGGCTACCCCCGAGTCCGTCGATGTTGTCTGAGGGCACCATGCCCGGACAAGACACGCCAATTCCAAATTCTCCCTGTCCAGAGACTTGAGTGACCACTTGGGTCCTATCTCCCGTGGTGGTGCAGGGTTCTGACTGTACGGAGCACCTGAGGAGGGGAGTACTCGATACCGTATATAACGGTGATCGGACAAGGTTTCCACCTCCGACAGCACCTCCCAGTCTTGAACACGGCAACCTAACCTAACCTAACCTAACCTAACCTAACCTAACCTAACCTAACCTAACCTAACCTAACCTAACCTAACCTAACCTAACCTAACCTAACCTAACCTTTTTTTTTTTTTTTTTTTTTTTTTTTTTAACGGTGGAAAAAACTGATTCTTTATCCAGCTAACCCCCCGCGCGGGCGTGCAAGGCGCGGGAGAGTGTGGAGTTCAGCCCCTAGCGCAGTTCAATGCTGTAGCGCAAAGAGGCCACTATCCACTAAAATAACCACCGATGCCCAGAATAACCGCATCAGCGGCGACCCGGTATCGATTTACATTACCCGGGATGTCGCTGCGGCTGCTGCTTAGCACCCTACCTCGGCGCGCAGCACTTCGTTTTTGGGGTACCCCCGAGAAGGGAAAGCACCCCGGCGCTATTGCGCGACGACATAGCCATCAATTTCGTTTAAACAATGAATAAACAAAAGAAAAAAATTACAACAGGTGTATAAAAACAACTGAGCGCAAGACAGGGCACAATAGTGCCCATGCCTGCTAACAAAAAGTAAATAATAATAAATAAGTAAATAGACCCTATTCCCTATCCCAGTGTCGACGCTTGAAAGCGTCGTCTTCTCCGTCTGCGTTGCCTCGCGGGGGCGGAACACGGATCCATCTCGCGTTTCCGTTCCGCCTCCTCCTTCTTGCTCATTACTTGAGATGCGAAGGTGACAACAGCCTGCCATTTCTCTTCGTTTTGGAGCATCTGCTCGACCATCCCCCTCAAGTCTTGAATCCGACCAACGACATCGTATAAAGAGCTCCTCTCGAGCGCCCAGGCTGGGCACTCGAAGAGGGTGTGGCGAGCGTCGTCATTGGCCGAACCACAATGGTGGCAGGACGTGGTCTCCTCCCTGCCGGCCGTGTTGCACAGATACCTCCCGAAACAACCGTGCCCCGAAAGTATCTGCACTAACCAGTAGGAGAGGTGTCCGCTCCTCCTCCTCGTCCACTCCTGCAAATGAGGGCCCAAAGCGTCAAGCGTCCAACGCCCAGCCCTGGCCTCCCCTATCTCTACAGCCCAATTTTCGAGTGCGGAATCTTCCGCTTCCGACCTCCACGACCTTACTACGTCTGGTTCAGGCTCAGAGCCTGATGTTCTGGCCCTAGTTCTCTTCCAGTAGACGCTCGAGAGAGCCCTTGCAGCATGCCGCCAGGGTAGCAGTCTATTGAGCGCGCAGGCGGCATCAAAAGAAACCGTCCTGTAAGCTCGAGCCGTTCTGATTGCGATCTTTCGCTGGGCTCTTCTCAGGATCGCCCTATTTGCACTGATCCCGTTCGCCTCCTCTGCCCAGATCGGGCATCCGTAGAGGGCCTTACTCTTCAAGACACCCGCGAAAAGACGGCGTCTACTCTCGCTGGGCCCGCCGATATTGGGCATTACCCTCGCTAGGGCCGCAGCGGTGGCGTCTAGTTTTGGGACTAACGCTGTACAGTGTGGTGTAAAGGACCACTTAGAGTCCAGCGTCAGCCCCAAGTATTTCATTGTTGCGCCTAACGCCCCTCTACGCCGCCGCCCGCCTGGACCAGTATGAGAACCTCTGGTCCTGCGGGCGGCAACTCGGGAGCTACCAGACTCTCTTTCTCGCCTCCTTTCGGCTTCCTCCTTCTGCGACATTACTTTTTCGCAGAAGAGGGAAGCCGCCCTCCAGGCCTCTTCGCCGTCGAGCATGCCCTTTATCATGCTCGACAGCGAGAGGTCAGAACCCAACACCATCCTGAGGTCGTGGCGGGGTCTTTCCCAAGCCACGCACCTCAGGAGGGTGTGCTCCGCGTCGTCCTCCTCGGCGTCATCGTCACAGTGATGACACCGAGGAGTCCGCTCTTTCCGAACCACCTTGTGCAGGTACCGCCCGAAGCATCCGTGTGCGGACAGCACCTGCGCAAGTCTAAATGACATAGCACCATGACGCCGCTTCCTCCAGTCCTTAAGGACCGGAAGAACGGCGCCAATGGTACTCGTCCCCGCAGTGGCATTCTGCAGGAACTCCATCCACTGCTCTTCAAGAATGGAGTCAGCCTCACGTCTGATCTGCGCTTGAGACTGACTCCATTCTTCGGTGCCCATCTCCACCTTCATCCTATAGAGGGCACCGCTCATCCGGGCCTCGAGGCCCCACGGCAAAGTGCCCGCCAACACGCAGGCCGCATCGCACGACACCGTTCTGTAGCATCTGGCTATTCGATTGGCGATCGTACGCTGCGCCCCGCGAAGGCACCTCTGGTTGGACCTCTTGTCCAGGGTGTCCTCCCAAATCGGAGCACCGTAGAGAGCTATGCTCCGGAGGACTCCACTGTAGAGCCTCCTCACACTCTGTGAGGGGCCCCCGATGTTAGGCAGCAGTCGCGCGAGTGCTCCTGCTGCCCTTACCACCTTGCCCTCTAGGGCTTTGAAGTGGGGTTCGAACCCCCAGCGGCCATCCAGTATGAGACCTAGGTACTTCATACTGGTAGCCACCGGGATCCGCACTCCCGCCACTTCAATGGCCGCCCCCGGCGGTGGACCTTTTCTTGGACCATGGAACAGGATGGCGTCGGTTTTTTCCAACGCCACCCTTAGTCCCAATCGCCCAATCCGGTCCACCACCATCGAGGTCCCCTCCGAAGCCAGTGCGGCCACCTCCGCAAATCTGGACCCATGGACCACGACCAGGGTGTCGTCTGCGTAGCAGAAGACGCGCATCTTTGGCAAGAGCGCGCCTCGCAACACCCAGTCGTAGCCCATGTTCCACAGCAGAGGCCCCAACACCGAGCCCTGGGGAACCCCACTCTCCACAGGGCAGCGTCTCAAATGGCCATCGGCCGAGATGTACGCCACCCTTCGTCCCACCAAGTAGTCCCTCACGATTCGGCGCAAATACAAAGGCACCCCGAAAAATTCGAGGGCCCTCGCAATCACGCCGAACGGGAGGCTGTTGAAGGCGTTGGCTATGTCCAACGACACTGCCAACGCCCTCTCACCCCCAGCCACCACCCCCTGGGTGAAAGCCTTCACCTCCGAGAGAGCCTCGAGAGTGGAGCGGCCCCTCCTGAAACCAAATTGGCATTCGGCCAAGTCGGGCCCTCCAGCCCCCAGGTGCATCCTAAGTCGCTCCGCAATGACCCACTCCAGCAGCTTACCGACCTCATCCAAAAGAACGAGTGGTCGGTAAGCCGAGGGCGAGTCAGCGGGCCGCCCTTCCTTCTTAAGGAGACATAGTCGGCCCTCTTTCCATACGTCGGGGAACCGTCCAGCAGCTAAGCAACTGCTGAACAGAGCCCCGACCTCCTTTTCCATGTGAGGGAAGGCCACCGCCCATATACGTCCATGGATGCCGTCAGGGCCGGGCGCCTTCCTGCGCGTCCTTAATCGGTCCAGACAACAGCCCAGCTCCGCCTCGGTTACCCTCACCTCTTCCAGGGTTTCCGCTGCAGTGCCATCGACTGCTGTCGTCACCATACCGGGAGGCTCATATCCAGGCGTGGCTCGAGGGAAGAGTTCGGAAACAATTCCCTCAGCCACGCTCGGCTCCAAAATCTCCAGGATTGGAGCCCCACATCCCTGGAGTTTCCTGCGGGCAGCCTGATACGGACGTCCCCAGGGGTCTCGCTCCAGGTCTTCGCGGAGTTCATCGAAGGCCCTGTCCTTAGACTGCCTAATGGCAGCCTTGAGGGCCTTCTTTTCCTCCGCGTACACCTTTCGAAGGCTCTCGGTGACCTCGACTGGGTCACCGCGCCTTCGTCTGCTCCGGAGGTATGCTCTCCGGGCTCTCATGGAAGCCACGCGCAGGTCGGCTATTTCCTGGGTCCACCAGTAAACAGCCTTCCTACGCGTGGGTTTCCTCCACCTCGGCATGGCCGCATCTGCAATGGCGCCCATGGCCAGCCTCATTTCCTGGGCCGCAGCATCAACGTCCACCGGAGGAGGCGTCTCGTCTGGTTTCAACCAAGACCTTACGATAGCCGCCTCCTCAGCAGCCTCCCTGTCGAGGCGGGTAATAACCCACCTCGGGAAGGCTGGACTCCGCCCAAGCCCAGACGGCGGAGTGGGGGCAGTTTTGCGGATCCCAAGTCGGACGTAACGATGGTCCGACAGGGTCTCCACACCTACCACCACCCGCCAATCAGTGACCCTGGAAGCCACCGCAGGCGAGGCGAAGGCGAGATCAACCACGGACTCCCCCTGAGGCCGGACACAGGTGGGCACGCTGCCCCTATTCAGGAGTACAAGCCCGAGCTCGGCCACCCACTCCTCGAGAAGTGGGGTCCTGACGCCGGTCACGGAGTCACCCCAACCACGCGAACGGCAGTTGAGGTCCCCCACGATAAGGATCGGCCTGGATCCAACTCTGCGCACAACCAGAAGCAGGCGGTCAAGGAACTCCTCGAACTCGCTCAGCCTCCGATTGGGCGAAAAGTAAACCCCGACCAGCGTGAGGGCACCCCACTCCGCCACCACGAAACCAGGTCCACTCTCCCGCTTAGTAAGAAGCGGGCCTCCCGTTCTGGTGACAACCGCGACTAAACCCTCAGGATCGGCCGCCCAATTGTCACTGGCAGGGGGACGGTAGGGCTCTGCCACTACCGCTGCGTCTACACCCCACTCCGCCATCGACTGCAGGAGCAGGTCCTGAGCCGCAGCGGAGTGATTCAGGTTCCCCTGAAGAAGCTCGAATACAGTCGTGTTATCCATTAAACAGACATGTATTCGAGCTCATCAGAGACAGCCCCACCCTCAGACGTCGAGGGTGCCGTGGGCTCAGTCACGTCCGTGGACATAGTGAGGGGGACTGCCGGTGCAACCTTCTTCACCTTTACCAAAGGTGGGTTGCACGCTCTGCCCCCCATACAATGGCCCACATTCTTCACGCCCGCATCCCTGCACACAGCGCAGTGTGGTACAGACGTGCAGGCGGAAGCGACGTGACCAGATTCGCCACAACGGCGGCACAGGCCGCTACGGTCTTTGGCGGTGCACGCTTCTCTGCCGTGCCCTGTGCCAAAGCACCGGTAGCAGCGCAGGGGGCGCTTCTCCAGTAAGGTCACCCTTGCCCCACTAAATCCTATTCGGATAACGCCCCCGGCATCCCTTATCGCCTGCGCGACCGTGACTGGGCACGTCACCACCGTCGCACGACTTGCGTCTACCCCCGTGATGCGCCCCACACGGATCTGATCCCGAGGGCACTTAGTAAAGGCCATCAGCGTTGCGGCCACCTCCTCCTCTGTCACGCTGTCTTCGAGTCTTGAGACCCGAAGTTCAACGGACTTAACGGGGCGGTTGACTGTTGCGACCCGCCCGAGAACCTCGCGGATTTCCTCTGCAAGCTTGTCCGCCTGCTGGACTCGCTCTGGGCCTCCTATCTCCAGGATGCGGCTACCCACCGCCGTTTTACGGGTGCGGATATCCTGCACCCCTAAGGCACCCAGATCCACTGCCTCTTTGACCCTTGTGAGGGCTGAGGCGTATGTGGTTCCACTTGCCACCGCCTCCCGCTGCAGTGTGATGACCACTGCAGCGGTATTGGGTGACTGCAGGTTTGGTTTACCTGATGCAGCCTTGTTGTTCATTCTCCTGCCCCCCTTTGCCTTTGTGGCCTCTGATGAGGAAGGACCTGGAGCTACTGGCGCCGAACTCTGTCCCCCCCCTTGCTGGTGTCGATGTTGAGGCCCCAGGACGCCTCGAAACAGAGTGCAGCTCAGAAGGGCGCGAACCCTGCCTCCGAGCCGTTGACCCAGCACCGTCTCCAGAGACCGGCAGCACCTGTTTTCCGGCACCTCTCTTCTTCTTCTTTGAAGTTACTGTTGCCCATGTTTCTTTTTCCACACTGGTGCTGGCTGGCTGCACAGTAGGTGCAGGTGCCTTAGCAGCATCAGTCACAACCAGTCGAGAAGGCTCCGCCCTCGCTGGGGTGCCTCTCGCTCCTGAGGCCGCCAAGGGTGGCCTCATAACAGGCGCCGGTGGAAGTCTCTCTGAGATCGTTTCGAATCTTGCATCCACTAGAGTGCCGACCGATCTCATGATGGCCGCCTGGTTCTCCTCCAGCAAATGCTGGAGATCAGCCAGGGTGACCACCTGAGTCGACGGTTTCTCTCTCTCCTCCGGTCGCCTATCTTTCTTCTCCACTGGAGCAGCTGGTGGAACACGCTCCGATATGTCACGCCTGAGGGCCTTCAATGAGGCCCTCAGTTCCTCAATGTGAGCCCTCATCCTCTCATTTTCCCTTCGCAGGGTCTTCATCTCGCGTGAGACCGGTCGTTCCAGCACGTCCAGTACCAGCTCACGGAGTTCCCTCGCGGCGATCTTAAGGTCCCTCTGCAGTGTTCCCTTGAGGTTGCCACTTTTTGTCGCAATCTCGGTAATTCGGCTTGTGTGCCGCTCCGCACGTTTCTTGAGCTCTGCAGAGCTCAAGAAAACGATATCTTCCGAATCCGGATTCGGGTTCACTTCGGATTCGGATTCGGATTCGCCTTCACCTGCCATTGGCAAGACAACCTGGCTGCCTGAGGCTACTGACTCCTCGCATCCTGATGCCTCTGAAGGCCCATCAGTAGATGGGACCTCCGCTCCGTTGCGTCGAGCTCCCGCCCTGAGCTGGCGCAGAAGGGACTGTTTGAAAGAGCGCCCTTTTTCCTCCTCCACGGCCTTCTTTTTGGAGCGAGTGACCCTCGTCTCCGTAGCCGTCTCCGAACCAGAGCTGCTCCGCACCTGCTTAGATTTTCGTTTCCGGCCCAATCCTAAGCCGACTTCTTCATCAGCAGTTGATGAGTCAGTCAACGGGCTGCAGTCCCTCACACTTTTTCCCTTAATAGGGCTCATTTTTTAAAAACTTATAAGTTCCCAACTTCGAGTTAAACATTAATCGGCCGACTAATAATTTAATCGACCGATCAAGGTGAAAAACTATATACTACGAATTAACCAGTATATACACAACATATAAAATAAATAAATTCTAGTCGCGCCCACGCTTACAAAAATTGCGCTAGCGCGAGCAGAACTAAAAATTAAAACTAAATTATAATTAAAACACACAATACAAATAAATATACAAAAGCGCTTAAGTCTAACACCTATTGTCTCTAACGGCTGGCCGGCGGACCCGAGGGCGTGACGTCACAGCTCAGACAACAAAGGAAAAGCAAACTTGCACCTTTTTTCTCTCCGATTCCAACGAACGGGGTGTCGTTGGATTCGTCTCAGCGAGACGTACACAGATATGTGAATATCTTTTCCCCCCGGAGCAGTGGGGGGGAGATAACACAGAAAACTAAGTTTTTAGAAGAAAATTTCTAGCACCCTCATTTCTGAAGGGATTTTAAAATTTTTAACACTCACGTATACAGGACGTCAATGCGCATCTTATGACACCAAAAAAGTGGGGGGTCGTGGCGACTGATCGCCCAGCGCACGCGCTTGAACAAACACTTTTCTTCACGTCCACTTTTTTCTGAATTTCTCCAAAATTTTCCGTCCGATTTTTTAAATCAGCACATCAATTTCTTCGTCTTTGTAAGACGGACACAATGGTACCCAAATCTTATCGATCCGATAAAAATCGGGGGAGATAGAGTTTAAAAGTTGTTTAAACTTCGGAAAATTCCAAAGCCGCCAATTTCCACACGATTTCCAAACTTTTTTCAAAAATACGTACAATTCGTCTCAGCGCATCCAATGACACTAAGAAAGTTGGGTGTCACAGCGACTAATCGTGAGCCACACACTTTGCAAACTACGCGTCCTTTCGCACTAATTTTTCACTGTTTTTTAAAGAAAATTGTGGTCCGATTTCCACGAAAATTATACCACTGCAATCCTTGCACAATTTTGCATCAGATGACACCAAAATCACCACGATACGCGAACTTTAACCACGCGCGGCGATTTTTAGAAAGCGGAGCGACGCCCAGAACGATCCGTTTGGTGCAGGCACTCGACGCAGACTAACCTAACCTAACCTAACCTAACCTAACCTAACCTAACCTAACCTAACCTAACCTAACCTAACCTAACCTAACCTAACCTAACCTAACCTAACCTAACCTAACCTAACCTAACCTAACCTAACCTAACCTAACCTAACCTAACCTAACCTAACCTAACCTAACCTAACCTAACCTAACCTAACCGTGGGTCGGACGAACCGTTGACGAGGAAGCAGCAAAAGCGTATCGCTCCGCATTCGAAAATTCCTAAAAATAGAATTTCTTCGCGCGAAAAGAAAACAAATCAGTGCATCGTGTGCAACTCGCGACGGCGAATCCGATGATACCAATCTCGTTGTGAAAAAGTGTGGAAAAGTGAAAAATAAGTGATAAAAACCACAAACATACAAAAAGTTCGCCACAAAAGTGCGTGCGGCGGCGGAACTAGATCGACAACACATACATATTTTGACATATCTTAAAAGAGCTCGTCAAGCGCCATCTTTTAAGACCATTTTTAAAATTTTATCGCCACAAACTTACAAGTTATTGGGAAAATAAAGAAACACCACGTGGCACGTGGTAGCAGACTGAGGCAAAACCTGGACAAACCAATATCACCACCGGAAGCGCCGCAAAAAATGGTACAAGAAACTGGTTTTGGATCTTCTTAACATCAAGGGGAAAAAATTTTTACGGGTGAAAAACCACCAAGAATTAAAATTAAGAACTTTCAAAAAAGAATAACAAGAAAACAAGATCGACGACCCCACCAGTTTTTCACATCATTAGAAGCGCCGCGCGGAGATCTATCTAAGGTACCACTCCCAGATTTTTCCCTTAAAAACTGTGACTCCTGGAAACTTTTTTCTCTTGACCACGTGGCGCGTGGTTGGAGAATCCGTCAGTATTTTGCGCCGCGGACAGACTCACGAGATAGATCTCGGCGAGCCGGTCATTTTGATATATTCGCTTAATCTGTCAATCAATATTGGCGGCTCCAGGAGCCCGGGAATAAAAACGGGAAAAGTGCGGGATAACTCGGGAACGGTGCATTTTAGCGCGTTTTTGACGCCGGATCCAGTATCTCGGCTTACCCAGGTAGGAAAAGGATTATAGGGACTTGTCTCGTCACCATACCTCGGAACCGCTCCCCTCGCCCTATTACCTCACTCCCTGGGGTTGCAAAACTGTAACCCCTCGGAACATACACGTGTGACGGCTCATTCGACTCCTCGTAAAAAGGCGAGTTGACTGAGCAACGCACCTACACGCACACACACACAGATATCACACACAAACACACACAGACTTTGTTTCACACACAAACACATAAGTGTGACGGCTCGATCAACTCCTCGTCGCCTGGGGAGAAGATTACCACCGTCCATCTTGACATTCGAACTAACACACACACACTCAGGCATACACACACATAAAAACTTGCGCAAAAACTCAAGTGTAGCACCTAAATCGACTCCGCTGATTGCAGCGGACTCCTCGAGTAGGTGCACACGTGCCAAGGCACACGTGCACACACACACACACATACACACATACATAAAAGGCGAAGGTTAGGCGGCCCTTCCACGCGCCTATATTTAGTATAAGGGATACACCGTTCCTGAAAGGTACCTGGACTGTGATATTAGGCTAAGCGACAGGGGCTCTCCTTTTGGAAACCCCTTTTAGATATAAGTATATTGACACGGCTACCACCCTTTTGGGGGTAGACCTTAGGTTAAGGTTTAAAACATTGACAGACTACCACCCTATTGGGGGTAGATATTAGGTTTGATAAGACTGACATACTATTGCTCTATTGGCCCCTTTTACATGCTATAGATTGTTGTTGAAAAAATTTTAAAATATATATTTTATCTTAGACTATATATATATAATTTATTGTAAAATTTATAATATTGTAAATAACTATAGCATTTAATATTGACGCGTGGCCTACCAACAAATAAAAATGATGGGAAGAACGCCCCCAAAAACAGCTGGCACAGTTAGAAAGAGTTTGGAAAAATTCGAAGGAAAAAAGGACGTGGCTGAAAAGTTCCAAGAAATAATGACAGACAGGAGCAAGGAAGCCAAAAGCCTCCTGTTCAAAGTTCTCGCACAACTAGCCGATGCTCGAAACCTCAAGACAGAAATAAAAACCGGAGTTACGCAGGCCGTAAAACGTCTTTTTCAAATCATTAAGGACCAGGAGGAAGAAAGGAGGGAACAAACAAAAAATGCGGTGCAACCTCTCGAACCTCAAAAAGACGAAAAGGCCAGCGAGATTTCGAACGAAAGGTTGGAAAAACAAATAACTAGGCTAGAGGCGACCGGCAACAACCTCATTAAACAATTACAAAGTTACGCTGATGCTGTAAACAAACACCACCTCACACAAGAAATTAAAGCGACCGGATCTAATATAGAAGGAAAGAACATTGAAGCAAGCCAAAACAAACAAATAGAAAATCAAAGTATGCGTTCAATAATAATATCCTCAAAAAGAGCGGAAACGAGCGGAGAGGTCATCGAACGCATACGCAAAGTAGTCGATACAAAATGTACCGGTCTGGGCGTGGACAGACTTCGGAAAGTTAAGGACGGTAAGGTGGTACTGAGCTGCATTGCGCCAGACATTTTGAACCGAATAAGGGAACATTGTGCAAAGGATCCAGCCTTAATAGTTGAGAATGCAAAGCTTAAAGATCCACAAGTTATCCTGAAAAATGTCATAAACACTATAGACGAATACGATGAAGTGGCTGCAGCAGTAGTCAAGCAAAATCACCACCTGCTTAAGAACATTCCAGAGGAAGAGATCAGGGTCAAGTGCCTATATAAAATAAAAACCAGGAACCCCCACGCATTCCACATTGTAATGCAGGTGTCTACGCCGGTGTGGGGAGCATTGACGAGGGCGGGAAGGGCTTACCACGATCTACAGAGAGTGGTGGTCCTGGACCAATCGCCGCTGATCCAGTGCTCGTCGTGCCTCGGATATGGGCATGGGCGGAAGCATTGCGAGCAATCCAACAAAATCGCATGCTCTCACTGCGCGGGGGACCATAAAAAAGCAGAATGCCCGGCATACAAAACCGGAGAAAAGGCAAGATGCACAAACTGTGTTAAAGAAAAACTAACAGCAGTAGAACATAACGCCTTCGACCCAGAGTGCCCGGTTCGGAAAAAATGGGACACTCTAGCTCGGAGCCCGGTCGCATACTGCTGACAGAAAAAGAGAGGGAACCGACTAGGGAAGCTCAAGATTGGAATCGGTATTGTAATCAATAAAAGGAACCATATCAAGAGCAAACCAAGATACGACAGTTACCCAGACAGAAAACCAAGTGGCGCTAAACACTTTCATCGCATGGTAATCATGGGATGAAGTGTACGCGTCCTGTGAAAAGTGAGAACTGTAGCAGCGTGTGACAATGTTCAAGTTAAAAAATAGCAACTTACAAACTTTAAATTTCTAGAATATTAAAATAAATTAAAAAGTAAATTATTATTATAATATAATAAATCAAAATTGTAACTTTTAAAAATATATTAATATAAAATAATAATGAAAAATTCAGATGTAATCGAAACATTTAGCAAGATATTAGAAATTATCATAGAAAGTATCATTAGTAAAAGATATTGTAAATCGCGATATAACCGTAAGATATCCTAAAAAATTGTAAAAACTTTAATCATGGCAAACAAAATGTGCACCTTGCCGAACATAGTAATTAGAATTAGTAGTAAATACAAAATTATTAAATTGTCAGTAAATAAGATCAAAATTGTGAAAAACAAAAGATTGAAATAAAGAATAAACCAGGACCCCGATACGCAAAAGTTGGGGGGTAGAAGTAGCAGCTCCACGGCCCTGGGGCGGAAGTCGCCAGGGAGGTAGGCCAACTAGGCGGGGGCATTAAAAAAAAAAAAAAAAAAAAAAAAAAAAAAAAAAACCTAACCTAACCCCCCACTCCGTGGAAAATGGCAACAGTCAAAGTCATACCTAAACACAATAAAACAGACTACACATCACTCTCATCATACCGTCCCATTGGTCTAATCCCCGTGTTCGGAAAAGTCCTTGAAAAGCTAATCACTAAAAGAATCACTTATAAAGCTCATAAACTTGGCCTTCTCAGTGATAAGCAATTCGGCTTCACCGAGCAAACTGGCACAATTCAAGCGATACACTCCGCCCTGGACATTATTAAAAAAAGCAAAAAGCAATAAGAAACAAGCCATTGCCGTGTCGCTGGACATCAAAGCGGCGTTTGATAACGCCTGGTGGCCGGCGGTACTCAATGGACTTAAGCAAGCTCAGTGCCCAACCAACCTATATAACACTCTGCGCAGTTATCTGTCGCAGAGATCTGTCACTTTACAACTCGGGAACACTACAATTACACAACCCACAGAAAAGGGATGTGTGCAGGGTTCTGCATGCGGACCGATTCTGTGGAACCTAATTATTAATGATCTCCTCAGCAATGTCACTTTACCCACTAATTGTTACATACAGGCCTATGCAGATGACGTCCTATTGGTCGTCACTGCAAAAGATCCCATCACTACACAAACACTCACTAACACAGCCTTAGAGGCCATTCGTCTGTGGGGTCTAAGCGTCAAACTAAACTTTGGCCCCAATAAAACACAACTCATTGCATTCACTCCTCAATCAGAACATATTCAAATATCATTCGACAACACCCCACTCAATTTCAGTAAAAACATAACTTACCTTGGAGTCGTTATAGATAAAAAACTTCTTTTCAATGATCACCTTAAACACACCATTCAAAAAGCGCTTAACATTTTTAAAAAATTGCAAATATATACACGCTGCACATGGGGCCCGCACCCGGAAAACATTCGCACCATATATTCAATGGTTATTGAACCAATTATTACTTATGCCTCCAGCGTTTGGGGACACATAGCGACTAAGAAAACCGTTCGTTCACAACTCATCAGTCTACAACGGGGCTTTGCTCTGAGGGCCATTAGGGCCTTCAGAACTGTCTCCTCCAACGCAGCAATTGCACTTGCACGACTCACACCACTAGACCTCACACTCCTACAAGCAGCGGAGATTGAAACCACACGCATCAATAGACACACCAAGAGACTACCCAACGACATACCAATTGAAACACCTGTCCGCTTCTCGGACTTACTTCATCCTGCAGCTCGAACACCCATAAAAACATTAACAAATGAAACATACCAGGAATTAGAACACACTAACTACACTCACATATACACAGACGGCAGTAAACATGACGACGGTTCTACCGGCGCCGCGTTTGTCGTATACACACCCTCTCCGCCCTTAATCTCCAGTCGTAATGAACTCACTCATACCCATACTCATACTAAACACATCAAATTACACAGCACCAGCTCTGTCTTTCAGGCAGAACTGGCAGCTATTAAACATGCCATACTTTACATATACACCAAAAAGATCACAAATGCCATCATTCACACAGATTCACAGTCGGCTTTAGCCGCTCTTAAACAACACACAAATACCCATCCTATAGTCACAGACATTCACCACACCTTACACCTCATTAACAATAAACCAGCCACACATATTTTCTTTTACTGGGTGAAAGGCCACTCAGGAGTACTTGGCAACGAAATAGCTGACATAGCGGCCAACAAAGCAGCATCACTACATAAGTCACCAGATCATATTTCATGTCCCATATCACATATTAAACATCTAATAAAACAGGAAACAAAACACATTACACAAACACGCTACACTGAAGAGGCCACTGGGGCATTCACGAAGAAACTCTTTCCACATCTTAACAAAATACAAGCATTCTTCCTTGCCATTCCCACATCCTTTGAAATGACTCAACTTCTCACCGGCCACTCTTTTGCCAAAGAATATCTACACAAATTTCACATCACTGACAACGCACACTGCCCCTGCAACAATACATCCATACAGGATCTAATCCATCTCATTCGAGAATGCCCCAGATTCGATCTTCAAAGATCAATACACGAACACACATGTCTCTTTATCAACATTGACCCATACAACATCGAAGAAATCATCACAAAAGAATCATCAGCCAAATCATTCAACACATTCATTAAATACATCATCACTAATTTAAAGGCGTTCAATGGCACGTAGATCCTACTTTTTTGTGTTACTCATTAATTTTAAGAATGCTATTTATGTTAACTTTTTCACTATTTTGTAAAATTCCATCACTCCCTATTTATGTAAGATTATGTAAAAAGCCTTTTCTTCCTTTCTTTGTAAGTTCTTTATTTACCAACAAAAATGTTACTTTTCTATTAAATTAAGACATCAACACTATTGTTATACTACCACCTACAGCTGTTATAAGCCCACAAATTAGTTTTAGAACTTTATGTTTACTAAGTTTATGTTTACTAAGATCTTATTTCGTTAATTAGATTATATTTCCTTTACTACTATTATGTACGGTTCTGCATCGGAAAGCAGAGTATCAAATAGCTCCATCCGATGCAGAACCACAACTCACTATAATGTAAAAGAAATTTTTATGTTATATGTTTACTATGCAAATTTACTAATAAAGAGAACAATTTCGATTAGCTTCCTCGGCCACGGACCTGCCCGGTGCCGTGGAGTAGGCCACTAGGTGATTCAATTTAAAAAAAAAAAAAAAAAAAACCTAACCTAACCTTTTTTTTTTTTTTTTTTTTTTTTGGGGAAACCCATTTACAGGCCCCCCGCGCCGGGGCGTTCGGAGAATTAGCGCGGGGAGTGTGGGACTCGCCTACAGGCGTTCGGCCAATACCCACTAAAACCACCAGGACCCCTTCTCAGCGCGTCATTGGACCGAGTCGTGGTATCAGCCGTTAGGCCATAACCCACTTCCCGGTCCGCGCATGCCGTGCATCGTGAGACGCACGGTTCTCCTTGGCCGTCTTAGACGGCTACCGCGTCCTTCACTTCTCTTTCGAGTCGGTCAGGAGCAGCTCTTCTAGGTCCCTTGCTTCACCTTCACGATCTTGCGATCGCTCCAGCTCACAGGGGACGGGTAACAGCAGTCAAGCTAGCAAAATAATAAGCAAAAGCAACAAAAAACAGAAAACATCACTGCGAAAAGCAAAAACAAAGGCATTAAAAGCAACAAAAAGCAACAAATACAAAAGCAACGCAAAGAGAGCAACATAAAGAAATAAGCAAAAGCAATGATAAGCAGAAAGCAGTGCGAAGCAGGTAGCCACAAACAGCAAGTAAAAAACAAACCAGCGTTCGTCCTAATTGGGCTATGCGCGCCGGAGATATTCGCGGCGGCGGCGCCCAGGACGTCTTCTTCTTGAGGGCGGCGCTGCAGGATCTATTTCCCGGGCCCGCTCTGCGTTTTCTTTCTTCTGGAGAACGGCCTCGGCAAATGCGACGACCGCCTCCCAGGCTCTTCTATTCCCAACCATGGCGATCACCACATTGGGAAGCGTCAGATCCGGCGTTGTGATGGCTGAGCGAAGGGTGCTCCTTTCGGAGGCCCAGGCTGGACAGTCTCTCAATGTGTGGAGAGCAGTGTCGTTTAAACAACCGCAGTGATGGCAGGAGGGGGTTGCTTCTCGCTGGGCTACGCGGCTCAAATAGTAGCCAAAGCAGCCATGGCCGGTCAGCAGCTGGACTAGGTGGAATGTCAGCGTCCCCCATCGCCTGTCTAGCCAATCCTTGAGTACAGGCCGTATGGCCTCAAGGGTCCATGAACCCGAACTCGCATTTGTCAGATCTTGGAGCCACCGGTGAAGGGCTGCGTCGCTGGACTCAGTCCGCCACTCTTCCATGGCCTCAGGGGTTGGTTCTTCGCCGCTTCTCCTGCAGCGATCCCTGTGCCAGTAAATTTCGGCAAGCGCGACCGCATCATGATACCACGGGCACGTGCCCGCGATCACGCAAACTGCGTCAAAAGATACGGTCCGGTACGCCCGAGCAATCCTCAACGAGACGATCCGCTGCGTCTGTCTCAAAAGTGTCCGGTTCTTTTGATTGAGACCTGTCGCATTGGCCCAAATTGGGCATCCGTAAAGGGCTTGAGCCCTGACGACGCCGGCAAATAGCTTCCTGCACGAGTCGCGCGGCCCTCCAATGTTGGGCATGATGCGGCTTAGAGCTCTGGCTGTCGTCTCGATCTTCGGTCTTAATTCTTTAAAATGTTCCTTGAAGGACCATTTCGGGTCCAACGTGAGACCGAGGTATTTCAGCTTCTTTGCTATTGTTATGGGCACGCCTCCGACGACGATTTGCGCGTCTGGAGGCTGCAATCTGCGACGGCCTGTAAAGGCGATGGCTTCTGATTTTTCTAGGGCGACCCGTAATCCTAGATTCCGTATGCGTGTGACGACCTGCGCGACACCCGCAGTCGCCCGAAGGGAGGCATCTCGATACGTATCTCCGACGGCGACGACGAGGGTATCGTCCGCGTAGCATAGAACCTGCACACCACGGATCAACGCCCCCCTCAAGACCTTGTCGTATCCGATGTTCCACAAGAGCGGGCCCAGGACCGATCCCTGTGGAACACCGCACCGCACTTGGTGTCTTCTCCATCCGTTTCGACTCGGGTATGTGATTTCCCTGTTCCTCAGATAATCGCATACTATTGTCGTCAGGTAAGTGGGCACTCCGTGGTACCTGAGCCCGTTCAGGATGGCCTCCCACGGTAGGGTGTTGAAAGCGTTCGCGATGTCGAGCGATACCGCTATAGCGACACCGCCTTGGGCTACCGCTTCTTCTGTTATTTCTCTTAGACGAGCAATGGCGTCTATGGTAGACCTTCTGTGCCGAAAGCCGAACTGACAATCCGACAGATCGGGTCCGTCTGATGTTAGGTGACGCCCGATGCGTTCGGAGATAACTCGTTCCAGAATCTTGCCCATCTCGCAGAGTAGAACTATTGGCCGGTATCCCGAGGGTGAATCGGCCGGTTTTCCAGCCTTCCTTATGAGAACGAGCCGTCCGATCTTCCAGTTATTTGGGAAGATTCCAGTTATCAAGCAGGATGAAAGAAAGGACCGGAACCTCTCCATCAATCCGTGCCGTAAAGAGAGCGCGAGGACCCGACCGTGTACACCGTCCGGGCCAGGAGCAGTCCTTTTGCTCGTCATCTTCTGGACTGCAGCCGTTATCTCGGCTTCTGATACCTCAGATTGTGCTTGTTCGTCGCCTAAGGAGTCTAGCGGTGGCGCCATTTCCGCAGTTGCCGTTGGGAAGAGAGACGTCACGACAGACTCTAGCAGAGGTGTTTGTAGCTGCTCCGTTATCGGGGGGGCCCATGGGCGTAATTTAGCCATCACCATCTTGTAGGGTCTCCCCCAGGGATCTAGTTCCAGAGTGGCCAGAAACTCCTCCCACGCTCGCTCTTTCGACTCGATGATCCCAATTCTGAGCGCCCTTTTTTGTTGTTGTAAATCTGCGCGGAGTCGCAGCTCCTCTTCTCCTCCACGCACTGCACCTTGCAACCTCCTGAGTCTCCGTAGACGTCTTCGCGCCGTTATGCATGCTTTCCGGAGTCTGGTCAGTTCTGCACTCCACCAATGCATATTCTTCTTGGCCGGCAGGCTCCGCGATCTACACATGGAGGCGTCGCAGATTCCTTTCAAGGTCGTCTCAAACCACGCCGCTTCTGTCTCGACCGTCGAGCCCTCGATGCGAGAGCACCAGGAGCTGACTTCCACTGCCACCTCCAACGCCTCTACATCCAGGGATTTGAGTGACCATCTAGAGCCGGCTTCTCGTTGAATTCTCTCCCGTACGGGAGGTACCGGCGATTGTGGTAGGACGCTGTATCTAATGTAGCGATGGTCCGAGAGCGTCTCCACGCCCGTTATAACTCTCCAGTCTTGCACTCGACGCGCGAGGCAAGGGGTTGCGAACGTTACGTCCACCACGGATCCTCCCCAGCCTCTAACACATGTGTGTACCGATCCCAAATTACAGATAACTGTGTTGGTCTCCGCCATCCACTCTATGATGGCTTCGCCTCTTCCGTTCGTTGTTGGGGAACCCCACACCGTGGATTTCGCATTGAAGTCCCCGGCAACCAAGACTTCAAGTGGGGCACACCAACTCAGCACACTCCTGAGCTCGGACAGAAGATCCTCAAACTCCACAATAGGTCGACTCGGTGGGGAGTATACCGAGATGATAGCAAACTCGGTTAACTTCACCGCCACCCATCCGTTTCCACGACGCGAATCCGTCACCCTGGAGGAGCCCGCCGGAACTACTATGGCAGCCAGCTGCCGTTCGTCGCCATACCATTTATCATTCTCTGGCACCAGGTAAGGTTCAGACACGATTCCTATATCGATCGCCCACTGCGCCATACTCTGAACGAGCAGATCTTGAGCTCGGGCGCAGTGGTTAAGGTTTGCCTGTAGTATAGGCAGCATATCACTTAGTGGCGATCGCTTCTGTCTCCATCATATCCCCGCTCGGCTGGGGAGGGGGTACTTTCTTAGTTTGTCCTCTTCTTGGCACCCTTCTTTTGGGAGCCGAGCACGAAGGACCACCCAAACGATGCTGCGCCGACCTTCGATCTGACGCACAGATGTTGCAGTGGGCTCTTGCCGTGCATTCAGCCACTTTGTGGCCAGGTGATCCGCATCTGTGGCACTGCGCACTTCTATCCTCTTCCACGGGACAGCGGTTTGCCACATGTCCTGCTTCAAGGCACCTGTAGCAACGCAGTGCTCTGGGTTTCTGTAAAGTGACTTTTGCCACCACCCATCCTACCAGGAATCTGCCTTCTGCAATTTTCTTGGCGACCGCCATCGGACATGTGATCCACGCCGCAAAGAGCCCGCCTCTCTCTGGGTGCACCCCGCTCACCCGAATTTGGTCTCCGGGGCACTCTCCCTTTGTGGAAACCGCAGTCCGGATCTCCTCAGCCGTGATTGAGTCATCCAGACCAGAGATTCGGACGCTCGTCATTTTGTGTGGTCTGGCGATTTTAATACCCTCCATGGGTAGCGCCTCTATCAATTTCGCCGCTAGGGTGTCCGCTATGCCATCCCTTCCCGTTCCGGGAATCTGAAGTATGGCGGAACCGGTAATTCCTCGACGGAACGTCACCGCTTCGAGGCCCAGGCCGTTCAGGTCAATCTTTGAGCGTGCCTCCTTCATTACCCCGGCGTAGGTTAACCCTCTATCTTGAGCCTCCTTTGAGAGCGTGATGCTCACGGCTGCCGAACGCGGGGCTCGGAGCTTTGGCTGTTCTTTTTGTGATGCTCGCTCTTTCTTCTTTTTTACGCCTTTGCGCGTTCTGGATATTACCGCGGGGGCCTTATTCTTGCCGTCCTCCCTTCGTTGGACAGCCTTCCCTCTCTTGCCCACTTTGATCCAGGCGCTTTCCTCTGCGTCCGGATTAGGCGGGCGTGTCGCAGCAGCAGTGGTAGATGGTGTGTCGATGGGCACACTTTCGTATCCTTGCGCTGGCTGACTCTTCTTTGCCTTGGGGCTCTTTTTCTTCTTTTGGTTCTTCTTTGTCAGAGGGAGCGCCGAAATCGACGTTTCCACGACCTGAGTTCTAGAATCTGCTGCGAGCGGGGGTCGGAGGTGTTTCTCAGGATTGAGACGGGGCTCCAAATCCTCGATCCTCGCATTGATTCTCTCTCCAATATTGCGGTATATGCGGGCCTCCATCTCTTCCAGGTCCGGAATACGCGTCTCCTTTGATGCCGATTTCGGCGTCGGCATTTGATTTCTCAGAGTATCCATCTGCTTTTGCAGAAGGTCTACTTGGATTTGAAGACGATGGTTGTCTTTTCGCAGCGCTCGCGTCTCGTCCGACGTTGTTTTTTGGGCGAGCTCTATGGTGTCTTTCCTAAGCTCCTGTACGGCATCCTTCAACGCACGGATGAAGGGACCCTTGAGGTTCTTGGATTTCGACGCCACCTCCGTCACAATCCCCAGGCTCGCCTCGATGCGCCTGAGGACATTTTCTGACGAGTCCGAGCTGAGTCCCAGTTGACCGCTCAGAAAATCGTCTGTCTCCTTGTAGGATGGAGCCGGGCTCGTCTGTTGGGCTTCTGCGGCTGGGTCCATCAATTCAGCTTCAGCGCTTCTTCTTCTCAGTTGAGCCTCCTTAGCCTTAAGGTAGGCTTCTTTAGTTACTGCGAGGCCATCGCCCGTTGTCGATGGCTTGCCTCGCCCTTTCTTTTTCCGTTCGCGGGAGAGGGGGGGTATCTGTCGAGCTACCCTCGCTTTCATCCCTTCCTCTCTTCTTTGCTCCTCTTGAGCTCCACATTCGACCGGCAAAGTCCCGTTGCGGTGATCCCACTCGACTGTTCGATGTTGCGCTGACCATCGATCCAGCGTCCGAGTCGGTCTGGTCTACGCTCTCCTCCGCTGCGGACGGTATCGGCGTCGGAATCCGATTTAATACGATCCGCAGGTCCTTCGTCTTCGTCCTCCTGCTCTCCTCCGTAATGTCTCCTTCCTTTTCGTCGTTTTTGTTTTTTTCAATAAAATTTTCCATATGAGGTTGGTTCATGGGGGAAATAAAAGTCCACCCGGGCGGAGACCCCTGCACCCGAGTAACCCTGTTACCACTTGGAGGTCGGGAGGTATCCAAGGGTTGGCCGCTAGACACTCGAAGTACTGTTCGAGCAACCTGCTCACCCTGAAAAAGAGAGAAGGGGTGCAGCGCCACGCAAGGCCCGTAAGGGCGTCTCAGCGCGTGCACATTCAGGGTTTTTTATTGTGGTTTTCCTTCCACTCAAGCCGGCCGGTAAAGGCAAGCTCCCTGGCAGGGCGCAGTCCGCGAGACATGTCCACGACAACTGCACCGAGTAACAGTCTATCCCGGATCTAACTAAGATCTCTGACCGACAGTGACTCTTCGCCACCGCGGCCCCACGACGCTGCCCAGTAGGGCGATCTCCTATGTCCCTTGCCACACCTTTGCGATCAACGATCGCTCCAGCTGGCAGGGGACGTGCGGGAATGGTCATCCGCTGGGCGCAGATGCCCTGTATACAGACCGGCGCCCAAAGTGGAGGCCGGCCAATCCCTTATTCGCTTCCCCTTCGCGACGGTAATACAACGGTCGCTCCAGGTACTGAGCCCCCCCCCGGCACGACAAGCCTAGGGAGCCGCGGGTAAGTTCGTCCGCGGTGGGGGGGGGTAACCTAACCTAACCGAACCTAACCTTTTTTTTTTTTTTTTTTTTTTTCCCTGGGGAAACCCATTTACGGGCCCCCGCGCCGGGGCATTCGGAGAATTAGCGCGGGGAGTGTGGGACTCGCCTACAGGCGTTCGGCCAATACCCACTAAAACCACCAGGACCCCTTCTCAGCGCGTCATTGGACCGAGTCGTGGTATCAGCCGTTAGGCCATAACCCACTTCCCGGTCCGCGCATGCCGTGCATCGTGAGACGCACGGTTCTCCTTGGCCGTCTTAGACGGCTGCCGTGTCCTTCACTTCTCTTTCGAGTCGGTCAAGAGCAGCTCTTCAAGGTCCCTTGCTTCACCTTCGCGATCTTGCGATCGCTCCAGCTCACGGGGACGGGTACCCGCAGTCAAGCTAGCAAAATAAAATAAGCAAAAGCAACAAAAAGCAGAAAACATCACTGCGAAAAGCAAAAAACAAAGGCATTAAAAGCAACGAAAAAAAAAAAAAAAAAAAAAAAAAAAAAAAAAACAAACCAGCATTCTGTCCTATTTGGGCTATGCGCGCCGGAGATATTCGCGGCGGCGGCGCCCAGGACGTCTTCTTCTTGAGGGCGGCGCTGCAGGATCTATTTCCCGGGCCCGCTCTGCGTTTTCTTTCTTCTGGAGAACGGCCTCGGCAAATGCGACGACCGCCTCCCAGGCTCTTCTATTCCCAACCATGGCGATCACCACATTGGGAAGCGTCAGATCCGGCGTTGTGATGGCTGAGCGAAGGGTGCTCCTTTCGGAGGCCCAGGCTGGACAGTCTCTCAATGTGTGGAGAGCAGTGTCGTTTAAACAACCGCAGTGATGGCAGGAGGGGGTTGCTTCTCGCTGGGCTACGCGGCTCAAATAGTAGCCAAAGCAGCCATGGCCGGTCAGCAGCTGGACTAGGTGGAATGTCAGCGTCCCCCATCGCCTGTCTAGCCAATCCTTGAGTACAGGCCGTATGGCCTCAAGGGTCCATGAACCCGAACTCGCATTTGTCAGATCTTGGAGCCACCGGTGAAGGGCTGCGTCGCTGGACTCAGTCCGCCACTCTTCCATGGCCTCAGGGGTTGGTTCTTCGCCGCTTCTCCTGCAGCGATCCCTGTGCCAGTAAATTTCGGCAAGCGCGACCGCATCATGATACCACGGGCACGTGCCCGCGATCACGCAAACTGCGTCAAAAGATACGGTCCGGTACGCCCGAGCAATCCTCAACGAGACGATCCGCTGCGTCTGTCTCAAAAGTGTCCGGTTCTTTTGATTGAGACCTGTCGCATTGGCCCAGATTGGGCATCCGTAAAGGGCTTGAGCCCTGACGACGCCGGCAAATAGCTTCCTGCACGAGTCGCGCGGCCCTCCAATGTTGGGCATGATGCGGCTTAGAGCTCTGGCTGTCGTCTCGATCTTCGGTCTTAATTCTTTAAAATGTTCCTTGAAGGACCATTTCGGGTCCAACGTGAGACCGAGGTATTTTAGCTTCTTTGCTATTGTTATGGGCACGCCTCCGACGACGATTTGCGCGTCTGGAGGCTGCAATCTGCGACGGCCTGTAAAGGCGATGGCTTCTGATTTTTCTAGGGCGACCCGTAATCCTAGATTCCGTATGCGTGTGACGACCTGCGCGACACCCGCAGTCGCCCGAAGGGAGGCATCTCGAAACGTATCTCCGACGGCGACGACGAGGGTATCGTCCGCGTAGCATAGAACCTGCACACCACGGATCAACGCCCCCCTCAAGACCTTGTCGTATCCGATGTTCCACAAGAGCGGGCCCAGGACCGATCCCTGTGGAACACCGCACCGCACTTGGTGTCTTCTCCATCCGTTTCGGCTCGGGTATGTGATTTCCCTGTTCCACAGATAATCACATACTATTGTCGTCAGGTAAGTGGGCACTCCGTGGTACCTGAGCCCGTTCAGGATGGCCTCCCACGGTAGGGTGTTGAAAGCGTTCGCGATGTCGAGCGATACCGCTATAGCGACGCCGCCTTGGGCTACCGCTTCTTCTGTTATTTCTCTTAGACGAGCAATGGCGTCTATGGTAGACCTTCTGTGCCGAAAGCCGAACTGACAGTCCGACAGATCGGGTCCGTCTGATGTTAGGTGACGCCCGATGCGTTCGGAGATAACTCGTTCCAGAATCTTGCCCATCTCGCAGAGTAGAACTATTGGCCGGTATCCCGAGGGTGAATCGGCCGGTTTTCCAGCCTTCCTTATGAGAACGAGCCGTCCGCTCTTCCAGTTATTTGGGAAGATTCCAGTTATCAAGCAGGATGAAAGAAAGGACCGGAACCTCTCCATCAATCCGTGCCGTAAAGAGAGCGCGAGGACCCGACCGTGTACACCGTCCGGGCCAGGAGCAGTCCTTTTGCTCGTCATCTTCTGGACTGCAGCCGTTATCTCGGCTTCTGATACCTCAGATTGTGCTTGTTCGTCGCCTAAGGAGTCTAGCGGTGGCGCCATTTCCGCAGTTGCCGTTGGGAAAAGAGACGTCACGACAGACTCTAGCAGAGGTGTTTGTAGCTGCTCCGTTATCGGGGGGGCCCATGGGCGTAATTTAGCCATCACCATCTTGTAGGGTCTCCCCCAGGGATCTAGTTCCAGGGTGGCCAGAAACTCCTCCCACGCTCGCTCTTTCGACTCGATGATCCCAATTCTGAGCGCTCTTTTTTGTTGTTGCAAATCTGCGCGGAGTCGCAGCTCCTCTTCTCCTCCACGCACTGCACCTTGCAACCTCCTGAGTCTCCGTAGACGTCTTCGCGCCGTTATGCATGCTTTCCGGAGTCTGGTCAGTTCTGCACTCCACCAATGCATAGTCTTCTTGGCCGGCAGGCTCCGCGATCTACACATGGAGGCGTCGCAGATTCCTTTCAAGGTCGTCTCAAACCACGCCGCTTCTGTCTCGACCGTGGAGCCCTCGATGAGAGAGCACCAGGAGCTGACTTCCACTGCCACCTCCAACGCCTCTACATCCAAGGATTTGAGTGACCATCTAGGGCCGGCTTCTCGTTGAATTCTCTCCCGTACGGGAGGTACCGGCGATAGTGGTAGGACGCTGTATCTAATGTAGCGATGGTCCGAGAGCGTCTCCACGCCCGTTATAACTCTCCAGTCCTGCACTCGACGCGCGAGGCAAGGGGTTGCGAACGTTACGTCCACCACGGATCCTCCCCAGCCTCTAACACATGTGTGTACCGATCCCAAATTACAGATAACTGTGTTGGTCTCCGCCATCCACTCTATGATGGCTTCGCCTCTTCCGTTCGTTGTTGGGGAACCCCACACCGTGGATTTCGCATTGAAGTCCCCGGCAACCAAGACTTCAAGTGGGGCACACCAACTCAGCACACTCCTGAGCTCGGACAGAAGATCCTCAAACTCCACAATAGGTCGACTCGGTGGGGAGTATACCGAGATGATAGCAAACTCGGTTAACTTCACCGCCACCCATCCGTTTCCACGACGCGAATCCGTCGCCCTGGAGGAGCCCGCCGGAACTACTATGGCAGCCAGCTGCCGTTCGTCGCCATACCATTTATCATTCTCTGGCACCAGGTAAGGTTCAGACACGATTCCTATATCGATCGCCCACTGCGCCATACTCTGAACGAGCAGATCTTGAGCTCGGGCGCAGTGGTTAAGGTTTGCCTGTAGTATAGGCAGCATATCACTTAGTGGCGATCGCTTCTGTCTCCATCATATCCCCGCTCGGCTGGGGAGGGGGTACTTTCTTAGTTTGTCCTCTTCTTGGCACCCTTCTTTTGGGAGCCGAGCACGAAGGACCGCCCAAACGATGCTGCGCCGACCTTCCAGCTGACGCACAGATGTTGCAGTGGGCTCTAGCCGTGCATTCAGCCACTTTGTGGCCAGGTGATCCGCATCTGTGGCACTGCGCACTTCTATCCTCTTCCACGGGACAGCGGTTTGCCACATGTCCTGCTTCAAGGCACCTGTAGCAACGCAGTGCTCTGGGTTTCTGTAAAGTGACTTTTGCCACCACCCATCCTACCAGGAATCTGCCTTCTGCAATTTTCTTGGCGACCGCCATCGGACATGTGATCCACGCCGCAAAGAGCCCGCCTCTCTCTGGGTGCACCCCGCTCACCCGAATTTGGTCTCCGGGGCACTCTCCCTTTGTGGAAACCGCAGTCCGGATCTCCTCAGCCGTGATTGAGTCATCCAGACCAGAGATTCGGACGCTCGTCATTTTGTGTGGTCTGGCGATTTTAATACCCTCCATGGGTAGCGCCTCTATCAATTTCGCCGCTAGGGTGTCCGCTATGCCATCCCTTCCCGTTCCGGGAATCTGAAGTATGGCAGAACCGGTAATTCCTCGACGGAACGTCACCGCTTCGAGGCCCAGGCCGTTCAGGTCAATCTTTGAGCGTGCCTCCTTCATTACCCCAGCGTAGGTTAACCCTCTATCTTGAGCCTCCTTTGAGAGCGTGATGCTCACGGCTGCCGAACGCGGGGCTCGGAGCTTTGGCTGTTCTTTTTGTGATGCTCGCTCTTTCTTCTTTTTTACGCGTTTGCGCGTTCTGGATATTACCGCGGGGGCCTTATTCTTGCCGTCCTCCCTTCGTTGGACAGCCTTCCCTCTCTTGCCCACTTTGATCCAGGCGCTTTCCTCTGCATCCGGATTAGGCGGGCGTGTCGCAGCAGCAGTGGTAGACGGTGTGTCGATGGGCACACTTTCGTATCCTTGCGCTGGCTGACTCTTCTTTGCCTTGGGGCTCTTTTCCTTCTTTTTGTTCTTCTTTGTCAGAGGGAGCGCCGAAATCGACGTTTCCACGACCTGAGTTCTAGAATCTGCTGCGAGCGGGGGTCGGAGGCGTTTCTCAGGATTAAGACGGGGCTCCAAATCCTCGATCCTCGCATTGATTCTCTCTCCAATATTGCGGTATATGCGGGCCTCCATCTCTTCCAGGTCCGGAATACGCGTCTCCTTTGATGCCGATTTCGGCGTCGGCATTTGATTTCTTAGAGTATCCATCTGCTTTTGCAGAAGGTCTACTTGGATTTGAAGACGATGGTTGTCTTTTCGCAGCGCTCGCGTCTCGTCCGACGTTGTTTTTTTGGCGAGCTCTATGGTGTCTTTCCTAAGCTCCTGTACGGCATCCTTCAACGCACGGATGAAGGGACCCTTGAGGTTCTTGGATTTCGACGCCACCTCCGTCACAATCCCCAGGCTCGCCTCGATGCGCCTGAGGACATTTTCTGACGAGTCCGAGCTGAGTCCCAGTTGACCGCTCAGAAAATCGTCTGTCTCCTTGTAGGATGGAGCCGGGCTCGTCTGTTGGGCTTCTGCGGCTGGGTCCATCAATTCAGCTTCAGCGCTTCTTCTTCTCAGTTGAGCCTCCTTAGCCTTAAGGTAGGCTTCTTTAGTTACTGCGAGGCCATCGCCCGTTGTCGATGGCTTGCCTCGCCCTTTCTTTTTCCGTTCGCGGGAGAGGGGGGGTATCTGTCGAGCTACCCTCGCTTTCATCCCTTCCTCTCTTCTTTGCTCCTCTTGAGCTCCACATTCGACCGGCAAAGTCCCGTTGCGGTGATCCCACTCGACTGTTCGATGTTGCGCTGACCATCGATCCAGCGTCCGAGTCGGTCTGGTCTACGCTCTCCTCCGCTGCGGACGGTATCGGCGTCGGAATCCGATTTAATACGATCCGCAGGTCCTTCGTCTTCGTCCTCCTGCTCTCCTCCGTAATGTCTCCTTCCTTTTCGTCGTTTTTGTTTTTTTCAATAAAATTTTCCATATGAGGTTGGTTCATGGGGGAAATAAAAGTCCACCCGGGCGGAGACCCCTGCACCCGAGTAACCCTGTTACCACTTGGAGGTCGGGAGGTATCCAAGGGTTGGCCGCTAGACACTCGAAGTACTGTTCGAGCAACCTGCTCACCCTGAAAAAGAGAGAAGGGGTGCAGCGCCACGCAAGGCCCGTAAGGGCGTCTCAGCGCGTGCACATTCAGGGTTTTTTATTGTGGTTTTCCTTCCACTCAAGCCGGCCGGTAAAGGCAAGCTCCCTGGCAGGGCGCAGTCCGCGAGACATGTCCACGACAACTGCACCGAGTAACAGTCTATCCCGGATCTAACTAAGATCTCTGACCGACAGTGACTCTTCGCCACCGCGGCCCCACGACGCTGCCCAGTAGGGCGGTCTCCTATGTCCCTTGCCACACCTTCGCGATCAACGATCGCTCCAGCTGGCAGGGGACGTGCGGGAATGGTCATCCGCTGGGCGCAGATGCCCTGTATACAGACCGGCGTCCAAAGTGGAGGCCGGCCAATCCCTTATTCGCTTCCCCTTCGCGACGGTAATACAACGGTCGCTCCAGGTACTGAGCCCCCCCCGGCACGACAAGCCTAGGGACCCGCGGGTATGTTCGTCCGCGGTGGGGGGGGAACCTAACCTAACCTAACCTAACCAGTCGCAGTCGAACCGCCGTCGCGTAAGCAGCGAAACAGTGAAGCTCCGCCTTTGAAAAATCCTAAAAATAGGATTTTTTCAAGCAATCACAATAAAAAGTACACCATCTTGTGCAGTTTACGACGGCGATTCTAGTGATATAAAACTTGAAGTCCAAAAGTGAAAAATAAGTGAATAAAAGTGTGAAAAACTAAAAAAGTGCATAAAAATAAACATTAAAGTGCGTGCGCCATCGAAAATAGATCGATAACCCCCCATTTTTATTATATATGATGATATATAATAAAAATGGGGATAGATGCGCTAGATGCGCCTTGAAAAGACGCTTCATTTGACACCTGAGTCATATTTTTATGACCAGGAACAAAGGAGATATTAAAAGAAAAGTAAAAAGGGGCGTGGCACTTACCCCGGGAAAACGCACTTCCCCCCACTAGTGCTATACATCAAAAGACGCGCCTTGAAGAGCTGATCTAGAAACCGGTCAAGGGAAAAATTTTAATCAAAGAACAAAGAAAATAACCTTTTATAAAAACACTTTATTAACATTATCTCAAAAACGAATGCAGCAACCCCCAAATTAAAATTCCCGTTAAGGTGTAACTCAAAATTCTGCATCGTTTGAGGGGTAAAACAAAATTTTTCGACGTGGGTTTCATAGTTAAAAAGACAAAATAATAAAAACCACGTGGCACGTGGTCAGCGATCCCGTGAAGCCCGCCAGACAAGTCACACATCACCAGAAAGCCCTTGAGAAGCCCAGCAGAACGACGCATCAAAAACGAAGATCGGTCGAAAAACAGCGAAGCTATCTCATCGGGAAGACTTATCGGGAAAAAACGGGAATAACTCGGGAACGGTGCGTTTTAGCGCGTTTTTAAGGCCAGTTCCAGTATACTAATAGTATACTGGAGTTTTGACCGCCCGATCGAACCCTATCGGGATCAAAATTCAAAAATTTTTAAGTAAAACTTTAACAAAATTTTAAAATAGGAATATTAACAAAAATTTAACAACACCAGTTTCGAGCAGAACGGTGCACGCCAGGACTAAAATAACAACATTTTCGAATTCTTCAGGCCTAAAAAGGGTTATAGGGACATATCGCGTGCACTATAATTTGGACCTCCCCCCTCGCCCTATTACCTCACCCCCTGGGGGTGCAAAATCGCAACCCCACGGTACATACACTTGTGACGGCTCAATCGACTCCCCGCGAAACGGAGAGTCGACTGAGCATAGTAACAACACATCAGCATACACACACACATAAAAATCACACACAAACACACAAAAACATAGTTTCACACAATAACACATAAGTGTGACGGCTCTTTCGACTCCTCGTGAATCGGGGTAAAGACTGCAGCCAGTCACACTGACACGCGATTAACACACACACACATAGGCACTCATATTCACAGATACACCTACAAAAATACAAGTGTAGCACCTGTTTCGACTCTGCTGATTGCAGCGGACTCCTCGAGCAGGTGCACACGTGCAAGGTGCACATACCCACACACACGACACACACACACACACACAAATAGAGGGACAGGTGGCCCCCCCCGCGCGCAACTTTTAGACTAAGTGACGCACCGCTCCCGAGAATCACACCGGCTGTGACTAGGTTAAGTGACAGGGGCTCTCCCTTTTGGAAACCCCTCTTAGTATATAAGTGTTGACACGGCTACCACCCTTTTGGGGGTAGACCTTAGAATAAGTTTTATCGACTATTGAAAATTGTATATTAAAAATTAATCCTTGACGCAGCTACTTCTCTATTGAGAGTAGACTCTAGTATAAGTTAACGTTTGTATACTTAGACCATTATTCTGACTTGGCTACTACCCTATTGGGAGTAGACCTTAGGTTAAGTAAATTAGATTAAGATACAATATTGACCGCTTATTGGCGCAAGTAGACTAAGTTTTAGCAGATTATTTATTATTATATTTATTTGATTTATTGACGCGCCTTGTCGGCCGAAGTAATTGTACAAATAGCCAACATGCTACCAGTAAGAACTCCCCCAAAGAAAACAACCCCCCAATCTAACTCTCTACCTCTAATGAACACATCTTCCGTATCAACCGAAGAGTTGATCTCCCTGGTGGAAAATGCGTCACAGCGGGGCCCGACAGTCCCGGAACTCGCATCACGCTTCTCCACCCCCTCTCCCACCCCAGTAGAACTTGACAGAAGGAAGACATTTACAATGACCATACCTCCACCCGAAAAATTACAAACAAAGAAAACAACCAAAAAGAGAACGACCTGTGAATTTTCTTTAGCAAAACAGGAACTCATAAAATGGCTGGATTCAGCCAGAAATCTAAAGACTGAAATAAAAGACAACGTCAAAACTCAAGTAGGGAAGCTGGAGGACTTATATAAAAATTTAGAGGACCGCTATAAAGCCCTGGAGGCGGAGCACAGGGAAAACGCGGAACTCGGGACTTCAAAAAGGGAGAATAAAGGATGTGAGACACCGGATGGAACTCTCCTCCGAAGCATGGACGCAAAGCTGGACGAGCTGATGAAGTTGAACGGCCGCACAGAAGCGATGAGAGGAAGGCTAGAAGAATTGACAGCGGCGGTCACCGCCTCGACGGAAGCCACTCGAACGTACGCGAGTGTGACCGCTTCGGCCTCAGCAGCCTCGACAAGAGAGACCATACCCCTGACGAACGGGAAGCCACAGGCTGCGGCTATGCATGCGGTTATTATAACCTCCGACGGGGGACAAACCAGCGGCGAAATTCTAGAGAGAATTAGAAAAACTGTAAACGCCAAAGAAACGGGGTTAAGAATAGACAGAGTAAGGAAGATAAGGGACCAAAAGGTTATCATCGGCTGCGATAGTGTAGACGAACTGGAAAAAGTGAAAGAAAGGCTAAAAGGGGACGAATCACTGCGAATGGAGAGTGCGGTTAACAAGGACCCACTCATTATAATTAAAGATGTGCTGTCTGTCCATACGGACGACGAAATAATTAACGCCCTAAAGAGGCAAAATAAAAACATTTTTGAGGGAATGGGGGATGCACGTCTAACCGTAAAATATAGAAAGAGAGCAAGGAACCAGCACACCAACCATGTGGTGCTCCAGGTGCCACCTAAACTGTGGCAACGCCTGACCGGGGTGGGGCGGGTCCATATAGATCTCCAAAAGCTGGTGGTCATGGACCAGTCCCCCCTGGTTCAGTGCACAAAGTGCCTGGGATACGGTCACGGTCGGAAGCTCTGCACACTAGAGGCCGAGACCTGTTCGCATTGTGGTGGGCCTCATAAAAAAGAGACATGCCCTGGGTTCCGGGAAGGCACTACGCCATCCTGCGCGAACTGTGTCAGGGCGGGTCTCGAAAAGGCTCACCACAATACCTTCGACGATGCCTGTCCAGTGAAGACCAGGTGGGACCGGTTGGCCCGGACTTCTGTAGCTTATTGCTAAAGTTGTCCAGGGCTTGCCGGGGGGTGCCGGACGGGCGTCGCAAACAATCCTCCAGGCCAATCTCCAAAGGAGTGACGCGGCTACCAGCGAGCTGATCATGGAAGGCCAGAAAAGGAAGGCGATGGCGGCGCTGGTTCAAGAACCCTACATTGGCAGGGAAGGTAGAATGAAGGAATATAGGGGTACCAGAATCCTTCAGTGCACCGTGGATACCGGAAAGGTCATCAAGGCGGCCATCGTTGTTTTTGATGTAAACATAGATGTGTCGCTTTGTTCTGACCTCACCACGCCTAACATCGCAGTGGCTAGGGTCAAAACCGACGCACAGTGCCTCTATCTTGCTTCGTTCTACTTTGAACCAGCGCCAATGCCGATTGAACCTTACCTTAGCCACCTGATCAGAATCGGGAACCAGCTTGGCTCCCGCATAATACTCGCTGGGGATGCCAATGCGAAAAACACACTTTGGGGAGGAGACGCGACCGATGGAAGAGGAGAACAGCTGATGAGTACGCTAACCGAAATTGGCATGGAGGTGTTGAACGAAGGAGATATCCCGACATTCGACACCTTCAGGGGTGGCAGGAACATCAGCAGCTTCGTCGACCTGACGTCGTGCTCCAGCGCCCTGCTTCCGAGCATGGAGGATTGGAGGGTCGAAGAGGGCCTCACGAGCTCCGACCACAACGCCATTACCTTCCGAGTCAACGCTGTCCGTCCCGAGGGAGTGAAGGTTGACAGGTCCACTAGGATCTACAACACCAGGAAGGCGCATTGGACCGATTTTATACAGAAAATCGGCCAGTTGCTGGACAGTAAAGAAATCACAGAGCAGGCGGTAGGGAACATACGGACACCAGAAGAGTTAGACTCGATGACCGGAAGGTATACGGCGACCGTGAAACAGACTTGCGAGGCGTGCATCCCCAAATTAAGACCGAAAGCAGGGTTCTCTGTGACATGGTGGACGGAAGAGCTGGCCCAAATCAAATGCACGCTGCGAACCAAAAAACGCAGGATCCGGTGTGCAGCGCCAGCTCGAAGGCCCCATGTCATAGAGGACTACCTCAAAACCAAGAAGATATATGCTGAAAAAATTGAAGAAGAGAAACTAAACAGCTGGAAAAAGTTTTGTGAGAAACAGGAAAGGGAAACAATGTGGGGCGGGATATATAGGGTGATAAATAGAACGGAGAATAGGCGGACCGAGGTTCCTTTGATCGAGAGCGGCAGACTTTTGGGGGGGCGCGAATCAGCAGAGTTGCTGTCGAGGACCTTCTACCCGGATGACAGGGAGGAGGAGGACAATCGGACACACAAGGAGGTCAGAGCCAGAGCAGAAACGGTGAATGGCGGAACAAGTGATCTACTTGAACCCCCATTCACGGAGGGCGAGCTTAGGGATGTACTGGCCTCCTTCAACCCCAAGAAGGCGCCTGGGTCCGACGGCCTCACCCTGGACATCTGCAGGGCAGCCATCGAAGCCAAACCGCGTGTCTTTTTGGCGCTCATCAACAGATGCCTCAGCATTGGCCACTTTCCCGGCATCTGGAAGGAGGCCACGGTGGTCATACTTCCTAAACCTGGTCGAGCCGATTACACTACTCCCAAGTCGTATAGACCCATCGGGCTCCTTCCGGTGCTGGGAAAGATAGCCGAAAAAATGCTTGTTAGAAGGCTCTGCTGGCACATTGTGCCAAAGATGAGCGCCAAACAATATGGCTTCATGCCGCGGCGCGGAACCGAGGACGCCCTCTGTGACTTGCTCCAGCACATCGCCTGTCAACTTGATAAAAAGAGGATGACGACGATGGTGTCGCTCGACATAGAGGGCGCCTTCGACAACGCATGGTGGCCGGCCATCAGATGCAGGTTGGCGGAGGTGGAATGTCCGCTCGGTTTAAGGAGGGTCCTCGACAGTTACTTAAGGGATAGGCGAGTGCGGCTACGGTACGCAGGCGAAGAGGTGGAAAAGGTCAATACGAAAGGTTGTATACAAGGATCTATAGGGGGCCCGATTCTTTGGAATCTTCTTTTGGACCCCCTACTGCAAGGACTCGAGCGAATGGGAGTCTTCTGCCAGGCGTTTGCGGACGATGTGGTCTTAGTCTTCGATGGTCAGACTGCCGGGGAGATCGAAAGTCAGGCCAATCCTGCATTAGCCTATGTTTGGGCGTGGGGTGTCGCGAATAAGCTGAAGTTTGCGCCACAAAAAACCAAGTCAATGGTCCTGACGCGGAAGCTGAAGCACGACACCCCCCGACTGAGCATGGGCGGTACCGGGATTGAGGTGGTGAGGGAGGTGAGGCTTCTTGGTCTTATAATTGATCAGAGCCTCACTTTCAACACTCACGTCAAGACCGTCTGCACGAGGGCCTACCAGATCTACCGGCAGCTCGCGAAAGCCGCGAAAACCACTTGGGGGCTGAGCCCATCGATCATCAGATCGATCTATACTGTAGTCATAGAGCCGATTCTGATGTATGCCGCCGGCGCCTGGGGGAGGGCAGCGAGAAAAAGATGTGTGCGAATGCAGTTAGACCGGATCCAGAGGCTCTTCGCCCTAAAAATCTGCAAAGCGTACCGGACCGCCTCGCTGAACTCTTCGCTGGTTCTCTCGGGGTTACTGCCGATCGACCTGAGGATTGAGGAGGTGGCGACTCTGTCCAGGGTGAAAAAAGGTAGGGAGAAACTGACCGAATTGAAAGATATCGAACTCGAGGAAAGGGTTACACTTGACAAACTCCCCTACCATTCTGACATCCCCCGCCTGACTTATGAACACCTTGGAAGCGACATTCTGACCGACGGGGACCCCGAGGACACTGAAATATACACTGACGGGAGTAAGACAGATGAAGGAGTTGGGGCGGCGGTGACGCTGTGGAGGAATGGACGCGAGGTTGCTGTACGTAAGATTACCTTGGCACGGTACTGCAGCGTGTACCAAGCCGAAATGGTCGCGCTTCATAAGGCGGTGCACTTGGCGGTGCGGCGGAAGGAGGCCGGCTTCCGTATTCATAGTGACTCCAGATCGGCCCTCGACGCCGTCACTGGTAGCCGCTCTCTCAATCCCCTCGTCTCCGAAATTCGCACGCTATTAGCCGGAACTCAGAAGAACATTAAGCTCTTCTGGGTGAAAGCTCATGCGGGGAGAGCGGGGAATGAGCGGGCGGACCAGCTGGCAAAAGAGGCTGCCGGTAATATGAAGGTGAGGCCGGCCTACGACCGCTGCCCGCTGTCGCACGTAAAGCGCACCATCAGGGCAGGCGCGCTGCAGAAATGGGAGTTGAGATACGTAGAGCAACAAGGCAAAATAACGAAGCTCTTCTTCCCCAGCGCCACGGCCGCCTACAGGACTATACGACATCTGACACTAGACAATATTTTGACTCAAGTGCTCACCGGGCATGGCGGGTTCTCCGAATACTTGTTTCGCTTCAAGTGTAAGGACAGCCCGGCGTGCCCGTGTGGGTATGCAGAGGAGACCGTTCCCCACATCCTCGTGGACTGTCCACGTTATGGTCGGGAGCGTTTCGATGTGGAGCAGAGGCTCGGGAAAACTTTGACTCTAGACACCCTTTCCTCATTGACTGCCGACTCTGACTCTGACAGACGAGACTGCTTTTTATCCTACGCCACCGATGTCGCCAAAAAGGCGATAAACCTCAATAGAACAAGGTAGCCCCATTATGGAATATCTCATTGTACCTGTTCACATGTACCTGATTTTAGTCCCTTTCGATAAAAATTTTTAAAGTATTATTATGGTTGAATTATTATCGCTGGTATGAATTATTTATTGGAATTTATTATTTATTGGAATTATTTATTGGAATTTATTATTATTCGAATTTATTATTGTTTACACCTTTACAAAATGTTTTTAAGGAACTGAAAGTAAATTAGAATTAACTATGTAGTTACAGATGCCCACCCGTATAGCAGACGCACCGTCAGCATATCTACTTGAACAACAAGATAGTTCTCAGTATGCTGGCGTGGCATCTTAGCTTTAAGAATTAAATTAGATACTCGTAGAATAAGATTATAATAGTCTTCAGTCTTGCATCGACTGTCCAATTTATAACACATTTTGTACTTTAAATAAATATTTTATTTTTTTTAAAAAAAGTAATTTCCTTTTGGCGCGAGTTGACTGGCGCTGAGGACAGGATACCCGTCGTGATCCTACGCCTCTGAAGGCCAAAAATCGGTCTGAGTGTCGGGTTACGTGTGCGTTTCAACGTATTTACGGGTATCAGTGAACAAAATAAATTCGTCAAGTGCCAAAAAGTGATAAAGAAATTACGAGTGTGTTATAAAAAAGTGCGGCTATAATTGGAAGGGATAATGGTTATTTTATTGTGAGTAGACCTCTTCGCATTATTTTATCCTTGTCCTATTTCCATTGGCTGTGTTAGAATTAAGTTTAATCGAATTTTTCAACATCAAAAATTTGATTTTTAGTATAAGGTGTATTTTAAAATAATTCTGTGTATTAATTTGATTTAATAAGGTTGAAAAGCTTTTTGAAAAATTACTTTTAATTAGTTAGTAATAAAATAATTACACACTTTCACAATGCAAGAAATAAAAACTATTCCCTCTGAATTTTTGAATATAATACCGAAATTTGACGGGGACGAAAAGCTTTTAAGCCTTTATATAAGTAAAAGCGAATATATTATACAATCATTTCGATCGCATTCACCAAATGTTGCCCAGGACACATATATATTCCATAGCGTTACAAGTAGATTAATTGGTAGAGCTGCTCATTTAATTAGTGAAAGGCAGGATATTGATACCTGGTCTGAATTAAAGACATTATTGACTCAACATTTTGGTGACCCAAGGTCAGAACAATGCATAGCAATTGAGCTAGAAAATTTGAAATTAAAGTCAAACGAATCGTATTCAGAGTTTTGTAATAGAATTCAGACTGTAAGAAGTTCATTATTTGCTAAAGTTAATTTATTAGACGATAATAAAATGCGGGAAACGAAAAAACATATATATGATAATACGGCCCTCAATACATTTTTATTTAATTTACCGGAAGATTTATTAAGAATGGTCAGATTACGTGGATCTACTAATTTAGAACAGGCATTAAGTGTAGTTATGGAGGAAGTAGATTTTATTAACCAGTATAAAAGTAAAAATCGTCAAAAATTAACGCAGGGTTCGAATCCCTCGATATCATTGCCTAATAATAACCAAAACTTAAAGCCAATATTTAACTCTCCAAATTCAGGTTTTAATTTTAACACACAAAGACCTCCACAAAATCTTAATTTTAAATTCGGTATTCCAAATCAACAGCAACAGTTTGGTTACCGACCGGTGCCTCAAAATAATTTTAAACCTACCCAGCAATTTAATCAGCCACAATTTAAATTTGGAATTCCCCAAAATAATTTTAGAAACCCTCAACATCAGTTTAAGTTTGGCATACCCCAAAATAACTTTGGGAATCGCCAACAGCCCGTTTCACAACCTGGCCAAAATCAATTTAAATTCGGTATTCCCCAAAACCAACAGAGGCCACCACATTTCTATGAAAATGATGTCTCTATGAGAACAGCACCCCAATCTAAACCAAATTTGGCGCCCCGAACCTCTAACAATTTATTTTATACCAATGACCCTGTAAATTATAATTATTACCCCGAATATATATCTGATTGTGAAAATTATTATCCCCAATTTTATGAAGAGCAATTAATGTACGATTTCCCCGAAAATACTGAACCCAATGACGAACCCCAAGTTTTCTCTGAAAATCAGGAAGACGAAAATTTTTCAATAAAAGCCTCGACAACAGAGAATATGAAATAATACATCTCAATCAACAAGGTCCTTTAAAACTTCCCCATATAGTGATACCGGAAATAGAATCTAAATTTATGATTGACACTGGTAGTACCCGATCCTTTATTAGTCCAACAATTGCAGACAAGTATTTTTCCAACTTCAAATACTACGAACCGTTCGAAGTTATAAGTACTCATGCCCAGAGCTTTCACGATGAAGTGTTATACATACCTTTACTACGAACCTTTAAAAGCACTGAATATCACAAGTTCTATATATATGAAGTAGATAGGAACTACGAAGGGTTAATTGGCTCCGATTTGTTAAAACAGTTAGAAGCTAACATAGATATGAAAAATCAAATTTTAAAAACGAAAAATACGGAAATCCCCATAATTTATAGCCCTCCTCACACAATTCGTGTGGAGCCGCGATCGGAAATAAGAGTCAAAATCCCTGTTAATTTGATGAATGGTAATGCGATTTTAAATAGTATAGATTTCGGTGAAGGTGTGAGAACACCCTCTGCTATCGTAAAGTGTGATCAAGGTTACGCCACTACTATAATTCAAAATATTTCTCAAAAATCTTACGAAATTAAATTTTCCAAACCTGTAAAAGTACAAAGTTTTAACAGCGAAGACATTGAAATTAATAATACGCAAATAAATAATGATTCGAACACGGACCTTATATTAAAGAATAATCTTTCAAAATTACGTTTGAACCATATGAATGAGGAAGAACGAAAAAGAATTTATGATTTATGCTTCGAATATCGTGATATTTTTTACAGTGAACATTTACCACTTACCTTTTCTAACCAAGTAAAGCATAAAATCCGTACAGTTAATGAAGATCCCATTCATGTAAAGCCTTACCGTCAATCTCCAGCTGAAGCAGCCGAAATAAAAAAGCAAATTAGTAAATTATTAAATGACAACGTAATTCAGGAATCTAACTCACCGTGGTGCGCTCCCGTACACTTAGTACCTAAGAAACTCGATGCTAGCGGTGAACGAAAATACAGAATGGTAGTAGATTATCGTCGCCTTAACGAAATTACGGTAGATGACAAGTATCCACTCCCAAATATCACAGATTTATTCGATAAGTTAGGGAAAAGTACTTACTTCTCAGTTCTTGATTTAGCGAGCGGGTATCACCAGATTGAGATAGAAAAGGAAGACCAACCGAAAACTGCATTTTCAACTCAATTCGGTCACTATGAATTCCTTCGTATGCCGTTTGGGTTAAAAACTGCCCCGGCAACATTCCAAAGAGCCATGGACAATATATTACGCGGATTGCAAGGTATTCATTGCCTGGTATACCTTGATGATATAATTATCTTTTCATCTAGCCTTGAAGAGCATATCGAAAAATTAAAATTAGTATTTAACCGACTTAGAGAAACTAATCTTAAAGTTCAACTAGATAAATCTGAATTTTTATGTAAGGAAACTACATATCTTGGTCATACAATAACTCCTGAAGGCCTTAAGCCAAATACAGATAAAATAGATACTATATTAAATTATCCATTACCAAAAACCGTAACAGAAATTAAGAGTTTTCTCGGTCTTATTGGCTACTATAGGAAATTCATAAAAGACTTTTCAAAAATCACTCAACCAATGACTGCATGTTTAAAGAAAAATAATGAAATAGTTATTGACGAAAATTATGTCAGATCGTTTGAGAAATGTAAGGAATTACTCGTTAACGCCCCATTATTACAGTATCCCGATTTTACTAATTTTAACTACCGATGCATCCGACTACGCCTTAGGAGCGGTACTTTCTCAAGGACCCATTGGCAGTGATAAACCTATTGCTTACGCTAGCCGAACCCTTAACGACACTGAAAAGCGCTATAGCACTATCGAAAAAGAACTATTGGCGATAGTGTGGGCCGTTAAACACTTCCGTCCTTACTTATACGGAACTAAATTCACCATATACACTGACCATAGACCTTTGGCTTGGTTAGATTCATTAAAAGAACCTAATAGTAAACTAACTCGTTATAAACTTAGATTGGCAGAGTATGATTTCAAAGTTATTCATAAAAATGGCAAACAGAATACTAATGCGGATGCCCTTTCACGTATTAAATTAAACGCAATCGGTGATAAAGATAAAGATAACGAATCGATGGTTGTTAACGTAGAGAATTCGGAAAATAACGATCTTAATGATTATATTACAGAAATTACTGACGAAATTGTACGGTTAGGACAAAAAGATCAAAATTTAGCTCAAGAAACCGAGATAGATCATTCAACAACAGATTCCCGTTCTTCTTCGCGAACTGTAACAATAGATTCTAGCACCGATACTATTCATTCGGCGGATGACATGGACACAAATGGTATTCCTATACTCCATGAAGCTATTGACACTAAACCTAATCAAATCATTGTGTACACTTGGTATAAAAATGAATTATCCGTTAAACTGAAGTCTCACTCTAAGCAAAAAATATTAGAAGTTCATTTACCTCTAAATAACATTGATTTAGTAAAAGAATTTTTAAAACAATATATTAGACCAAAGGTTAAGCACTTTATATATTATGAGGATAAAGCTCACAGGGAGACATTTTCACAAACAGTCATTTCGTTATTCAGAAAAGATACAGTACAAATATATGAGTGTACTGAAAGAGTGATTAGTATAACTGACGAAAAGGAACAGGAAGAAATAATTAATAAGTATCATATAGGTAAAACGTGTCACAGGGGTATTAAAGAAACTTTATCTCATTTAAAACGCACTTACTATTGGCCTAATATGGAGGAAACAGTTTCAAGTTTAATTAATTCGTGTGATGTCTGTAAAAAAATGAAATATGACCGTAGACCTTTCAAACCCAAATTGCAGTTAACGCAAACTCAATGTAAGCCATTTGAAGAATTATTTATCGATTTATTTTCCATAGAAGGTAAATACTTTTTAACAATTATCGATGCTTTTAGTAAGTTAGGTCAAGCGTTTGAAGTTCCCGACAGGTCAACACCCGAGATAGTTAGAGCTCTCATTAAGTATTTCTCTTTCTATGGTATTCCTAATAAAATAAGTTCAGATCCCGGTTCGGAATTTAATAATAAGTTAATGAAAGAATTAATGACTCTATACAAAATTGAATTACACATAGGAACACCGAATAATCCGAATTCTATGGGAATGGTAGAACGATTTCACAGTACAATTCTAGAGATTTATAGATTAGCTAAATATGAACATAAATTAACAGATGCCGCGAGTGTAATGACGTATGCAATCATGGCGTACAATCAAACGATTCATTCTGTTACCGGCTTAACCCCATTCGAAGTCGTGTTCGGTCACACCGAAAGTAACCCCCAATTTCATATCGATTTTGATAAAGAATATACCCAAATGTTAGTTAGAGATCATGTTAAAAGAACTCGCTATCTATATCAATATCTTACCGATAAAATAAAAACTAGGAAAGAAACTATACAACAGCGCAGCCCTGGTGAAACGAATATCGATCTCACTGAAGACGATACTATTTTCTTTAAAGGCGTTAATAATCGTAGGAGTAAAGATAAACCTCGTTATACTAAAGGTAAAGTTAAAAGTAAAGTTAAGAGAAATGTAGTTAAAATAGAAACTAATAATAGGAACAAAAAAATCCCACTTAAAGACATAAGACGTCCCCCACAGGTACGCACTGCCTCTGATCCAAGCAGTGATGATCCAGGCCCTTCAACTCGAGAGAATTGAGAAGAACCCTGGCATCCTTCCCATCAGAGAAGGAACTGCACTTATTTCTTACGATAAGTGGATAGTAGTTAAGATATTAGATATTAATTCTATTAAAGAAGAATTAGAGTTAAATATTCAAAAATATCTAGAATTAAATAAGTTAGTAGGCCATCAAAACGAACGTATTAACTCAACCTTAATTTCATATGCTGATGTTAAGCTTCAAGTTGATCATTTATTAAATATTACATTAGAAAAGTTTTCAGAAATTACACCCATTAAAAGACAAAAAAGAGGGCTTATCAATGCGTTAGGCTCTTTAATTAAATTGATCACAGGAAATTTGGATTATAATGATGCCATAAAATATGACAGTTTAATAAACGACATAAAATCTGAAAAAGATGCTCTGAAAAAGAAAATGACATTAGTCACTGAAATGATGAGTCTTATCACAAATTCAACTGTTAACATTACCAACAATCTCAATCAATTAAGTTCAATGCTAAATGAAGTAAGTAAGGATGTTAAAGAAAACTCTATTAATATATACATAAGTCAAATTATACATATATACAATTTATTCTTGCATAATTTCCAAATTATATATATGAAATTGAATGAGATTGAAAATATTATAGCTTTTAGTAAAATGGGCGTATTACATAGATCAATTATTAAGACTAATGAATTACTTACAATTTTACAAGATATTGAAAGAACTGATAAATTAATGTTTGAAGCTATTCCTGAAAATATAATTAAAATTGAACATTCTATAACATTAAAATCATATTGTAAAGGTTATGAAATTAATTTAGTTTTAGAAATACCTTTAGTTGAGAAAGATACTTACTTTTATTATAAAATTGTGCCCCTTCCTATCACGCAACCTGAAACAAACCTTACCTTGATAATATTACCTAAATATCCTTTCCTTATTACGAGGGGGTCGAAAGCAAAATCACTCTCTACCCCATGTAGAAGCATTAATGAAGACACTTACCTGTGTGACGAGTCCCAGACGTTAGTTCCGGTAGAAGACACCTGCATTCTGGACCTCCTACGGTACTCTCATGAAGTAGCCTGTGAACAGATTCCAATAGAGTTTAATGACATTAAAATAGAAGCCGTTCAAACTAATAAATGGCTTATCTATTCAAAGTCACCTGCCGACCTTAGAAGAACTTGCCCTGATGAAATAAGCCACTACACTCTTATACATACTTACCTGTTAACTATTGAAGATGAATGTAGTTATAAAATTGGAAGCCACTGTCTGCGGAAACACACTCGAAAAGGAACTAAACTTACCTTTTCGAAGCTGCCTCTTATAAATTTCCCTGAAAACCTGAAAATTGACCAAAAAAAGGATTAAACCGATAAAGCTCAATGGTTTTGATCTTACTAACCTGAAAGTGTTAAATTACGCATTGGAAAATAGTGATAATCAAAGTGAAAGTGTTGTGAGCATAAAAAGTGTTAGTTTAGGAACTTTAATTTTATATGCATTCTTAATTTTAAGTATTTTGATATTCATTTTATATAAACTTTATATTCACATGGCTAAAAGCCGAAATCATCGAGAAAATAGTTCCTCGAATGATTTCGAGCTTAAGGGGGGAGAAGTTACAGATGCCCACCCGTATAGCAGACGCACCGTCAGCATATCTACTTGAACAACAAGATAGTTCTCAGTATGCTGGCGTGGCATCTTAGCTTTAAGAATTAAATTAGATACTCGTAGAATAAGATTATAATAGTCTTCAGTCTTGCATCGACTGTCCAATTTATAACACATTTTGTACTTTAAATAAATATTTTATTTTTTTTTAAAAAAAGTAATTTCCTTTTGGCGCGAGTTGACTATGTTTATACAAAGGATAACACATATTGTAAACCAAGCTTCAGCTGTTTATATTAATAAAAATTCTTGGCGTACTTATTTAAATAAAGAAACCCCATTAGTTCGTTTTCCACGGCCCGGAGATAACTTCGTCCGGGGGGTAGGCCGACTAGGTTTAAAAAAAAAAAAAAAAAAAAAAAAACCTAACCTAACCTAAAATCGGTCGACTCCACGTCGCTCCGCGCCACTTCAAAGTTTTAAAAAATAATTAAAAATAGTTCCGGTAGTGTTTCAATAGTGATTTACATATCAAAAGACGCGGAAAAATCCGCTCTTTCGTGCAGTGCTAATTTCATTTTCAAAAATTTTCATTTACTATTTTTCTTAGACTAAAAACTTTAAAAATTTCAGTTTTTGTGCAATTAAAAATACTTAAAGTGCAGTGAAAAATCCAAAGTGTTATCGTAGCGATAGAACACAGTGCTGCGCACCTTTCGACTATATTTTGGTCGATAAGGATTTATATTTGTGGATTTTGTGGACTAAAGACTGGTAAAAACTCAATAACTTTTAAACTAAATCTATAAGCACCCTTTTTTATTACCTTAATCGATAGATCTTGTTAAGGCGCATCGATTGACACCCATATCGACACCATCCAACTCAAATTGGATTTTTCAGCGGCTGAAAACCAGTTTTTCAGTCGCCAAATCACGGCGCTTCAGTTTACAAAAACAAAAACTATACAGGATTGTGCGCAAAACCAAGGCCTATCGAATGACATATCGGAACTGAAAATCCGATAATTTTCAGGCACTGAAAAAACCCAAAAACCCCCAGAAGGTAACGCAACATCTACAAACCATTATCACCATAAGAACCGGCTTCTCCTGGCGCATCTTTGGGCATAAAGTTTTTGAATTTCTGACAAGTAGTTCTGGAGTTACAGATTTTTTTCAAATTTTCGCAGTAAATTGTTAATAACTCCTACAATATACATATAATTGTACATATTTTTATATAGAAAAATAGAGCTCGTTAAGACGCATCGTTCTATACCAGTATTGCAGGGATAAAACGGAAACCTGATTTTTCAGAGGCTGAAAACTGGTTTTTTCCAATTTTTCAGTCGCCGACTCACGGCCTTTCTACTCACAACAACAATTACTATTCTAAAATACGCACAAGACAGCTGGCTATCGATTGACACATCGCTTTTAAAAATCGGAATTCAAATATCCCCTAAAAACACCAGAAAACTGGTTTTTGCGTCTGAACGCCTACCAAACAGTACGATACCACCTCAGCACCATCGCCATTAGCTGCGTCTTCAATCTGCGCACCCCTGGACATCAACATCATTAATTTCCGTCGTGTAGCTTGGAAGATAGGACCATCGGAAGATTTCTGCACAGGGTTTCCACAGGATCCCTGTGCAATAAAAATCCATTCTATACAGGGTATAATACACTGAACTCCCCTCTATCGGAAAAGCTACCACGACTCCGCCAGCATCCATCATCAGCTCCACCAGGAGTCAAGATTCCTGGTGATCATCAGGAACTGCTTCTTCACCACCACCATCTTGTAGTCCTGCTCGCGGGCTACAAGAAGAACCCAAACTCCGGTGCCTACAGTCTAGCGGAACAGGAGATATCCTGTGCGGAAGTACCAGGTAAGGCGGATTACCAGCCTCATCTCCAACACCACACGTAACTACACATAAACACACCGAGCTTGGGCTCGTTTAGACCGCCTTTTTAAGGCGAACACAACTACACGCATACAGCCGTTCGCAAACTTACCTTTCATCCCCTAAATTGAATTTTCACCCCCCCCCCCCCTAAAATTTTTACCCCCCCTCCGCACCCCCCCGTGTCATATATCGTTTGATTCGTCTTTTAAAGGCGATTCTAACGCTGTAATCAGATTTCATTTTTGACCCCCCCTCCACTTTTTACGAAAAAATGATTACTCGTTCCCCACCAAAATCGTCAAAACCAAGCACCCCGACCCCTTCGCCTGGGACTGCCTCCAACACTGCTGCTAGACGGACTCTAGCCGAAGTCCTGAGCCCTGCTTTCAGCCGCAGCGTTCAACTAACTGAGCCAACACATACACTCATGGCGAGAGAGTACAGGCGAAAGGGTTTGGACGCCATCGCTGCCTCCAGAAACCTAAAGACGGAACTGAAGGTAGCAATCACAGAGGCGATCGACGGACTCTTCGGAGTCATAGCACACTTTGGTTCTCCCTCCCCCCTCCCCCTCCCCCTCCCCCTCCCCCTCTAAGCCTCCCGCAGTTGCAACGGATGAAACAACAAGGAAATCCAACCCTGACACCAACACTACACTATTAATTGAGAAAATAGATCAGCACACAAAGCTCCTCGAGGAGTCCAATAAGGCCATCAGCGCGCTCAATAAACAATTGAAATCCACACCCAAACCCACCAACACCGAATACACGAATAACACTACTGACAAGATCAAAACCAAAACATACGCCACGGCCACCGCGGCCCCTAAAGCACCCGCCGGCCCGTCAATTATTGTTTCCGGCGAGGGGTTTGAAACAACAGAAAAACTCATCACACAAATTTGCAAAACAGTAAACTTCCGCCAGGGTGGATACGCACCACTTAAGGTCACTCCACTCTCAAACAATAAACTCAAAATGGTCTTCGAATCCGAAGACCATAAAAAGCACACAGTCACACAACTCAACAACACTAACACAATTAAGGCCCAAGATGAGAAGAGGATTAGTCCAATGATCATCTTGAAGGGCATATCCAAGAACATACCGGAGTTTGACCTCATTCACACTATTAGGGATCAGAACCCAACACTTACCAACCATACATTCTCAATTAAATTCTTGGCCAACAACCGTAACACCTCACTGTATAACACGGTCCTCACAACTACACCCTCTGCCTGGAAAGCTTTTGCTGACCTCGGCAGAGTTAACATCGGCATGCAGCGGGTGCACTGTGCGAACTTCTCACCATTCAGGCAGTGTCAGAACTGCCTGAATTTCGGACACACTAAAAACCGGTGCCCCGCTAAATCACCCACATGCGCCAAGTGCTCAGCCCAACATCTTACCGCTGAGTGCAAGGAGCACACATTCACATGCACAAACTGCCACCAACACAACATAACCCACAAAACAACCACCGACACCCAACACCGCGCCGATTCAGAACGCTGCCCCAAACTCAGAGCTATGCGCGCTCGCGTTGAATCAAAAGTCGACTACGCTTAAACACGCATGCATTTCAGCAAAAACCATAGTAAACAATACACACAGCACACAATCTCACCATACCCAAACCAACACCGCAGTCGACCACGACCAAAGCGCGCGGCATCAGCTCCCGGGCAGCCTTCGCAACACCATCATCACACAAAGCACATATGCCATCACAAATATACACCATATAATACACACCTTCACAAGGACCGGTTGTACACTACTACTCTTCGCAGACACTCTACATCCTTTACAACACCTTTTCATCTAACAGCTGTTACACACATACTTACACTTACACTTAGCTGCTATCCGTCTTACTCTGGTTCCTTCTACTTCCCCAATTTCTTTGTTTGCTTTTAGTATTCGTATATTCACTCTTTTTGTCTAAAATGTTTTACCCACTGTGTTTTATAATACTACTGTTAATTTTATTGTCACTTTTACTTTTACTTAGCAAATTGTTGTTATTATAACTTATTTTTAAATTTGTCACCTTGTTTTAAAATGCTACTGATAATTTTATTGTCACTTTTACTTTTACTTTTACTCAGCAACATGTTTCAAATTTATCACCTTGTCTTAATAATACTACTTTTAATTATATTGTCACTTTTACCATTGCTTATTAAATACGTTAAATTTGTTATATTGTTAATCTGAACTGTTTTGTTTAGCGCAAGCAGTTATAATCGTCATCTTTCCATTATTTAAACTGAAGTTTTTAAATTCTTTAGTTATTATTCTTACTGGTAATTTCACACCACCACGGTACTAAAAAATCCTTTCCTTTTTATTTTTCAAATCACGGTAATGGCGCAGGTGGTTGAGGGGAAGGAATTGTATCCAATAGCATGACTGATCCTCAACCATCCCGCCGCGCCTAAACCTTTTGACAAAATGTTTAAATCATCAAATACCTCTATAGGATATTTTTTGTACATTACAGCACTCACAACGCGCGGGTTACTACAGGTGGTTGAGAGGAGGAATTTGTATCAAATAGCATGCCGATTCTCAACCACCTTACCCGCGCTCACCACCATTAGCATGTGCTACTGCCTTTTACTATATATTGTACCTCTTCTTTATGTTAAATTTAATTACTTTAATTCTTATGATTGTTTTTAATTATATTCTACTTACATTGTATTATAATACTGTTCTGTACATATTACGTCTACATAGAATAACACCCTTTTCTTGTAAAAATCACGGTTATGGCGCAGGTGGTTGAGGGGAAGGAATTGTATCCAATAGCATGACTGATCCTCAACCATCTCACCGCGTCTAAAACCACTAATTACGTGTTTGAATTATTGAACTCTTTAAGTTAATCATTGTTTACACGCATTCAGAACTGCTCTGACGACGTTACCGAGGGTGACATCTTCGCCTTGTAGGATGTCCAGCAGAGGCCTTCGCTCCGCCTCCCATGCTGGACAGCTCGCCAAAGTATGGAGCGCATCGTCGACTGCACCAACGGTGCAATGGTGGCAGGTGGGTGCCACTTCACGCCCGACTACCCTGTGTAGGTAACTGCCGAAACATCCATGACCGGACAGTACCTGTACAAGCCGTACAAGCTGTACAAGGGGCTGAAATATGAATATCTGGCGGCGCGCAACATTCCATTCCATATAGAGCGAGTGCGCATCAGAGGTATAGGTGGAGATGTTTTCTCGGAAGGCATTATTTATCTAAATTTGCAGATTGGTGATACAGAAATAGAACATAAATTTTACGTTTTTAAAAATTTACCCTGCCGAACTGACGGTATATTAGGTCAAGATTTTTTGAGTCGTAATAACTGCATTATGAATTTTGAATTAAACACTTTATCGATAAATACCAGTCAGGGTCAATATGAAATAAAAATAGACATGGGTATTTCTGGTTATAATAATTTTTTGGAGTTACCCCCACGATGTGAGTCAATACATTACATTGAAACAAAATTAAGCGGCGATTGTGTCATTTATCCGAAAAAATTATGTGAAGGAATATTTTTAGGTGGTTCTTTAGTTTCTCCCAAAAATGGTAAAATGCCAATAAAAGTTTTAAATACTCGAGATGAGACAGTCCGATTGAGTTTTTTTAAACCTGAGGTTGATTTCTTGTATAATTATAATTTGTGTAGTTTCGAACGTGTTAACACTGACGCAAATCGAGTTAAAAAGCTATTTAAGCTTTTGGAATTATCTCACTTAAATGTAGAGGAACAAAAAACGATTGAGAATATTTGTGCCAAATACTCTGATATCTTTCATTTAGATGGAGACAAGTTAGGGGTGACAAATGTTTATCAACAGTCTATACACTTGAAAGAAAATGCATCCCCTGTTTATGTCAAACCGTATAGGCTTTCCAAATCACAGAAAGCGGAAATAGATAGACAAATTAAGAACATGTTGAAAGACGATATAATTGAAGAGTGTCAGAGTGAGTGGTCGAGCCCATTGCTACTTGTACCGAAAAAGAGTGACAGTTCGTGTGAAAAAAAGTGGCGTGTGGTGGTTGATTATCGTAGATTGAATGAGAAAATACAAGATGACAAATTTCCTTTGCCAAATATAAATGACATACTAGATGCATTATCGGGGTCTATCTATTTCAGCCATTTAGATTTAAGTCAAAGTTATTATCAATTGGCACTCGACCCGGACAGTAGAACATATACTGCGTTCACTACTAGTCAGCAATATCAGTTAAAAAGATTACCAATGGGGTTAAAAATTAGTCCCAGTGCATTTAGCAGAGCCATGACCGTGGCAATGTCTGGTTTACACTATGAAAAATGTCTTATTTACTTAGATGATTTAATTTGTTTCGGGCGAAATTTGACACAACACAATAAAAACTTAATATCTATCTTTGAAAGACTAAGAAAAGTGAATTTGAAACTTAACCCTAGTAAATGTCAATTTTTAAAGAAAGAATTATTATATTTAGGACATATTGTTTCTGCCGACGGTGTTAGTCCAGATCCTCAAAAAACAAAAACTATTCAAAATTATCCTAGGCCGCAGAACAGTGACGAGGTCAAACGCTTTGTTGCGTTTGCCAACTATTATAGGAAATTTATCCCCCGTTTTGCTGAAATAACTATTCCTCTTAATTATTTGTGTCGTAAAGGAGTTCCATTTGAGTGGACAACTGACTGCGAAAATTCATTTTTGACGTTAAAAAAGTCACTTATCAACCCCCCAATCCTACAATACCCAGATTTTTCGGAGGAAAATGAGTTTATACTGCATACCGATGCGTCAGGCGTAGCTATCGGATCTATGCTATGTAACAAAAACAATCTACCTATAGCATATGCAAGTCGGTCTTTAAATAAATCGGAACTTAATTACCCGACTATAGAAAAAGAATTGTTGGCGATAGTTTGGTCGGTACGTTATTTTAGACCCTATTTGTTTGGCAAGAAATTCGTGATTCGCACAGACCATAGGCCGCTTGTTTATTTATTTAATATCAATAGTCCAAGTAGTCGTTTATTAAAATTCAGACTTAGTTTGGAAGAATACGATTATAAGATTGAGTATGTGAAAGGGACGAATAATGTGGCTGCAGATGCATTATCTCGTATAGTAGTGAGTTCTGATGAGTTAAAAGAGATGAATGAACGTATTATGAATGTGATGACTAGAAGAATGATGAAAGCGCAAAATGAGAAGTCTGAAAACCCGAGTTGTACCAGTGACACTTCTACATGTACCCGGACTGATCACCCGGATATCGTAGAGATGTTGAAAAAACCAATAAATGGAGTTGAGCTTATTGTAGAAAAATATAGAAAAAATAAGGACGAGACATTTATTACACAAGACAATCTTTATTACTTACCTTCAAAGTCGATTATTTACACTTATCCTAATACTCGATCACGATCGGCGCGAGACGCGTTCGTGAGGAGTTTAGAAACATTTTGTAAAAGCATAAATGTTAATGAAATATATATAATAAAGAACAATAAAAGTGAAGATATAATTCAATGGTTAACCAATGAGATAAAGAATAATTCAAAGTGGTCCGGACCCCGACTTTGTATTATAAGAGGAGTAAGAAAAATAGATAATATCGACGATAGAACCGTGATTCTAAATGACTTCCACTTATTACCGACAAGTGGACATGCAGGTGTAAGGCGTATGCTAAATAATATAAAACGTTATTACTTTTGGCCTAACATGGGCGAAGATGTAAAAAAGTTTGTAAGGAAATGCGATAGTTGTCAAAAGCAAAAACATTCCTTACCAACTCGCCAGCCTATGGTTATAACAACTACTTCGTTAAGTGCTTTCGATAAGATATATTTAGATATTGTAGGCCCATTAGAGAAAGACTATTATAATTACTCATATATCTTAACTATACAATGTGAACTCAGTAAGTATGTTGAAGCGTACCCCTTAGAGAGAAAAGATAGTAGTAGTGTTGCGAAATCATTTGTAGAAAATTTTATTCTTAGGTACGGCATACCAAAGGAGATTGTCACCGACAGAGGGACAGAGTTCGTGTCTTCGGTTATGTCAGAGGTATGTAAATTGTTGCAAATTAATCATCTTACTTCCACAGCATATCACCATCAAACATTGGGATCATTAGAAAATACCCATAAATCGCTCAATGCATTTTTACGTATTCAAACCGAAAATAATTCGCGTTTTTGGAGTAATTGGTTGCCTTATTGGAGTTTTTCGTACAATACAACCGTACATACTGAAACAAAATACAGTCCTTATGAACTTGTGTTTGGTAAAACTTGTAATTTGCCTAGTAATTTAACCAGTAATACTGTCGAACCATTGTACAATAGTGAACATTATCCTTTAGAATTAAAATATAGATTGCAAAAATCGCAATATGATGCAAGACAAAATTTAATTAAAAGTAAAGAGCTGAGAAAATGTAAATATGATTCCTATGTTAACCCTGTGATGTATAAAAAAGATGATCTGTTGTTACTTAAAAATGAGTGTGGCAATAAATTGACAACCTCTGTATATTCCGGCCCTTATCAGGTAGTTGAAGATATGACACCTAATGTAAAAATTATGAAAGATGGAAAAGAAGTTATAGTACATAAGAATAGAACCAAATTATATAATGAATAAAGTTTATTTTTAGAAGTACGTAAAGAATCCTTATAAAACATTTTGTAATTTTATTTTTAATGAATTTATATAATGTTATTAAACAAATTTATGCTGTTGCTCTAGGTTAACTATGTAATCTAGGTAATCTATGTAATCTAGGTAATCAATATAATCTAGGTTATTAATGTATTTATTTCTAATAAGCCAATGTGTTCCGTACCGGATGTAATTATTATTACAACAAAAACAACTTTTTATAAGAAAACTTTAAAACACTGCTCAAAATTTATTAATAAATTTCTGCACAAAAAGGTAGGTACCTATAGTAAATTTTAATTTCCTTTATACATTATAACATAGTATTTAAAATGTTACTAACCTTTTAATAAATACTATCCTTACATACTTACAAAATCCTATGCATAAATTAAATCCTATTTCTTAATCACTTAGTGTCCTTGAAAACGATTACGGTCACCGGCCACATGGTTGATACACATTATTTCACTTTTCACTGATATTTTGTCAAAATATCACAATATTTGAAGTATTCCAGGCTTCTTCAATTGTTGTATAACCGGCTCGAAGGCCAAAAGTATATTAAATTCAATTAGGAAATCAACCTGTGATAATCAAAATAGCTCTCAGAACCTTTCACAAGACAATAGTTTACATTTATGTATGAATAAAAACAACATAATAAAATTGCCAACTATTCAATTACCTAAGTTTTTAGGCGATTATGAGTCATGGCTGTCATTTCACGACACGTTCTTGTCTTTAATACATGAAAATAGTGATGTAGATAACATTAATAAGTTTCACTATCTCAAGTCATCGCTTGAAGGTGCCGCTGCGGAAGTAATACAGTCTCTTGAAGTGTCATCCACTAATTATAATATAGCTTGGCAGTTGATTTGTGATAGATACAGCAACAAACGTCTTTTAGTTCATAATTATATTTCAGACTTGTTTAATATGGAGTCAATAGTTAAGGAATCGTCTGTAATATTAAAAAGACTTATTGATAGGGTAAATAAAAATTTACGTGCCCTTAAAGTATTAGGGCAGCCTACCCAGCACTGGGACACATTGCTTATTTATGTTATTTCGAAAAAATTAGATGCTAAGACTTTACGTTACTGGGAGGAGTGTAAAGGTCGCATACCTAAGGATGAAACTATTTCTTTCGAATTCTTCATGACTACGCTTAAGAATCATGCAGATTTAATTGAAACAATCGAGTCTTCACGCGCTAGTTCCGTTCCTAGTAATAGTTCTAATAGTGTAAAAAATAGTTTAAAATTAAAAACATTAACAACGGTTCAGGAAACAAACAGTTCAGTAAAAACTAATACGTGTCCCATGTGTAATGATAACCATTATTTAAATAATTGTTCGCGATTCCTTAAACTACCTAGTAATGATCACCGATTCGAGACCTTAAAGAAATATAAATTATGTCATAACTGTTTACGGCCGGGTCATTACGCGAATCGTTGTAAGTCACGCGGATGTGCTGTGTGCAATCGAAAGCACAACTCATTAATTCATATTAACTTCGAACGCGGGCCCACTCGTTCTAATGACTCGCCTCGAATCGACCACCAGCCCGGTGCTTCATCATCACTCCCCGACAGTGAACCTGCTCACGCTAAAAATAACGTTTCTTTATCTGCACAAAATAACTTACTCACTAAGACACAAATTTTACTAGCTACGTCGCTTATTAAATTATACGATCATAATAATCGCGGTTACATCGCTCGCGCCGTTCTCGACAGTGGTAGCACCACATGTCTTATCACTGAAAGGTTTTTCAAATTATTAAAGTTACCGACTATTAATGTTAACGAATCCTTATTGGGCGTTAATAATTCAAAGTCACACATACAAAAAATGTGTAATATACTGATGAAGTCGTCAAATGAAAACTTTTCTTCAAATATCACTTGCTTCATTTTGCCTCATATTACTGATGATCTACCTAGCACAATAGTAAATTTAAATGATTTAAATATACCTAGCGACCTTGAACTAGCAGATCCCCATTTCCACTCTCCATCTTCAGTGGACTTAATTTTAGGTGCGGATATTTTTTGGGACCTAGTTGGGACGCGCAGGATTAATTTAGGAAACGGCATGCCCTCGCTGATAGAATCAAAGCTAGGATGGTTAGTTTCAGGCCAGGTTAGTAGCCGTGACACGGCACGACCTTTCACCTCTCAACACAGGTTCAATTTAGTTCAAACTATTACTAATGATGATCTCAATAATCTTTTAACACGATTTTGGCGCCTTGAAGACATCGGCCAGCTGTCGTCATCATTAAGTAAAGAAGAACAACTGTGTGAAGAGCTTTTTATTAAAACGACCACTCGTCTTCCAGACGGCAGGTTTCAAGTTAGGATACCGCTCAAAGAGTCTCCTACTCTGTTAGGTGATTCTTTTCATCGCGCTAAGCATTGCTTATTATCTCTTGAGCGCAGATTTAAAAGTCAAACTGAATTTAAAGCCGATTATATCGACTTTATGAACGAGTATCTTAGTCTAGGAGACATGTCTCCATGCTCCCTTGACCTTAAAAACAGATCTTATTTTATACCGCACCATGGCGTCGTTCGCCAAAGCAGCCTCACGACAAAACTTCGTGTTGTTTTTAACGCCAGTAGTCAAACAACCACGGGAATTTCTTTTAATGATTTGCAATTAGTGGGGCCGGTCGTTCAAGACGATCTATTATCGATTCTTCTACGCTACAGGCAACATAAATATGTTATAGCCGGAGATGTAGAGAAAATGTATCGAAGAATCGTTGTTCATCCTGAAGATCGCCATCTTCAGCAAATACTGTGGAGAACGGATACGTCTGAGCCTATCCAAGTTTATCAGTTGAATACTGTCACGTATGGTACTTCCAGCGCACCTTATCTTGCAACGAGATGCCTCAAACAAATAGGGCTAGAATGCAGTAATTCTAAAATAGCAGAGGTTATATTGCACGACTTTTTCGTTGATGACTTACTTAGCGGCGCTGATACTGCCGAAGCATTGTTAGAAATTAGAGATAAGGTATTAACTGTTCTTGCTTCCGCAGGCATGAACTTAAGAAAGTTAAAAAGTAATTTTTTACCAATCATGTCTCATGAAAATAGTATTTCTTCCCTTAATTTAAACATAGGAACCGCGGATACGCATAAAACATTAGGGCTTACTTGGCTCATTAATTCTGACGAATTGCATTTTTCATTTGAATATCTCATTTTAAATAACTTAACTAAACGCGGAATCTTATCATTTATATCACAAATATTTGACCCTCTAGGTCTCTTATCGCCATGTTTTATACAGTTTAAGGTTTTAATTCAAAAATTATGGTTACAAAAACTTAGTTGGGATGAACCTTTACCTACTGATATTACTAAGTATTGTTTAAACGTAGTTAAAGATTTAACAAATGTAAATAATATACGCATCCCACGTCTAGTTCTTTGCGAAAATTATAAAAGCATCCAACTTCATATTTTTTGTGATTCCTCTGAAGCGGCTTACGGTGCTTGCGTTTATATAAGAAGCAAAGATGATAAGGGGAATGTCTTGGTCCGATTACTTACGGCCAAGAGTCGCGTCGCACCGATCAAACCTATGACCATTCCGAGACTAGAGCTTTGCGCGGCGCTTCTCGGTGTTCGTCTCTTTGAAAAGGTAATAAAGTCTCTTCGCATTAATGTGAATGACGTTACATTTTGGACCGACTCGACAGTTGTATTAGGCTGGTTAAGAACGCAACCCCATAAATTGCATACATTTGTGCGGAACCGTGTTGCTGAGATATTAAGTAAGACGGGGAATCATAATTGGCGTCATGTGCCCACTGATCTTAATCCCGCGGATCACGTATCACGTGGAGTTAACATTAATCATATACGACATTTAGATTTATGGTGGTCTGGACCGTTGTTTCTAACACTCGACTTGTCTAGTTGGCCCCGGAATCCTATCCATAATGAAAGGTTACCTGAAATGCGTACTGAAATTTCATTAATAGCCTCAAAAACTGATTCGGCGATCATTGATTTTAAACGTTTTTCCAGTTTCATTAAGTTACAACGAACAATGGCGTATGTTATAAGGTTTTTGAAAATTACGAAAAATAAATTAATAAAAACTAAATATCTTAACAAAAATGAGTTAACAGAGTCTCTGAATATTTTAATTAAATTATCTCAACAAGAATCATTTGATGAATATGATATTTTACTTAAGAACAAACCTTTACCTGTCAAAAGTAGCCTATTAAAGTTTAATCCTTTTTTAGACGCTAATAAAGTCATGAGAGTTGGCGGTCGCCTTTCCAATTCAAATTTAATGTATGATAAAAAATTTCCTATTCTGATACAGTCCACTCATATCTTAACTAAATTAATCTTTGAACAATTTCACATGAAACTAAAGCACGCAGGACCTCAACTATTATTAGCTTCTATTCGTGAATCTTATTGGCCCATTGGTGGTCGTAGTCTGGCACGAGCAACTTGTCATAGATGTGTTTTATGTACACGTATGCGAGGCAAGACCGTGACTCCTATCATGGGCAACTTACCGCAGCAGCGCATTCAGGCAGGCATTCCATTTAGTCATGTAGCCTTAGATTATGCCGGTCCGGTACTTTCAGCATCACGCCAAGGACGCGGCTGTAAGCTAGTTAAGGTTTATATCGCTATTTTCGTGTGTTTTAGTACTAAGTCTATCCATTTAGAAGTCGTAGGTGACTTAACTACTCAAAGTTTTTTAATGGCCTTGAAAAGGTTTATTTCCCGTAGAGGAAAACCTGGTCATATTTATTCCGATAACGGAACGACATTTGTAGGAGCATGTAACGAATTATCAAAATTTTTAAAAGATAACTGTAATTCGTTGTCAGAGGATATGTCTCAGGAGGGCATTAACTTTCACTTTATCCCCGCTCATTCACCTCACTTTTCCGGTCTCGCTGAAGCTGGTGTGAAGTCAACAAAACATCACTTGGTTAGAGTTTTAGGAAATAGTCATTTAACTTATGAACAATTGTATACAACACTGGTAGAAATTGAAGCGATTTTAAATTCACGGCCACTGGTTCCACTTTCATCGAACCCAGAAGATTGTTTGCCCCTTACTCCTGGACATTTTCTAATCGGTCGGCCCCTAACCTCGCACCCAGCTCCAGATTTTACAAATGCTTCTTCATCGTCATTAACAAAGTTCCAACATCTTGAACAGCTCAGACAGCACTTTTGGTCTCGCTGGAGCAAAGAATATATATCTGAACTTCAAGTTAGAACCAAATGGCGCTCCAGCAAAGGCACTTTAAAGCTGGGAACTTTAGTTGTCATTAAGGAGGATAATTTGCCTCCCTTGAAGTGGAGACTAGGCCGTGTGGTAGCAGTCTATCCTGGAGCTGATGGAGTGGTTCGTGTCGCGGACATAAGGACTTCGACCGGGACGCTTCGAAGATCTTTCAGCAAAATTTGCCCACTACCCGTGGAAGACAATCAGTTGGGTTGAAAGAAGATTTCAACGCTCGGGGCCATGTTCCGTACCGGATGTAATAACGTATTACAAATTTTGTGCCTGATATTTTTCATAAGGCGTTTTATTGATTCTCATTAAATTCCTTAAGCGACGAAGTGTGTATCTCTTTATACGTCCCTTAATTTTACCACTTATAAAATCTTATAATCCCTATTGCTAACACAATGCTTACTTCTTTTTGTTTATTATAAAATAAATATAAACAACATAAAAAAAAAATGTAAGCTAAAGTTATTTTTTTTTCTTTTTGAAGGGGCGTGTAGGATAGTATGTAAGTAAAGTATGTAAGAGATTTGAATCAATAATAACTCATACGTTGAAGCATGCAGTCGTTTCATTTTCTCGTCTCCTCGTCCGCACCTCATAGCGGAAGATCACTACATCCACTTATCGTGGAGACCAGACGAAACCTCAGGACTGCGGAACAAATGGGAAAAAGGGTTGAGCTGTTTTGGATTAAAGCTCACTGCGGAATGGCAGGAAACGAGCGTGCTGATGAACTGGCTAAAGAAGCCGCGACACGACTTAAAACAAAGCCTAACTACGCAAAGTGTCCGGTGTCACACGTTAAAAAACAAATTCGTCAAAAGACGCAACTGATATGGGAAGGAAGATATAACGAAGGCCCACAAGCCTCAATCACAAAAATGTTCCTCCCCAACACAAGGCAGGCGTACAAAATCATAAGCCAGGCAACACTGGAACCGAGCTTGACACAAATGGTCACCGGACATGGCCTTTTTTCCAGCTATCTCCACAGGTTTAACATAAAATCTGACCCAACATGTGTGTGTGACGGGGTGACGGACCAGACGTCGATACACTTACTGATGGAATGCCCAATCTTCGGGCTAGCGAGACAGGAACTGGAGTATAAGGTTGGGATTTCTATAAGAAAAGAAACACTCCCCCAGCTCCTGTCCAGCACGGAATTCCGAACAGTATTTAAAGAAATAAGTGATGTTATAGTAAAATATGTGAAAAAATTAAATAATAGCAGAACCAATCCAGAGCCCGCCGCCACTGCGACGGGGCTATCCCATGGATAAAATAAAGTTTATCAAAGGAAGAGCTGGAAGCGTGGCGCCGGGCCCTGGATATGGGAGACAAAAATTGTAAATAGCTGTATGTAAAAATTATGTAGTAAGAACGATTTAAGACTAATATGTACTATGTAGGAAAGAAAAAGAAAAGAAAACCATAGAAAGATAAGCACAGTATGTAAATGTTATACCTATTAATAAAGTAAAAAACGTGTTTTATTATGATGATGGATGCCAGAAAAGATGGACGTGTAGCTTAGTTCCACGGCCCCGGTGACAAAGCCGGGGGAGGTAGGCCGAATAGGTGAAAAAAAAAAAAAAAAAAAAAAAAAACCTAACCTAACCTAACCTAACCGTGATATTTGGCAGGAACAGTTTTGTTGTCCCGGCCGTGGTTCCTTCCCGGTACCGCCGCTCCCATTCTTCTATCGTCTTCCTCCTTGCTTCTTTCCTTATGTGCGAAATCGGATACTCCACGTGCACCGCTTTGACCTTCAAGGTCTCCGCGGCGGCCCTCGCGAGCTCGTCCGCACTCTCGTTTCCCTCTGTGCCGACGTGCGCTTTCACCCAGTGGAGTTGTATGTTTTGGCTGTTTTTCCGGCTCTCCACCAGGTGTCTGCGGATCTCGACTACCCGAGGGTTCCGAGAGCGCCGGCCCGCGATGGCCTCAAGCGAAGACCTCGAGTCGCTGCAGATGTTCACGTCAGTACCCGCCATCGCCGCATCCCTCACTGCACCAACGAGGGCTGCCAGCTCTGCTTGGTATACAATGAAAAAAAAAAAAAAATATGGAACAATTTGACCAACACTTCGGGGCCAAAAGTAACATAACGCTTACTCGTTATAAATTTTTCACGCGCAAGCAAGAAGACGGGGAGTCAATCCTACGGTACGTCACGGCGTTACGTTTATTAAGCAAAAATTGTGAATTTAATAAACTAGAAGAAGATCTTATAAAGGACCGCATAGTGTGCGGCGTGAGCAGTACTGCGATCCGGGATCGCTTATTGCGATGTGACGATTTAACCCTAGATAAGGCTATCAAGCTATGCCAAGCGGAAGAGGTGTCTCGGGAGAGTGATGTGCAACTTGGGCCGTGTGTCAGTGGTCAAAGTGGTATGCAGTGTGATCGTGTGATTCAGCGCGGAGCGAGCGCGCGAGGCCCGGGGTCTATGCGGCGCGGCTCAGCGGCCGGGCAGGCGAGCAGCACAGCGCGTGCGACGGGGTCGCGCGGGACGGTGGCTCGCGGCGCGACGCGGTGCGAGGCGTGCGGCGACGTTCGCTGTGCGGAGGGCCGCTGTCCCGCGGCACGCGTCTTCTGCTTCGTGTGCGGCAATAAAGGTCATTTCGCGCGAATGTGTAAGGTAAAACAAACAACTTTTGATTCGAGAAGCAGGCGCGTGTACGACGTTGAGTGTGATAACAGCAGTGATAATAGTGCGGAAAGCGAATCGTTTTACGTTTCAACTATAGAAAAAGATAGTGAACGATGCGAAGAATGGTTTGAAACTTTATATTGTAATGCTGGAAAGGAAAAATTTAAATTAGATACGGGAGCCGATGTGAATGTCATATCGTACTATAAGTTCAAACGGTTTGGGTTCGACGACAATAAAATTGTAACTAACCCTATTCGCCTAAAATCGTATAGTGGTGATACAATACCTATTAAAGGTTTTTGTAATTTGCCTTGGTATTTTAAAAATAAATTATATAATCGTTATTTTGCAATCGCCGATATGAAATGTCAAAGCCTGCTGGGACGGAATTCGTGTGAGCAATTAGGGCTTATAAGACGCGTTCGAAGCATAAAGCATTAGACGAATTTGACGACGTATTTAAAGGGTTAGGGTGCTTGCCGGGCGAGCATCACATCGTTATAGACAAATCAATTCAACCGGTTATTTGTGCATCGCGGAAAATTCCCTTCGGCATGAGGGACACTTTAGCGAAAGAATTAAAAAAAAAATGGAACAGTTACAAGTTATAAGAAAAGTTGATTATCCTACCAAATGGGTGCATCCCTTGGTATTAGTAGCTAAGAAAAATAACGGTGTTCGTATCTGCTTAGATCCGCGAGAATTAAATCGTGCTGTGCAACGGGCACATTTTCAACTTCCGACACTTTCCGAAATGGCATCTAAGTTACATGGTGCTAAGTTTTTTTCTGTCCTAGATGCTAATTCTGGTTTTTGGGCCATTAAATTAGATAATGAAAGTACAGACCTATGTACTTTCGCTACACCATTTGGTAGATATCAATATCTACGTTTGCCGTTCGGTATTAACACGGCTTCCGAGGTGTTTCATGGTAAGATGCGGCAACTGCTTAGATAATTTCGTCGATGATATAATTGTCTGGGGTTCGACCAGGCAGGAGCACGATTTAAGGCTTTGAACTCTTCTAGAAAGGTCGCGTATTATTAATCTTAAGTTTAATAAAGACAAATGCAAATTAGGTGTCCGAGAAGTAATTTATTTAGGCCACGTATTTGATTCGAACGGAATGAGACCTGACGATGCAAAAATTAAGGCGATTCAAAACATGCCACCCCCAAAAGATCGAAAAGAGCTAGAAAGATTTCTAGGCGCTGTTAATTATTTATCGAAATTTATTCCAAAATACTCTGAACAGGCAATTCCTTTAACGAGTCTGCTGAAAAAAGACAACAGTTGGCGTTGGGAACAAAGTGAAATATCCGCGTTTGAAAAACTTAAAAATAGTATTACTAGCGCCCCTGTTCTTGCGTTATACGATGTGAAGCGGCCCGTGGTACTGAGCGTAGATGCGTCGCGCGACGCCCTAGGCGCTGTGTTGCTGCAGGACAACAGGCCCGTAGAGTACGCTTCTCGCACTTTAACCGATGCACAGAGACGTTATGCGCAAATAGAGAAGGAACTCCTCGCCATTGTATTTGCTTGCGAGCGATTCCATCAGTACGTGTATGGCAAGAGGGGTGTTGTTGTAGAGAGCGATCACAAACCACTTGAAAGTATTTTCAAGAAAGCATTAATGTCCGTTCCAGCACGCTTGCAGCGAATGTTATTTAGAATACAGGGTTATGATCTAGTTGTAAAATATGTTCCTGCAAATACATGTTTATACCCGACACATTATCACGCGCGCCCTTGCCGGAACTGTACAGCGAGGAAGTTCATACAAATGTAGTGTATCAACTTAAAATGATCGTCAATAATATACCTATGTCTAATGATAAGCTTACGTTAGTTAAAAAACACACTGCTAATGATTTTGAATTGCAGAAATTGTTAAATTATATAGATAATGGTTGGCCTGAACATAAGAGGAATGTTGAACCATGTGTTAACAACTATTGGTCCATCAAAGATGAATTGTACAGCGCAAATGGTGTTATTTTTAGACAAAATCTTGTTATTATTCCAAAAAGTTTGCGACGGGACATGTTACACATAATACATGAAGGTCATATGGGAATAGACAGGTGCAAGAGGCGCGCTAGGCAGGTTTTATATTGGCCCGGTATTTCCAATGACATTGAAAAATATGTAAAAAAATGTACAACGTGTCAGGAGTGCTCAAACGCGCAGACCAGGGAACCATTGTTACCAGTTGAGATCCCATCTTTACCGTGGGAAAAGGTGGGATCAGACATTTTTGAATATAAAAAGAAATATTTTTTAATCATTGTGGATTATTATTCTAACTTTATTGAAGTAAATAGATTAAAAAGCCTAACTTCGAGTTCATTAATTGAATCTATAAAAGATATATTTGCCCGTCATGGGATCCCTAAAGTTTTGATTAGCGATAATGGTCCACAGTACACTAGCATGAAGTTTAAGCAATTCATCAAAGAGTGGGGATTTGATCACATCACGTCATCCCCTAATTATCCACAATCAAATGGAAAGAGCGAAAGAGCTGTACAAACTATAAAGAATATTTTGAAAAAAACAATAGTGACTTTCACTTAGGTCTTTTGAATTTTAGGAACACACCTCGCGATGGTTTGAGCTCTCCAGCACAGTTGTTGATGGGTAGAATACTTAGATGTAAATTGCCAGTACATCCCCAGTTGCTCAAACCGAAACCGGTTAATCCGGAGCAATATACAAAGATGCTAGAAAAGCAAACTATAGCTAAGTATTATTATGATAGGACTTGTAAGCGTTTGCCCGAGCTAGATGCGGGCGACCGGGTATTATGCAATGATGGGAAGTTTAAAACTAAAGGCTTTGTTGTGGGACGGGTAAGCGCTCCCAGGTCCTATATTATCGAGAACAATATCGGGTCCCGGTACAGGCGCAATCGTCGTCACCTACAAAAAATATGTAAGAATTTAGAAGAAAATTTGAGCCGTACCGGATCCGAGAAGGAAAATATTGAAAATAGAAATGAATCCGACAAGGATCAACCTGATCGTTCCATGATTGTCACTAGAAGTCGGGCCAAGACTAAAGTGATTCATTATGGAATAAAAATAAATAAATAAAAAAGAAAGATGAATAACATTTTTTATTATTGGATGTTATTAATAAGGCATAAATGCATTATTTTGTTTGTATTTTTTTTTTCTGTATGGTGGAGGGTGATAGCAATAGATACATATAATATAGCATAAGATAGTAATTTTATTTTTGTTTTTATGGGGGAGATGTTATAGTGTATTTGATCTGTATAATGCGGGTGAAATAAAATAAAGTCAGTTGTTACCGGTACGCTTGTTTCATTAACACAACAGCTTCTTCCACCCTGAGGTCGAGGGGCAGTATCTCCGCCAAAAGCGTCGCGGAATTTAGCAAAGCCGTCCTATAGGTCTTTGCTATTTTTTGCGCGAACGCCCTTTGCACCGTCTCCAGTTTTTTTGCGTGTGCACAGTTTCTTGACTGACGGTGCCCAGGCTGCCGACGCGTATGTTACTATCGGCTCTATGACGGCTTGGTATACCTTGTGTACCATGTCTCCCGTAATTCCCCATTCCAGCTTCGCCATTCTTTCTACTTTCTTATAGATATCAGCCGCTTTCCTTGTGATATTTTGCACATGCTTGTTGAATGTTAAGCCCTCGTCTTCGTCCTCGCCCTTCCCTATTTCTATATTTTTTCCATTCATTCTTATATTTGGGGTATTGAACTTCAGCCTTCGCGTCAGGACCATTGCCTTGGTTTTTTGTGGAGCGAAGTTGAGTTTGTTTTTGATACCCCACTTCCTCACATGCTCGAGGGCAAAATTTGCTCGGTTTTCGATGGAGTGCATATCCATTCCGTTGAACATCAGCACTACATCGTCTGCGAAAGCTTGTGCATATGTCCCATCTTCTTCTAGTTCGACCAGTAGTGGGTCGAGCAAGATGTTCCAGAAAGTGGGGCCGCTAATCGAGCCCTGAATTCATCCCTTTTCGGGTTTCCTCGTATGCTCTCTGTTTGCGTAGCGAACCACCACCTTCCTGCCTTTGAAGTAGTCTTCCACTACCAGCCTAAGTTGCTTGGGACATTCCTTCTTCGCCAGTTGGTACTTGATCGCAGGCCACCATGCGTTGTCGAAAGCCCCCTCGATATCTAGCGACACCATCAGCACTATTTCCTTGTTTTCGATGTGGCTCCTCGCTTTTGTTAGGATATCGTAGAGGGCATCCTCCGTGCTCTTTCCTGGCATAAATCCATATTGCCTTCCGCTCATCCTGGGGAGTAGGCTATGTCTTTATCTGTTGAACTAATCACGAGATATGACGTGATTAATCAAAGTACATATTTTTAGTAAATGGCCACCCTAAACTTGTTTAAACTAGTATTTTACTATTCATTTAGGGTAGCGGCAACAAAAATACGTCTGCTTTGTAAATTTGAACCTCCTAACATTAACGGTTCACGAGATATGACGTGATTAATCAAAATACGTATTTTTAGTAATCGGCCTCCCTAAACTTGTTTTAATTAGTGTTTTACTATTCGTTTAGGGTACCGGCATCAGAAATACGTCTTCATTGTAAATTTGTACCTCCTAACTTTAATAGTTCATGAGATATGACGAAATAGTTCAAAATACACATTTTTAGTAAATGGCCACCCTAAACTTGTTTTAATTAGTGTGTTACTATTCGTTTCGGGTAGCGGCATCAGACATACGTCTTCATTGTAAATTTGAACTTCCTAACTTTAACGGTTCACGAGATATGACGTAATTAATCAAAATACATATTTTTAGTAATAGGCCACCCTAAACTTGTTTTAATTAGTGTTGTACTATTCGTTTATGGTAGCGGCATCAAAAATACGTCTTCATTGAAAATTTGAACCTCCTAACTTTAAAGGTTCACGAGATATGCCGAAATAGTTCAAAATACATATTTTTAGAAAATGGCCACCCCAAACTTTTTTAAACTAGTGTTTTACTATTTGTTTTGGGTAGCGGCAACAGAAATACGTCTGCTTTGTAAATTTGAACCTCTTTACTTTAACGGTTCACGAGATATGACGAAATTGTTCAAAATACATATTTTTAGTAAATGGCCACCCCAAACTTGTTTTAATTAGTGTTCTACTATTCGTTTAGGGAAGCGGCATCAGAAATACGTCTTCATTGTAAATTTGAACCTCCTAACTTTAACGGTTCACGAGATATGACGAAATAATCCAAAATACTGTATTTTGAGTGTGTGGCCACCCGAAACTTATTTTAATTCGTTTTGGGTATTTTTCTATGGTAGCGTAAACAGAAATACGTCCTCGGTGAAAATATGTACTTCTTACCTATATCGGTTCACGAGATATGACGAAATTATCCAAAATAGCATATTTTTGTGTAACCTTGATTGAATTCGTGATTTACTTTTTAGCAAGGGAAGTGTCAACAGAAATACGAAACAGTGAAAACTTGAATCTCCTAATTTAACGGTTAAGGAAATACGGCGAAAACATCCAAAATACCATATTTTTGTATTTGGCTACCCTAAACGTGTTTCAATTAGATTTTTGCTACTCGTCTTGGGAAGCTGCAACAGAAATATTATATCCTCCTAACTTTAACGATTCACGAGGTTCACGGCAAAGAAATGTCTCAAACAAAACAAATTAAAATCTATTCACTAGTGAGTTATATTTTTTTTATTTCTTTTATAACGTATATAAATTTGGTTTAAATTCTATTTGTTAGCTTGCTTTTTCTTATTTTTTTTTTAAATAAATATGTATATCTTGTTTAATAGGACAAATAAATAGATGTTCCTATTTTTTGTTAAAAAAAAAATTATATATTTCAACTTATTGAAAATAAAAAATTATATATTCCAACTTATTGTAATATATATAATCTTAACTCGTTCGTGTTTAATAAATAAAACTTTCACTCATACATAATTTTTGTTTTCTCTGTAAAAAATAAATCTTTAAATTAGCCATTTTTAGGCAGATTAGGTGCAATCCCATGCAATATATGCCAGAAAAATTAAACTTATTATTTTTTCTTTTTCACTTAGTTCATTTTTTAACTTAGTTTCAGTTCAATATATAATACCCGGTATAGAAAGTTTTACTATGTTTATGTGAATTATCCTCATTCTTTAATTTTATTGTTTAGCCGTCTCGCGAACTCCTACCGTAATATGCCCGATTTTTACTTGTATTTTGCATTCTATTAATCATTTCAATCAGAATATTTGTGCATTTTGTTTTAGTGTTATTTTCTTAATGAGTTATTCTATACAACTTCTGAATTACATTATACAATAATGGTCTTATTTTTGAATATTCGTTTATAAGATTGTTGAAATCTTACTATTCTGCAAAGATTTAAAGACCGATGGCGCCTCACTGCCTGGCGTTGAGTTTATTTATTGTTTTGTCTATTGCACACAAGATGGCGCGAAGAAAAATCATTTAAAACTTAACTTATGTATAATATTTTATTTCATTTAAATTTTAAATGATTTTGTAATATGGTTTTCCTACTTGTACATATTGTTCATTTATTTATTCACTAAAATCAATTTAGAACAATTTTCTAAATCTCTATATATTCTACATCGCTATAACAAATACAAAAAATAAATTTATTATTTAGGAGCCTCCTTAATTAGAAGTCTCCTATGTAATTAATATAGATCTGGCACAAGGAATTAAACTCGACGCTCTGTAGTTATTTCACTTTATACTTTACTACTGATACTTTTTCACTGATCATGACTGACTCAATATTACATACATTTTACAATTGTTCACAACTGTATACAATGTCAAATGTAAAGCCAGAATCCCTATCGTACATATCAGCTAGTTGCATTCTAAACATATTTTATCATTGGATTACTTGAAAGCAAATGTGTTCGCAACTCGCGAAATTATTTCTAAAATTCAACGCAATAAAATACAAATTCATTGATGGCTTCTGCATTCATATTCAAAATTGCGAACTTACAGAGAATGTTCCTTAAATCTATATTCTATTCGATTTAAAATTAAATTGGCACACCGTGAGCAGTCTGGTCCAACTTAAGAGAAAGGATAGCTTAGATCTTTAATTATAGTCGCAATTTTATTTTATTGCAGATTATTTGTCTATAATTAATTGACAGTCACAATTACTGTTAACTCCAAAAGATTCTAACAGATGTCGATACTTTTCGAATGGTTTGAGTAAGTAATCAATAGATGGCACTGCTATGGTAAACCGAGAAACGTGTCATATAAAGATTAATTTATTATCCTAAGTAAAGCATACTTTTATTGTTTAAAATGCTTTCGATTATAAACACATCCCCAACACTTAAAGCTGATAATTATCTTTATTCAACTAAAAGAATGATTGACAGACATCACATGTATGGCAAAACAACATTTGCCGGATCAGCTAGTATAATATGAAATAGGGGGCAAACAGGCAGGAGGATCACCTGATCATAAGTGATACCGCCTCACAAGTGCGTCGCCGGCCTTTAAGATTCTACAGGACATTTTCACTCTTTCAGTAAACCGCACTTGTTATGCTATGGGATAAACATATTTAAGATAAATTAAGAATATGTTTATGAGAATACGATGTGTTTATATATAATTTTGTTCCAAAGAATGATATAAAAATGTATAAAATGATATAAAAAATAATTGTACTCTCTACTAATTGAGTTTCTATTAAGGATCCATAGCCGGCCCTTCCATTACCAATCATTGTAATGTGTGAGTTTGATCAGAACGTCACAATATTATAACTGAAACTAGTGAATAAAATAAAAAAGAATGTTTCTCAAATTTTGTGCACGATTAAAATTTATAAGAATTTAACAACAAATGTATTTATTGATAAGATACAAACCTGTGCTATATAATAAGTATAGAAATTAAATATTAATAGTATAAATAGGTTAAATAAGTCAATACCAGTAGCCGCGCCGGACCAGTAATTTGTAATACCAAGTCTTTGCAAGAAAATGGGGAGTGCACAGATGAATTGTGCGGACTGTACCTGCAGCTGAATTCGAACATCTGACGTCGAGGCAGAATACGAAATTCCATCACCTCTATGCCTGGCGTTCCACAACAGCGAGTACACTCTCTGCCGTGTAGCACTTTGTGGCACCTGCTGCCGGCAGACGTCCTGTTCAAAACACATATTCTCCGTTTCTTGACTACTCATCAACGAGTTTTGAGGTCGATGAGCAAAATGATACGGCGTTTACGCTTACATTAACGCAGTACGTCAATAATTTCCAGTTATTAATTTAAACAATATTTTCACTATACACGGTACGACGATTCTCTAAAGTCTAAAGCCACAGTAGCCTCATGTCCAATTTTATTAAAAAATAGACGGTGTCGAGGCAAAACGTGCGTCGAGTGTTTAAGGGATTTTTCGCTTTATCCAAGAAATTGTTTCTCTTAGAAAATTTAGAGAATTTACCTATAAAGTGAAATTGATAGGTCTAGGGGACAATTACTCTGCAAGAGCGACCACTGTAGATTAATTTTTCTTTTAATTTAGCTCAAGATGTATAGGAATACAGAAAATATAACTACAAAACTATAAAACTACATCATCTGTGAAAATTTCCATTGTTTAACTATTACGGTTCTTGAGATACAGCCTGTTGTCAGACAGACAGACAGACAAAAACCGAAATCTTCTAACAACTTCTAACGAGCCAAATTAATATTTTTAAAAATCGAACATGTTTTTTCAGCTACGTTACGATTGCGAACCTGTCTTCCATTTCAAATTTAAAAAAAATAGCATTTCTAAGTGTGTGCTGCGCTAAGCCGCTTCTTGGATGTCTTAAAAGAAAGACGCTGCTGAAAGTCATCATTTACAAATGCAACAACATACTTTACAAATGCTTAGTAATTAATTATACGCATTTACGAAATATACATTATTAATTATCAAGCAAAAAATTTCCGTATTTCCTTTATGAAAGTTTATGCAGTGCTTGGATAGGGATATACCTATAACAAATCCTAGAGGTATCTCAGATAAAGACTGAGTCTTTCAACTTCCTATCTATCATATCATGAACTATCACAGTTCAGGAGATAGAGGTAACAGACGGACGGACAGACAAACAAGTTTACTGAGACTATTGAAGTTTTCATATTTTGTGTAAAGGACGCTAAAAACGTATGTATATACTAATCATAAAACCCTCGTCCGCAAATATAAAAAATATAAAATAATTATGTATTTTTTAGCGGTACACGGTGTTTGAAATATACAAAATATGAAACCAAAACCGTTAATAAACAAGACCAAAAGGTTCTTATGAGTGCTTTGCTGTACAAAGAAAATAAATTGTATAAGTTTTATTTCGTTGAAAATTTAAAATATCTCCCTGTTGAGCTGCGAGCTGCCATAAATAAGGATTTGTCGCTGTAAGGATATGTCATGTGTTGCTGCAGATACTAAACTTCTAAGTTGCCTGGCTGAGTTTTGCAAGATGCTGCTCCTTCAGCTTTAACGTTTAAGATTCTTTATTCCAAATTATCATATTATACTTTATGTCAGCAACATAGTATTTTTTTAATTACGCTGAATCACTGATCGCATGCTCAAAGATCATTACAATGTAGGCAATGCTGAGCTATAAAATGGAGTATTAAATTGTATTGAAAACAGAGAAACAGGCGTGGTAAATTTAATTTTTTTAAATAATTTTTTTTTTATTTTTTTTAAGTAAATTTAGTTTTTAGTTCAATTACACAGTTTATAATCAATAAATCAAAAAAGTTATCGTAAGATATTTGTACTCACAAATTTTTGAGGCAAAAGCTTTTGTCAAAGTAAAGATAAGTTAAACTGACCAATGTCGTTGAAAACAGCAGGAAACCAAAACAAAAGCTATTCACAGTTATATGGAAAATTATACATAATATGTACTATTTAATAGTAATTATAACACAACTTACTTAAATTTATGAACTTATGATTACTAATTAATTATTGTCTGAGTGAGTCCAAACGCTTTCATTATGAAATGCAAAAACAAAATTGCAGAATATATATTTAAATAATAATAATTAAAATGTAAATCAACGTATTTATCATAACGGAACTAAGTAAGACCGGACACCATTATCATATTTGAAATACAAGAATAGTTTAATAACTGAAAAAAGATTCAAAGCAAACAACTTGTTTGTAAAGTCTGAGAATAATTATGTGAATTAGTTATTTAAGTAAATGGTTTTAAAGTAATTGTTTTTTTTATGACAAACGAGTAGGCGGGTCGCTTAGAGAACACCTGCAAGGATGGGCTCGGAAATACGTCTACCAGCAGTTGGTTCTACAACTACTGCTATAGTACACCTACTACTACAGACTACAACATCGTTATTCCCTGAGATAGAATCGAGTGTTTTTAGTTATTTCACTTGATACCAAAGTAAGATAAAAACTAAATTTAAACGAATGCATTGGCTATGAACTAGCAAACGTATTGCATAAAAAAGATTTAATGGCGAGTGGTATTAGACACATTCAGTTAGCTCTCAACACCCAATCAGTATCCACTTGCTAACATCATTTTGGCACTTGTTAGACTTGCTTCCTCAGGGAGAAGATATCACCCTTGAGAATATAATAAGGGTGATAGTTGATTCTAACAATGACGGTCAATGGAAGGTCTTTCAAACCTTTTGCGAAACCGTCATGCGTAAAAAAGAAGAGGCGGAAAGGGCCAGGGAGATTGATCCCGCAGCCCATCCGCGTCGCCATCGGAGACCGCAACAGCACCGTGTCATTGCGTGACACACTCCCAAAAGTCCGAGGCATATGGATAGTCCAGCGGGGGAACAGGGGTCCATGCGTCCAAAAGAAGGGATACTGACGCATCCCTGCAAGCACTGGGTCCGACCTCCCCCAGCTCAACAATACAGGGAGACAAGGCCGATGTGGACTTGGTCCTTAATGCACCAAGGATCATGCCACATCATAAATGGCTGTGGAGCGCCGATACAAGACGGCTCTTTGCGAGGTGGGAAGCGGATAAGGCCTTGCTGTTACCGTCTCCCACCTATAGCAACTTGGTGACATCGTGGGGTTTTAGTGGGTATGCACTATTTGCGAGTCCCACATCACCCTCCTACACCAAGCAGCCGCGCCGTGGGAGGGTATGCGTAATGCATTTCCCCACGGAAAAAAAAAAAAAAAAAAATCATTTTGGCCCAATATCTTCCTTCATTCATTGCGAGAAAAAATCAGGCCGTGTACAACTATTAAATATACTAAAAATATAACAATTGAACATTAACTAAGTGAATTTTAGTCTGAATTAAAAATAAAGAGGTAAAAAACGCATTGCATCGGCCGGGAATCGAACCCGGGCCGCCCGCGTGGCAGGCGAGCATTCTACCACTGAACCACCGATGCGCATGACAAAAATGCAAAAACAGGAAATATATGTTTAAAACGTGAAAAAGATCCATCGAATTCGATTATTTTCATGACGATTATCGTTTAATAAAAGCCCTTTCTGTTTGAACAAAATTCATGTAATTACACGCTAACATTAACAAACTAACAGCCATGTTTCTAAGCAGTGTATCCATTGTGCATTGTGTAGTTCTGTTGAATATAAAGCGGGTTGGTGGTTGGTAATAAAACCCACTTTTAAATACAACGTACAATATATTACACAAAAAGAAAATAATGACACGAAAAAATTAATAATCTAGAATTCTGACACCTCTCTCTCTGACAAGACGCTGGCGATCCTTTTTTACATGCCAGTACAAAGTTTATAAAAAGGTTTTATTTATTATTTAAAAATTAAATTATTTACAAACGGCGATGCGCCGCTACATCACCCCCCTCCAGAGACCAGGTCATGGGCGATAATATCTGGAAATCTTACTCTTCGCCCGGAACGGGTCTGTCTGACAGGTGTCTCTCCAGCATCAGGTATATGAGTTGATGAGGAATGAGTGATGTCTGAAAGAGGCACAGCCTCTGGCCAACGCGTGAAGCGATCTACGATGGTAAGACAGTAGCGAAAACCTTGCGATAGAGGAAGAGGTCCAACAAGATCTATATGTATGACCTTAAACCTAGCTGAAGGTAATTTAAAAGTGCCTAAAGGCGCTGAAGTGTGGCGATGGATCTTAGACTTTTGGCAAGCAATGCAAGTTCGTGCCCATTCACGACAGTCCTTGCGAATACCAGGCCAAATGTAGCGGTCCGTAACCAATTTAACAGACGCGTTAATTCCCGGGTGGCTGAGAGAGTGCAAGCTGTCGAAGACTTGCTTTCGCATCTCCCGAGTCACGTAAGGACGCGGTGTATTTCCCTTAACATCGCAATAAAGTTCAACTGATGAGTCGGGAAGTTTAATCTTACTTAGACAAAGCGATGTACCACCACTTAGAAGCAATTCAAGTTCAGGGTCGGCCGTCTGTGCGGTAACTAGCTTCAGTATGTCAACTGGTTGAGCAATAGTCTCAACGCGGGACAAGGCATCAGCCACCACATTATTTTTCCCTGAAATATGTCTAATATCGGTACAAAACTGCGCAATATAATCCAAGTGGCGAAATTGTCTAGGTGAACAATTCTCTTTCCTTGAATGGAAAGCAAATATGAGGGGTTTGTGATCAGTATAAATCACAAAATCGCGAGCTTCAACCATATGTCTAAAGTATTTAAGAGCCTCATAAATGGCTAACAATTCGCGATCATATGGAGAGTACTTCACTTGGGATGGACATAATTTACGAGAGAAATATCCTAAAGGCTGCCAAGCATTATTCTTAAATTGCTGCAGCACAGCACCGATCGAAGAATCTGAGGCATCAGTAACTAACGCAAGCTTCGCGTCGCAGTCTGGATGAGCAAGCATGGCTGCATCACATAGTCCTTGCTTGCAGGCCTCAAAAGCAACAGACTCAGCCTCGTTAAACTTGACAGGATGAGAGCCTTTAACTGATCCAGTCAGCAAAATATTTAAAGGGGCTTGATGCTTGGCGGCACCTGGGATGAATCTACGATAGAAATTCACCATTCCCAAGAACCTTCGCAGTTCCCTAACTGTTTTTGGGACTGGATAGTTTTTTATAGCCTCTACCTTTTCAGGCAGGGGTTTGGTACCATTGGCTGAGACTTCGTAGCCAAGAAAAGTTATGGAAGGAACTCCAAAAACACACTTTTTAGAATTTACAATGATCCCATATTCTTTTAATCGATTGAAAACCTGATGAAGATGATCAGTATGAGATTTGACATCCGGAGAAAAGATTAGGATATCGTCGATGTAGGAAAAGGTAAAATCTAAGCCTCTGAGCATTTCGTCGATGAAACGCTGAAAAGTTTGCCCAGCATTACGTAAACCAAACGTCATATATGGAAATTCAAAGAGTCCGAAAGGCGTAGCGATGGCAGTTTTCTGAATATCGCTCTCGTTCACTGGAATTTGGTTATAGGCTTTCGTCAAATCTATTTTAGAGAAGATAGTACATCCAGAAAGGTTAAAATCAAAGTCGTGGATATGTCGGATACAGTACCTATCTGGAATTGTCCTCGCATTCAACATGCGATAATCGCCACAAGGCCTCCAGCTGTTGTCTTTCTTAGGGACAAGATGCAACGGGGATGCCCATGGTGATTCAGACGGTCGACAAACGCCAAGCTGTAGCATCGCCTCGAATTCGGCCTTCGCTATTTTAAGACGGTCTGGAGCTAAACGGCGTGGTTTGCATGCTACGGGTGGGCCAGGTGTGGTGCGGATGTAATGAACGGTACTATGTTTATGAGCGTGATGGGTACCTGAAGGACGAGTGATTTCAGGGTACTGAGCAAGTATGTCATGATACACTGAATTTCCTGATATAACCTTCACAGAAGAAACACCGCCAGACAGACTCGCAGGAAAAACCGCGGTCTCACACGATGTCGTACCATCAATCAGCTTTTTCTTCCGAACATCTACAATTAAATTAAAATGTGATAAGAAATCCACACCTATTATCGCCCTGGTCACATCAGCGATAATAAATCGCCATGCGAAGTCGCGGCGCAAACCTATATTTAACACAATATGTACATAACCGTAAGTTTTTATTGTCGATCCGTTAGCTGCACAAAGTTCATAACTAGTCTGTACACAACGATTATTTATTAGGCTTCTGGGATAAACGCAGACGTCACTTCCAGTGTCTATTAAAAATTGGACTTTGGTTTTCTGATCCATGACAAAAATGCGACCAGTATTAGGGCAGGCGTCGGTCGCTTCAACGGACTGCCCCACGCTTTTTTTGAAAAATCGCACGGCTTCACACACTTACTGGCCTTATCTCCATACTTTGCGTGATACCAACACAAAGGATATCTTCTATAGTTGGTATCTGATCGTCTAGAATTGGAGCGATCACGACGCCTGTATGCCTGCCTGGAAGGTGTCCTAGAACGGCCTTGATGGTTTATTTGCTTAGATAACTCATTTACCATCTGAGTCAATTCAGCCACTTGACGTGTCATTGTATCTAAAACACTAGAACTCGAAGATGTTGCTGCGATCTGTTGACCAACACCGAAAACGTCATACACGTCTGGTGATTCTTCTTTAGCCATGATGACAATGTATTGATCACGTCGGGGTCACCAGTAAAGCGGGTTGGTGGTTGGTAATAAAACCCACTTTTAAATACAACGTACAATATATTACACAAAAAGAAAATAATGACACGAAAAAATTAATAATCTAGAATTCTGACACCTCTCTCTCTGACAAGACGCTGGCAATCCTTTTTTTACATGCCAGTACAAAGTTTATAAAAAGGTTTTATTTATTATTTAAAAATTAAATTATTTACAAACGGCGATGCGCCGCTACAAATATTTGTAATCACCTAGTTTAAGGAACATAAAATCTTACGAAATTTCAGCTCTGCCCAACTTCTTACAAAGTTTATTAAAAATTGTGCAGTAACAATATTGCAAATATATTCATAAATGCAGTTAAGTTTTCATCAAGCCTGTATTATTTATAAAAGTAAGACAAACAACGAGCTACGGTCGCAATCTCTCAACGAACTCATTCAGGGTTGTCGTTTGTCGCTTACCGTTACTATCAATGCATATTTTGTTTTTCTCGTGATCGTAGCAGATATAATATAGATATAATATACTTATTAACAAGATGTAGATGTACTTATATACAATAAATATTTATTATCTATTTATATAGCCACTCTTTGTGTAATTGTGTTGCCGGTCGTTAGATAAAAAGACAAGATCAATGTGATATTTATATATACTTAATTCTTGTATTACTAATACTAACTTTGTTCAAAGAAGGGCAACAGACATAAGACAACCCTGTCTTTCATCGCAGGTTTGTGCAATGATAGAAAACATTGAAGTTCTCTTATCGAACGATGCTCTTCCAATTGCAAATAATATCTAGTGTAACTAAGTCACTTACCTAAGTGATATAGATATTCTCATTATAATAAAGTAGGCACGAATTTTATAATTAATTTTTACATGTAAAATTTAGACATTTGGTTTTTTCGATCTAATTTCAAATTGTGTAAATAAAGGCTATTTCACCAGTTTGCTAAAGCCCAGAAGGTATCAAAGTGTACGTATGTACCTACGTGACTAATACTCATAAAAAAAAACACTTTATTAAGGGATTTAAGTTGTGTATTTTTGCAAAATTTAAATATATTTTACATTACTACCGTGATCACGCTCGCTGTAAAGTACGCGTCGGAAAAATTTAAAATAATGTAAAATATATTTAAATTTAGCAAAAATACATAACTTAAATCCGTTAATATAGTGTTTTTCTTTAAATGAGTAATAGTTATGTCCATAAAAGACAATATTATAATACTCATTAATTAATTAGTGCTAAGTTTGAGATTTTGCTAATCTCGATGAATTCTTATATTTTTATTGGTAGTAATTCTGAGCTGCATCAGTTGAGCTTTATGTGTTGGCACAAGGACAAATAGCATGCAAACTGGGTCAGTGTTGACAATATTGCTCACATTACTTTTGTATTGGTTGCTGTCTGAGGCATCTAGATACTGGAGCCATCCCGAAAGAGGTAAACATGTAATATTATTCTTTTATAGTTTAACTTATATTTTAAAAAAATAGGCCAATGGATAGATAGTGAACATATTATTATAATTTTTATTTCGTAGTTGTTCTAAGTAACAAACAAGATGGCGTTTAAGTTAAGTGAATAACAGTTATTTAGAATGATATAAGTTGTGGCAATTAATTTGGTAAACAATGTACAGCTTTATTAACATATCTATTTTTTATATCTCGATATGTTTCCGGACAGGACAGGAAAGCCACAATATATATGGCTTAGGGTGATAGCTGATTTCAGCTAGATAGAGCTATTGAGCGCAATGACGAAACTATCAACATCTATTCGATGCAAGATGGCGCTTGCACACAATTATATAATGTCATAACTTTAAACATAGCATTAACTCATAAAAACATCTTCCTCCGAATTCAATTTTGTGAAAATATAGAAAACTTGAGATTTCTTGACAAGTTAATGACGAGTTTGATCCAACATAGAATTGCGGCACGTCACTACGTCGTAGCCCCTAATAAAAGTTTTAATTGAAAAAATATCAAACTCGCCAAAAGCTTTCCGTTAAAGTTAAATGAAATTGTAGGTGCTGTATAAGTTATGTAGACATACTGCGCGGAAGAACAATGTTGACAAAAATGTTGTTGTTTATCTTTTTTCTTTCTACCTCGATAGGTATAATATTACTTTTCAAAGTATTTCAATTTATATAAATTAGAACCTTAATCAACGTGCAATCAAAGGATCTTTTTATATTTCGATCTCAAGCTGTGTTGTTGTGTTGATTATTCAAAAACTGAATCAGGGATGTTAAAAATTTTGAAATTTGAAGCGGCGACTAGATTCACGGATTTCCCATCGCATTGTTCACTGTTGAGACGAGGGCGCCACGTAGCGGAAATAACCTTTAACTATGCGTCAGCACTCGGCGGAATGGCGGAAGATGGCCGTCGCGTGTAAGCTGTAAATCGTTTGTTTACTTGAATTTTTTAAGTTTGTACTAGATAGAGTTGTTTCTTGCCTCAAATTTGTGTTTGAACATACTTAAACTTGTGTTATTTATTAGAGGATTTCTTTAGGGGTAATTTCTGTTCAGTGTTCATTCAAAAAAGTGTAAGTTTCTGTGATCGAGACGAGCTCTCTAGTGTTTTGTGTGGAATGTGGTGATAATATCATAGTGTATACAGCGTCTTTCATCAACATATCAGGATTTCGGATTACATTCCGAGTTTAAAAGGTAAAGAGTCATTTAATATAAAGTTTTAGAGTTTTATAACTTATTACTACGTACCTACTTTGTATACTAGTGAAACTTCAACGCGCATGTTCATCAAAGTTTGTGACCTTAAGCTTTTCAACTTTTAAACTGTTTATGTTTGAAATAATTTTGAAATATTTGGTAATTTTCGAATATATATTTTTGTTAAGTTATCTGTGCCTGTTTACTTTAAAGTTATTTCACTAGACTTTATTTTATGATCAAGATTAATTAGTATGGGAACAAATGCTACTTTTTACACAAGTACATACTAGTAAAACATTACTTGGAAATAGAAAGTTTTAACAAACTGAAATTTGACAAAACTGAAAATTACTAATATTTAGTGCCCAATGTGTGTGTTTCAATAAATCTTTGAATGCTGTCTGTATTGAATTATTCTTAAACTTAGCAAGATTCATTTAATCCGTGTGACTTGAATTTGCCATAATAGGTTAAAATAATAATTTATGATTTGCCTAAAAAATTAGGACAATCACTTATATTATAATTATAAATTTTCTTCAAAATCATTCTTGACAACCATCTTTAAATCAGCTATGTCATTTGATTGACTTTAAAAAACTGAATTTATTGCAAAGGTTCAACCAAGTACCCATAGACATTTTATAAAATTACTTGCTTGAAACATATGTTTTGGACAACTATTCAACTTTCTCAATAAACGATTTCCAAGACCAATAATTTTTTACCAAAAAGAAACTCTAAGTTTTATAGAATTGGTATTTTTTTATAATAAATGGATGAAAATTAATGCTGCAAACAAATTTATGTTTAATTAGAGTTTTATCTTTATATAAATATACAGTAACTTGAGGGATTATTGTTTTATTCACTTCAAAGAAGTAATTTGTCAGTGCAATTTATAAAGAAAATCAATATATAAAAAAAAGTTTATATTATCAGCATATAATTAAAATTATATATCTACTTCTTTGCAATCATTTATAGAAAAAGTGTTTTTAATAAATTTTAGTAGGTATTTCTACATATCTGTGAGAAATATAGAAACATTTTCATTCAGAGTCTACAATAGTAAGTAAAATGTAGTCATTTTTACAGGTCAAAAAATATTGTTTTAGGGTGGATAGAGAAATGAATTTGTTTTAATGAATAAATACCAATCTATCTGAACTGTTGCAATATAAATACTTGGTCATATTATATAGCTTAGCGAACACGGAATAGCTGGCTCAGTATTCATAAAGCATATGAGTGCATTACTTAGTCACCACAGTCCTAATATAAACTATGATTACCATACAATGTGCCACTCTGTATTCAGCATAAAGCGAATAAAGACACAAAAGTATGAAACTCAACATGTTGAAAGTAATTGCATTGATTTGCTCATACATATTTCATGAATTAAAGCACGTCACTGATTGGATAATTCTCATGCAGGCTAGTTTGTAGATTTTGCTTAACTTCTTTCCAATTGATTGAGCTGAGTAGGTGACCCAGGTGTAGGTAGGTGTATTGTATAGCTCCCATTTATATGCTTCTTTTCTAATTTGGCTAAAGCTCTAAATAGCACATAAAAAGTTCCAAAATGTCTGGTAAATAAAATGCAACATGAGCATAACTGGACTAGACTGTAGTCCAATGTCTAGTCACTAGAGGTAAAAAATTATATTCACTTATAAACATAGGAGTTAGATTTCATTAACAGAGCTCCACTCACTATTCACTGTTTTTATTTATTATCTTACACAATCATTTAACTAATTAATTAAATTACAATTTTTATTAGTTTTATGTGTCACAAGTTAAATTGGTGACAATACTTTATTGTCTTAGACTACATAGTTCATTCTGTATATGATTGTTTTCTGAGTCCATGCCGAACTATCGGGACCAGTTATTAAAGAGCAGACCATACTGCATACCTGATGGTATCGCTTATCGCACAGCTCATCGCTTGACGGCCGTCTCGACGGCAATCTTTAGATACGTAGCTGACAAACTAATCGTGATTTTACGTGCGTCTTCTAGAACTAAAGGTATACGTGTAAAAGATTTATGAAGTCTATATATTAATGTTTAATCACGATTGACGACCTCCAGACAGTTGATTTTAACCGTTAAATACTTATTATTTATCGTTTGCTCTATACTGAATTAGACTTATTAGTAGTAGAAAAGAAATTGGCGGGTGGCGTTCACAAGATTCACTAAAATCAGTTTAGTTTCTTGTTGGGTGAGACGTAGATTCCAATATTAATCGTTTAAATATTAATAAAAATACTTATGAGTTAGTTATTTAAGTTATTTAATTAATACCATTTTAAACTTTTGGCCTGGTGGCTTTTTCACAAGAAGAAGGGACTTTACTTACTTATTGTACGTGTTCAGAGTCTTTCGCTGATCACTCGAAACGTAATTAATACAAAAAATGTAATAAATTCCCTTTTGTATACGTTAAATTTTAAAATAATAAATTATATTAGTATTAAGGGTCAATTTTTCATCTGGGATTTCATGGCCTAAATCGAAACTAATATCGTATAGGATTTTGATGAATACTTGTTTATTTTATATTGATTGCGGTCACCGAAGATTGCAACCTCAAAGATAATGATAAATCATGCAAGATTCTTTTAACCTTTCCAAGCTCTATTTATATTAATCTTTATCCAAATAACGCTTTCTTAATCAAGGTCGGCAAACTGACGAGTAAAGCTGGTTATTAGATGAATTCCTATCCCAATGCTGCTACAAAAGAGAAATCACAATGTCTGTTAACATTCTGTTTAATGGGTCCCATACCTTGTTTCCATTAGAATATTAAATTTCTCGTAGCACTCGACATAATATTATTCTGACTTTTTTAGACGGCCGGTCCGTTTTCCGCGCCGTCGCTTCAGATTGTCCAAATAATTACCCTTCCAAGGGGAGGTGGGGCGTAATGCCCCTGCTAAGTAAGTCTTTGCTACTTTCAGAAGTAATGTCTTCGTTTGTATTGTTCTCCTCGATTTTATTTTAGTGTTTTAACCAAATTTCAATGTAAAATAAATACAATCTTAGTATTCCGTTGCCTTCAAGAAAAGGATAGTGTTCCGTTGGCAACCTTAAAGAAATCTTAGATTGAAACTTATAAGAGACCAATTTTAACATTTTGAAACGTATTCTGGAAACGTAACAAAAGAAAACTTGCGTGCGCTAAGCGTGAAATTATTGAGATAATAAGAGATATCGGTTTTGTAAATTATATGGTGCGGCTACGACATGTGTTGGGCCAAGAGCCGGCTTAATAGAGGGGCGGTGGGTCTTACTTTTTACGTCTTCTATTCATCATTATCATTTTCTATTCTGCGCTGCAATTATAATACTTCTACCTATCCCGAATCGTGAAGGCCTGCAACGTGGTTGCATATTTTGCATATTGGAACACCCTTTCGCAGAATGCGTTGAGTTGGCGTAAAAGCCCTCAGCAAGAGCCAGTAGCTACATAAAATATTGCGGCTACTTACTTGGCTAATGTGCTCACAGCGCGGTGACAACTTGATAACTTTGCGTTTATTAATATTCAGCCGTACAGTGTTTCTGGGAACTAACTCTGAGCCATTCGTTTCTACAAAATAGATGTACTTTACGCAATTTGCTACGACTCCAGAAAAATATGGTTTTTTAATAAGGCTTTTTAATTACAATTTTTTGTATAAATAAGTATTTTTTTATGAGACATTACCGCGATAAAGTGCGCTATACGTCAGTAAATTGAGTGTCTTAAATTTAATTATCTGTCGACAATTTACAATGAACAAGCGTAAAATGTATTCGTAAGCTCACAGCGCGTTTAGTCGGTGACAGAAGCTCATTTAGGCGGCGTACGTGAGAAAAGGCGCGACATTTCCGAATTCAGCGAAACTTGTTAATTCCGGACGTAACATTTAACTCAATTGTATAGCAATAAAGTGATTATGTGACAGCTCACACACGTCACACGGCGCCACGCGCTAAAGGCCGTTTTGCATAATCCCCGCAGTGCCAGTTTTACTTTTATTGTTGACGGGACGGCCCACAGCATTACGCGAGATTCACATCTAGATGTACAGTGTAATCGAATTTGTGCCGAGCAGAAGTTCCTCCAACCATAAATAGAGGTTGTCTAATGAACTAAAATGAGAGATCTTTTCTTTCTTGTTGCGTCTTCAATTTCAAGGACATTCTAAATAACAAATTTAATTTGTTCTAATTAAGAGTTTAGGTCGTTAGGGGCAGGAGAACATAACGAGAGAATAAATAATAATCTTTTTATTGATAATGAGGGTTACAGACGTACGAATTTAATTTCAATCGCCCGATGCCCGGGCCAGGTTTATTGGAAAATTATCTTTCGTAAGCCAGTCGTGCTCCTGTTACGATTTGTTTGCGTTATTTTTGTTAAATTATCTTCAAGCTCTTAGATACAAAGTGCAAAAGCGCTATAACAAGGCACTGACCCGGCGTACTGCACTATTAGCATAAACTGCGCGACATTTCCATATGAGACGATGCGCTTTTAAATATTTTTAAAGCGTTATACTACAGTTTATTTGTTTAAAATTCCTTTCGGGTGAGCGGGCACTACTAGAATTGAGGACGCAGTCTTCATGTTTAATATCACGAGTTAGAGTTTAAAGACATTCGAGAGTGATGAGTTTAGCCAAATCCTTCTTTAATTAGCGAACTGTTCAGATTAAAAAGTATAAGTAAAGATAAGTTCAACCGATGATAAAAATACCTACGCTGTATGACACATCACGGCAATCAATCATGTCTCAGGCTCGCCGTAGTACATTAGCAGGTACCCGAAGATAGAGTGCGATCGTTCCGTCTGCGCCACGTGAGCCTCAATTTAATTATATCGCTCTCATTGTATGCGGGTTGCGTTCACACGACTGGACAAACAAAAACTAAATAATTACCGGTGCGGTTTACCTAATGACGCATTTTGTTTTTTGCCGAACACCAAACACCAGTGCTCTAATGCATGTGGCAGCTGGACGGATTTATGCAAGTGTGCCGTGTTCGTGACAGATTAATTTCAAATAAGTTTTCAAAGGGTGAAGGACGAGCTTTGCAGGTTCCTGCTTTGTCCGTACTAACATTTCAGCATTAGCTATTGCAAACAATACGATATAAATACCGTCTATAGCTTTAACATTACGGTCTTAAACTTCACTCATTGTGATATCGTAATATGTTAATATGTTGTTTAAATTTAATTGCCTACTATAGCCAATACAGTCATACTCATATAATCATAAATCAAAGCACGTTTTAAATTATTTGTTCTGGCACTTCAGTCGCATAGGTATTGTTTGATCCTATCCATGATAATTTACAATGTAAAGTAGCGTCCGGCTCTAACGAACCTCAAAAGTCACGCTAATGATAATGGCTCGGATGGGATAAATTCATTGCGGAAATCACGTCATTGCAATAGTTGTTAATGTTGTAAGAAGGCTGAGCCAAAAGTTGATGTTCTCAAAGATTAAACTCACACGGCATATTGATGATCGTGTCAAAGGAGTTATCCATCGCGAAATGAATGTCTCCGCTCTGGTCAGTGGTCAGATTCCGCGATGACTATCGGCCGACACCCGGACATTATGATGGATCTTGCCTTCAGAATGCCAAGACATGGTTATATCATAACTAGCTGTTTCCCGTTCCCATTTGGATAAAGATCATTATCATGTTTATAATAACAGCTCCGTTAATTATTAATTATATTAGAAGACTTTAAGAGTTACTTTAATAACATAAAAGTATTGTTAACGTGGTATTCTAACTTTGTAACTAGTAAAAGCTTTTTTTAATTCGCCTTAAGAGCTCTGTACGGCGCTTTAAGCGGTTATATTTGTAATTTGAACAATTAAGCAGTATCCATTTCAGGGTAGCGGTGTGAAGAGGAAGGGAAATTGTATCTCCTTTGATCTGGGGAGTTCATTCCGCGCGTCAAACACACGTCCACGCTTTGTGCGAGATCTTATCGCAACAGCATTTTGTTACCGTCGGAACAGCTTGCCGGTTGCAATTGACGGCTTATGTTTATAACAATAAATGCAGCTATCAGTTATACCATCTAAATACGCAAAGCTAATTAGATCGCTTTAATACGAAGTGTCCTTCAAAAGTCAGTTAACTTGCCCTACAGGTTGTAAGCCGGGTAAGTAATGGTAGGAGAGTGGCTTCTAAATGTTTTGAAAAGTATAAAAACACTAATTTGTAGAACTGGAAACAGCAGCCATAGTCGTATAGAATTTTGTTAAGACATACAAAAAAATACTTTTGCTTCAACGACCGCAGATCAGGAGCAGCGATATTTATTTTGATGATTTGTTAAACATGCGTTTATGTTGGTAGCAGGTAGCTCGGTGGCTCAACGTTCCCTCGTAGGCGCTAGGCGTAGAGTGATAGGTGTAGCCTGCGTGACTCTGACACGCATATAAAGCGGCGCATTACGTGACACACGTTACTTTAACGATGCCAAGAGACGTTAAACACTCGATTGCGATCCTTTATTAACCCTCTACATTCACCCTGTTCCAAAATAAGAGTTATTCTAAGATGTAATCAGGTCGGCTGGGTTCTTCATTAAAAGGACCAAATGTCGCTATGATGCATCTCCGTTTTCTATTTAAACTATTTTCGCTTGTTTCCTTTTCAGTCTTAAGTCCCGTCTCGAAACGTCTGCTACGAGAGCAAGAACGATGATTGTGTATATCGCATTGCATTTGTCTCAAGTGTGACGTGAGTGTTTCAGCGCGTCCATAATTCGAACATTTGCTCGACTCTCGCAATATTACACGCCGTAAATCTCCAGCGATATCGCGACACATCTACATAACGCCGCCCTCCGCGCTTACAACTGCTTATGCTCTCAGATTTACTCGTAGATTACATTAATGCGTGATACATAATCCAATGGCAAAACTTATAGACTCGCAAAAAGGCATCCGCCGCACAAGAGCTTAGAGGCAAAAGTTAATTAATTGCTTTTCCGAAATGGCTGAAATAGCGAAGCCATTTCTGAAGATTATGGTTTTTGTATAAAACAAAAGTTATTCAGAAACGTACGTTCGAACGTGAACGGCTTTACACATGTGACGTGACTCACAAACTCGAGAGAATTATAGACTCGACAGACGACACTCGGGCGCATTCCTTTGATCACATTTAAAACTTCGTATATTGTTCTCACAACACTGATACTTCCTTGAAAAGGGAAAGTTTATTTACATTAAAGCGGGGTTATTCGTACGATAAACCCTCTGTATATGAATAGTTAACGTACGTGCATGTGACGATTTCCAATCATAATACTGCCTTATGAGTAATGACGTGATTATTTAAACTCAGCGAGGACCACTGAAGGTTGTGTGGTATCATGTATATCATTAGATTAACTGGCATAGCGGTGTGCGTAGTCGGTCCTACAGCGTACCAATCTTGTGGCTTGGAGTGTCATAAAATATGCACACAAATAATTAGACGGGAATCCCGAGTTGTAATTACACATGAAGTCCTGCAGTGGCGTCGCCCGTCTAACCCGGAATGGCTGAGTAGCTTGTTTCCGCCACTTCCAAGAGCCCGCCGCAATCATATTATTATGAAAAGACTTACACTTCTTTAACTTGTTTCAACTTTACTATCCAATTGGCGCCTAGAAAGTTTTTGTTGCTAAATAGTCCTAGAGGCGCGATACATCCATTTGATTTGAAAGGCAATTCAATATAGTCTGGATATGGATTAAAGCTAATCTGTGCACTTGTCCCGCTCGTGCCAATCCGCTAATTGAATGTGCCCCGGATTATAGTCGTTCGTACTTTACTTCACCGTAAATTGAACTCGTGACATTCTGCCATTCCTAGTATATTAATCGTTTACTACCTGTTAATCAATCCTAGTTTCGTACTAACCACAAAAGTGCATAAAGCGGGGAATACAGTGATAAAGTTGAGACGCTTAGGGCAACTCGGTTAGAGTCTAGCACTTGATTAAAACTTGCTCCCTCGGCGCCGGACACACCTCGCAACTCAAACTGAACTGAAGGACGGAGATGCTAAACTGCCCCGTTCACTGTTACTTTTAATGTGAAAACAAGATCTTTTTCATTTACTCAATAAAACAAAAAAAAATTCACGCGTCAAACAAAAATGCGATGGCTGAGGTCTATCCTCAAGGTAGTCATTTTTATATTGCTTCCAAAAAATATTATACCAAATATAATCACCACCACCATGTTATTAAATAATAATCGTCTTTGTTATCGACGCCGATCTCTCGCTTCAACTTTTTATGTAGTAGGTTTCTCGAAAATCAGTATCTGTCGAACGATCCAATCGAACGAGAAATTATAATAAAAATTTTACAAATTCATAGTTGTCAAAAGTTTCAAATATGGGTTGAAGTGGAAACAACATATTCCCAACGAACCGAATTTTAATATACAAATTTGCATTAAAGCAGCTAATCGAAATAGGAATTACTGAAACAGTTATGTTTTAAAGTATTTATATGTCATTGAATCTCCTCTCATGCCTGCCTTTTTAGTGCCAATTCAATTCCATCTTAAATTTGATATGTTGATTATGAATGTTAATTTAGTCTACTTTATCGCTAGTATACTAATCGTTTAAGAGTGATCGAAAGTAGCAGTAATTAATAAGCATTCACAGGGTATTCATAGGCCGGCCGCAGGATATCGACACGCGAGGATGTCACGACTCGTGTTACTGGGAATCGGCCAGGGGCTTCCTATTCTGTTAACTGTCTAATTACCATCAGATTAATGTTAGATTCCATTACCTGATCCAAGTTGCTAAACGGAAATAAATGAAAGTAAAGGTGGTGTAACAATTAGTTTGAAATGATAAAATATGTATTGAATGTAACTGCGAGTCGCGATGTGCGTGCAGGTGTAATAGCCGGAACTAATTAAGTCGCTCAGCAAATGACTCTAAACAATGAGCCCAAATGGTGCCCATTCGGCTTTCTATCTCATTTATTTTGTAGCGAACAATATGTTACAATTCATTTCCAATAATATCCCACATTTTATTATTTATTAATATCCTGTAGTCACTACATACTGAGTGTAAAACAAAACCGCTTCCTTGTTTGAATGTATGCTTAAATCTTTAAAACTACCCAACTATACCGTGATCCATGAGAAAGGTTTTAAATGGTGGTGGAATACTAATAACGAGATTTAGAGTAGATACAGAGTTTCTAAATCAAGTCGTAAACAAACACGTTTTTTGCGCCTTCATTGCAAGCGCTGCCTGAACCCTGCGACATGGATCAAAATAAAGTTCTACAGCATTGTACAACTTAAAAGGTCGCAATGATATAGGTATTTGTTAGGGATAAAACACAATAGCATTTTTTTTTCTTTTTACGAGAGATAATGTCTTATTTAAATAATTTAAATAAGACTTTATCTCTCGTATTTTTTTTAATTAAAAAAAATTGTAAAATCGCTCCTTAAGGGAGCTTATACTCACATGACCACTTATAAGTAACATCGAAAGAAAATTTATTTATTTTATGTCTACTGACATAAAAGCTCTGAACGTTATGAGCATTGTACCCATGCGAAGCTTGGGGCGCTAGTTTCTTTTGGAGATCATTAATTTCATGAGCTTTTCATTTAACTATTTGATTTCTTTCTGAATTTTAAATGTATTCTTCTGCGCCTTATTATTTATTTCTTATATAAACGGCCCGAAAATATATAGTACCTACTGGAAAATAATACCGCCGTAAAATTAGCGAGAAATCGCGTGTGGTCTGACACAGTTAAATGTTTATCGATGTGTGGTCAGCGTACTCGATGCGCTGCCAAAACTTTACTAAACTAGCCAAAATCGATTTACATCGCTCTTTATGTGGGATATACCCGCGTCGATATTCTTTAGTAACAAGCAATGTACAGATGGCGAAGTGTATATGATCGTGCGTCAGCACATGATTTTGCTAGTTGTTATTCGTTAGTCGTTACAGCTGATTGAAGTCGTTTAGTTTTATCACTTTGAGTTATTGACACAGATTTTAAAACGACTGGGTTCCTGCAAAATACAGTAAGCTTGAAACGGATGTTGCGATCCACCTTGTTGAGGCACCTCGGGATTGTCAATTACGCGGCAGCTGAGTTATTGTATGCGGCTTCGATGTCCGTCCGAGCACCGACTCGACAGGTCGTATGCACAGTCATTGTTTGTTATTTGTTTTAAACAGGCGATTCATTACATCCCGCAGACTGTATGAAGGCATGTTTATGACACGTAAGCTTCATACCTAAATTGTTTAAAGAATGCGAAATGCATTTATGCAGATCAGTTCTCGGGAAAAAAATAGTGGATACAAATGGCTTCTAATATGTCATTTAATATAACGTATCATGGCCTAGCTTTGCTAAATAAATGCATCGGACCAGTTCTTTTTGAGTTTATCCATTATAAAAAACATGTTGAAATTAAACTAATTTTCTTCATCATAATTGGAGAGTGTGTATTATATTCAAATTGAAACGACATTTATTACCGCGGTTATTATATATTTAATCCAATCAAGTCGTATATAAGCAGATAGTGCAAGTTACGGGCATTGTACGAGTAGTGAGAACAATTTATTATGCATTTTGAGATAATTTAGTAATAATATAATAAATAAATTAGTATATGGGTCAAAAACAGGTCATTAAAGTGTAAATTCGTTCACATGGAGGTATTTATTTTTAAAAAAGATGTTAAAAGTAGTAAATTAAGTAGTTCTCTATTCATTGAGTAACAAACGCAGCAGTATATGTAGCGATTGCATTAAGCATCATGTGTGTATATAACCTATTGGCACACAGCGTGGCAGCAGCTGTAAACAGTGGCTGAGGAGAGCCAAATGTGTTACTGTTACCAGACTCTCTTGAGCTCTCTTCCCCAACGGAATGACTCACGAGCGGGACCCCGAGTATTGGTTGGAATAGGCTTATTGGGCTAGTTATGAAAGCGCTTGTTGGGACGATTGGCGAGTATATCTCGGGTTCTTCTATTGGAATCATTAAGTATATAATGTCTTAAATGTGATACTAGACGGTCTGAAACGTCCGTTTCAGGTTGCTCATCTGATTACAATTAGGAGGTAGACGTAAATCATGGAGCCTGAAAATGTCAGCCGCCAAAAATTGAGTTAAAATTAATTTGTGAAGTTGATCAAACTCGGCTTAGATGCGTTGTGTCGGCGCGGCGGGTGCGGGCCCCGCTGAATATTTATGAACGGAACGACGGACGATCCTAACTTATATTTGTGGCGGATTTATTGTATTTGATTTGCATTCCGTAATTATTAGGAAATGTGGAACGTGCTGCTGCTGTACTGCTACAGATACAACTACTAGTTTCTGTGTTCATCTTAAAACTGTTATGTAAAATATTTTCTCAGTACGGTAATTGTCGAGATGAAGATAGCACCTGTCGCTAATGAATACTATGTTATTGGAAGGTATTAGGTTAATAAATAGTCGCTGCGTAGTGTTCATTAAGAGGCCGCGTGCGCTCATTAGCAATCGACAATTACTAATTGGATATCGGTGTAGTATGCAAATCGCGGCCCGGGACCACCTCAACTGCTCATTTGCCTCTATCCAATCGGGGGGCCGAAGACATGACCCTGTCGACGTACATTCATCCAAACTTTGATAAACTCTAATTTTGCCGCGAGTTTCGACTTTCAAAGGATTATTAATGTTTCTGTCGTCTGTGCCATAAAAGCTTTGAGTATTCATTTTTAATCAACGCGTGATATGCGCTTAAATAAACAACTTTCGTATAGTAGTCGGTACGTACAATATTAATTCGAGTTGCGTGTTTTGCCTTTGCAATACATTCAAGAGGAGAATCGGCATTTAGTCATTTAGCTTAAATGACGTAAAATAATTCATTTTCTTTTTTAGCTTTTTATTGAGGTAATGTCTAATTGAGCTAAAAAAGAAGCAAGCAGAAAAAAAGCAAGAAGAAGCAATGTAGGTATATTTATTTTAGTGCAGTCCATTTATTGAAAAAGTTATTACAGCCATTTCGGAATTCACATTCAGTTTGTCAGCGTCAGTGTTGCAAAAATTGAATGAGTCACAAACAACTCCCATAACGAATATTAAAGAAGTTGTGTGAATACAGGATTATTATCGTTAATTCTCAAAACTATTCGGTACTGTCCTAACCTTGGCTCACCTGAATGGCTACAACTGCACAAGAAAGCATTTGCAATAGTCATCGGAGGAGAGTCAGGCTATATTGGGCCTAAAGATCAAGGCATCAAGGTATTGGAATTAAAATGAACCGCGTAAACAAAAAAGGGACAAGACTCAGGTAGAGACTTGAAATAAAAGATGCGCTCCCGAGCAGCGTGTGCCCACACATATGCTTTATTACTGAAGCCATAGGGTTCATTCTTTTTAAATATTTCGTCTGACTTGTATTGTAAAAATCGACCCAAGTTTCGAACGCTTATTGGCGGTCAAATGGTTTAGTTAAAATTCGTGGGTTAGTTTCATTTGGCTGACGGAATGGAGTCATGTTGATTTTGTTAACTAAGTTGTGAATTGAATTAATTAGTGTGTTTGAATATTTCTTGTGAATATTGGGATGTGTATTGTGCGTGTGTTCTGAATGTGTAGTGATATGATGTGTGGTGCTCCTGGTTCATGATCATCGGAAAACGGTACATCTCTTAGTAGTCAACAATAATACCTTAAGCTCCTCTTACGCTGAAATAAAAATCAGGTTTTCCTAAATAAGTGTGACCCAAAAACTGCGCCTCGTTATAATATCTCCAGTTCATCTGACGAAAATAATGAGTGACAGTTCAGCCTGACTCAGTATTTTCAACATGGATATGGTTTTACAGCGAAATAGTACTCAAAGTTTCTAATTGTATTTCAAACCGCAAACGAAGCTGCTTTCCGAATGAAATAGAAACCGCTTTTTATTCCTGCTTTTTCAGCTAAATTGTGCCACGCTGAGAACTCTTATCGAAATATATTTTTATTTTTCCCACTCTTAATCTGAAATCAAATCGCATTTACGACATAACTTCGTAACCCCCATCACTGCCTATGATACATGAAGCCTTGCAATAAAAACTGCCTTTTATAATTATAACTAAGCAATTACCAAAAAGATACAACTATTTCTACATGAAATTACACTGCTGATCTAAGTAATTCTTACCGTATCCAATCAACAATTATTAGAGAAAGTATATGATTCTCTCCAAATGATGCTTCTACTTGTCCTAAGCACTTGTATTCATTAGATTTTAAAATTATATAATTTACAGGATATAAGTAAATCGTGAAACAAAAGCTATAAAACTCGTGTCACCATGTCCTGGGTTTTTAAATTATTCAGCTATATCTTTAGTAATACTAACGATAGCTTGAAATCTTTACGAATCTACTTGTGTTTAAATTTCGAAGCGTTGACTGTTTCCGAGTATTTATATATACCTAAGTAAAAACTCATTCCATATAAAGACACACTATAAGCAAGTATCATTTTGTTTTCATTGTTCCAGATGTACGCGGGACACAGCATGTAGCGCAAGGCAGTCACGATGCGTCACACGGGGCTCGTGTGGGTGACGCTGGCGGTGCTGTGGGCGGGCGGGCAGCTCGGGCAATCGAAGCAGATGAGTGAGACCCTGCAGAGGGCGCTCTCCGCCGTCAGAGGACCCAGCCCCGGCGCCAAGAAGCTGCTGAATATTCCTGATGATGGAGGTAAGCGTCTTTATCGAATTAGATACGGTACCTAAACTTATTTAATATCTTTAGCTTTAATGTAACGTAAGTAGATTAGTAGTACTATCGTTATTTGAAAGCAGGGCGCATTGTAGCGTAAGGAGATACGCGAACGGAACTTGCATCTTTCTGTAATGTTCGCCTGAGGAGCCATTGTCGTACTCAAAGAGGACGTTGACGATTATATCTTTGAAACGAGTATCGAATTAATATTATTTATGCGTTAAGTTTCTGCTAGCCTACACCAAAGGGCTTATTAAAAAAATATCTAATGTTGATTCTGTATCGTACATACGTATCCTGTCGCAGTACTCATCAATTGAATACACTCATATTTGTCGCGTCTATTGTTTACGGATATGTAACGTTATTAGCAGCATGCTATTCACAGAGAGCTTGCGTGATTAAGGAACCCTGGTGAGGGCTATATCCCGCCTGGCTATCAGTGGGAGTAAATTAAAGTCAAGCGAAACGGAAGTGACAATAAGGTATGCGCCCTGCGTCGCTCGCCGGGCCCTCAGCTCAGAAAGCTCTTATTAATTTATGGACTCCCAAATTGCCTCTCGCACTCTCTGACTCCCCTCGTGAACGATTCAGACCTCGTTTATTACACTAAAATTCAGAGCTCCCACCTTTTTGACTTTCCATTCTAATGAAATGAAAATAATACCGACATCTCATTCGTTTTATTTTAATCTATTCTTTAATTACCGTTGTTATATATGTACTTATTCAGTATTATTTGCAGCATATATTTGGAGATGTCGTATGCAATCAATTATTATTGTTTGTATCTTTGTATACTTATATATAAGTAAAAGTATTGACTTTTACAAATCTAAACAACAAGTCGCAATTGTTCGAAGGGATTTTCGTAATCGCATGAGGCTGATGAGAACTCTTACATTCCTAACAAATAGGGTTGGGCCCGTGAAGGAGCTAAAAGCTTATCAAACCGGACTGATTGCCTACAATTACTCGCGAGATTTTTTGCTCTCTTTGGAGCAATTTGGGACAGAAGCTTGCATTTAATGCGCACAGATAGCGCACGATTTATGACACCTCACCAATCTTTGTCTCGCAAACGACCTTCGTTCTCATGATTAATTGTTCTAATTGCCAATCCGCACCTGCGACCGTTCAATACCTCAACACAGCCTCACTACGATTTGTCCTCTGCTATTTGCTGTTGCTCTGCTAATAAAATTACCATTTCTGTGCAATCTAGACGTCACTCTTAGATAATGCTTTTCGTTGTTTACTCATCTCTGTTCCTACAATTCTTAAGAGGCCGTAGACACTAAATGGATTTGGGAATATTTGCACACTGTCCTTTTGTATCGCAATAAACGAGAATCTACAATCAATATTGTTGAGCGGGGTCAGGTCTTAGAAAATAATAATAAACAGATACTGGAACAAAAGCATGGATAATTTGTAAAATATGTTTAAAATATGTTTTTATGAATCGTTTAATGATGATTTCGGTTAATTAAGTATAGAGTCTGTGGAATGTAATGAATAAAAGCTCATATTTTTTAATGTGCTGGATTGGAAAAGTTATGAAAAAGAGAAAAGAAAATTGGTACCTTGTAGGAGCAGTAAACTTAATACCATTGCTCTTATTACGTATTGAAGATGACATTAGCTGCAGCGCATCTATATGCAGTCGAGGTGAACGAGCCCCGCGGGGGCGATACGTGAGATATTATGTCGCACTCTCGCAACAACCTCCTTAGCGAGTAGCGACACTTTAGACCAATCCTTTATTAAAAGTATGTTGCCAGTGGGGAGTGCCGCCGGCTGACACACGTCTTGTTGCCTGCTGCCGACCAGTTACCAACTTTGTTACAGCTTTGTTCTACTTACGAGATAACTTGTGCGCCCTACTTGACACTTTTTCATTTTATTTTATTCAAGAGACACTCATTGAGCGTCATTTTTATCATGTAACGTAAACCCTGACAAAATACACGTTTTCATTTCGTATGCAACCCATATTAAACTCACAGGATATTAAAAACTTGTGTACGCTCGCGGCGACTGAACCCGTCAAATTCAACAATTTTTTGCTCTATTGTTCTGCACGTTTTGATTAATTACAATAGCTGAAAGCGGTAATGCTAGCATTATATATCGATAAATACAAAGGATAATTCCTCAGTACCCGCTCTACTACAAGTATCAACGCCGTGTGATGTAAGGTTGCTACTAGGTGTTTGCCGGGCTAACACGAAACAAGTTAGTGTTGGGCTAAGTAACCAGGGAGTTAGAGACAGTTGGGACAACACACAACACGACCAGAGTGACGAGCGACGAGCAGCCGGATTCGTGCGATGTGACCTGTCGACACTGCACCCGCTTGTTTATTTGAACTGCATACAAGGCTCACATGACGACAAAATTGCATACGTTACAATAATAACAAGTGGCTTTTAAAACAACAAACAGACAAATATAAAGACTGCTCCTCAAGGACGAGGAAAATTATTAAATATTTAGAATGTTTTTATTGGATTTCCTAAACTAAACGTGACGATTGATTTCATTGAGAAAATAACTCTTTAACGACATTTTGCGATTTGTCCAAAGTTTAAAATAATTTAAAAGAATTGCTTAAAGCGATATAAGCCCGGCGTGTGTTGATCTCAGTAGTCGTGAGCAGCACCGGAAGTGTCGGCGCAGTACAAAGTGACCCCTTAACATAATTAGACCTGCCGCCCGCTAACTGCCAACGGTGCCGCACCAACTTAACGCAATTAGCTGTACTGGGAACCAGGTTCTTCAAAGAGTTATCATAAAATAAACTCCATAGCGCGTATATCGTATTAAACCAAGAACAGAACACTGCCGAGTGTTTACCTGTGACAAAAGCGCCGGGTGGTTTTTTTAGATTACCTATTTTAGATTAGATGTTTACAACAAATAACTAAGTACGTGACACCGAGGCCCATATTTCCGTCCTCACGCACTATTTACAGCGGAGAGTTCCCGCGACGTTAACGAAGCGTGTATCAGTATTAATGTATCGTATAATGAGAAGCGGCACTTGGCTCTCAGCTCTGTGACGCGAGCATCTGGCCTGTTATTAGAGTAGTCGATTAATATACTGGCCTGCGTTCGCTTCTTTAAAATACGTTTATATAAGAACCGATTACACAGCCCAATACAGACAGAGCGCTATGTTCTAAAGGGTTATATGTCCCACGCGGCTCAACTAGTCTCTCCTTAGGTGCGTGCGTCCGACATCGCCTGTCACGTCCCCGATGAGTGAATGGGGACTTAATTATCAGCGCATTGTCCCCGGGTCGGACCCCGGCGAAGGGTTGGATTGCTCACCAAATAGTTTTATTGTGTGCTCGTTCATTCTATGAACTTGTTTCGACTAAACTCAGTAATAGTATCAACAATGACTACGCGATAACAGATTTATAAATCCTCTATCTATAACCAAATAAACCTACTTATATATGTTAAGGACTCGACTTGCTGTTCAATAATTTGGAACACATCATGGCGTAAGTGTCCGGTGGGATTTGGGAGGGCGATTAAAAACCCTTTATCGCCATCCAACAAATTTTGTTACTTCTGTTTTTGACATTATTTTAAACCCCGCCTCATTCCCATATTAAATTGGAAGGACGTGAAGTTAATGTATTGATGTTTCATATTTTCCTTTTCGTCCATTTCAAAAAGGCAATTCTTGGGCGTTAGCTTGACGTGCACAAGCGATCACTTGCCGTGACATGTGCAACACAAAGGCTGTATCGGTGAATTCGTTAGAGCCTCTTTTATCGACAACAGTAATTCATCCGGACTATGCGCTTCTACTCTCGCGCGTCGGCAGCTTCACATAGGGCACATGTACTGAAGAATTTTATTTAATCATAGCCTAAAGGTCTAAAGCATAGTACAAAATCGTAAGGCAACTGAGCCCCGAGTGTTAGTAACATTTTTAAGGAAATAAACTTAAAAGTCTAATTGCATTCAAAAGGTAAACAATTTGGTAAAGTCGAAAAATACGCTAGACAATTTGATCGGCAGTCGTGCGTTTTTAATAGAACATTAGATGCAATATTAAAAAAAATACAAAAAACTAAGCTTACTTTCCAACCCTAGCTGTTGTAGAGCTTTGAGATTCAAAACGAGTCTATATCGGCTCGCGGGCCGCGCTTCGATGAACATTTATTTGCATTCAAAGATAGTTCAGTTAAATATAACATTTACATAATATCCATTACGGTTTATATTCCCAAAAACTATAAATTTTATCAGCTGTTGTGGTCGCTAATGTTTGCTTTTATTGAAAGTATTCTAACTGGTATGACCAATTTCGTACAGATATTGTCTTTGAAAATATTTTCATCACAAGGTGGTTGTGACATTGAATCGAGATTCTCATTTCTCCTCCGAATTAATCCTTTCTCTGCCTTGATGCGTAGCTGTTATTAAATTACAATAAATATGAGCCTGTCCAATATACATATACTTTCAATTTAAGCCTTTTACACGGCGCGCGTGGGTTTAGCAGCGCCTATCACCATAATCGTATGTTACAATCACAGCGCCACAGATCGTCCCCTTGATTGAATTATGTAGGAAACTATTAGATACATTCATTCATCAATATAAGAGAACTTGTACTGTAACTGTGAACAAGTTGAGTTACTTTTTTAAGGAAACTGAATCAAATCAGAATTGCTCCTTGGCGCAATTACTACAAGAACGCCCCTTAAACTATCAACTTTTCCACTAAACGGCCCATTCCTGACCTTAAAATGTATTTTGCTTTCGAATAATTGTCATTCAACAGAGCAGCCATTAGACCTTGGGTCCCGGGAGAGGCGGGCAGAGGGCGGGGGTGCGGCTCCATTAGCGAGAGATAACTGTTCGTCTATTTATCTTGTGGCTGACAAAGTTTACGCTATAATACCTAAAGAAATACTCTCATTATTTCCTATTTACTTCGTATGGCATATGCAAATACAGATTAAGACAAGGATCATCAAGTGATGGACACGCTAGACATACACGCTAACATAAAATCTGATTCGGCTAAAGTGAGAGAACATTAAGGTTTTTTGTGTAGTTTGAAGTTAAGATAACGATAGCGTGTTTCTCGATTGCAATCTTCTTCATATTAACGCTTCGATATATAACACAGGTGTTCTATAAAGACGATGGACGCTTTGGTGTATCGCCATTAATTGTCTATTTTGTCGTGTTTGTCCGTTGATTACAGCGTAACAAGAATTGGGAATTATCCAAGTACTTGATCGTGTACACTTTTTACTATGCATTTATAACCGCACATGTTACATGTAAGCGGCTTTTATTTATATTGAAAAAGTGAGTGTCGAAGTCGCTTGCACTACGCAATTAGTGGTTCTCACTCGCTGACTTACTATATTTTTTCTTCGTCGATTGCTGCCTAGAAAGAAACGATTGAAAGCTTGGAACATCGCAATATCGCCGATAAATTTGATAACGTTGATAGTTACTGTTCGCTCCGCAATACTTCAAGTTTGAAAGATTCCAAGATCCGCGCGAAACTTTACCCATTCTCAGCTGGAAATCCCCAAACTCGAAAGCGCGCTCGTTGACATCACTAATTGGGCGCCGAATTACGCACACACCCCGGTCTCTCAGGGTTACCACACGTTCATTTAAACCATAATCTCTTTAAAATACCAATACAAATATTAAAATTGTTGTTCTTTTTTGTGACAGTAACCTGTAGATTCGGTAAATTGTTTATATAATTAGCGTTAATTATCGACAAGTATTTTGAATGTTGTTACAGTGGACACAATGAATCCAAATCTTTTTTACGACAAAAGTCATCAAATGAGACTTTGTTATGTCTGAAGTATCTTGCGAAGCAAAGGTGGGCTTTGTCTCGAAATAATTGTGTTAAAGCACTTTTATTAATTTGTGGAATTTTGTGTTCCGGACACATTTCACGCGGTCGGTTAGCCCAACAGCTATTTGTATATTGTATAAGTAGGATGGCTACTAATAATAGTCATGTAAACATACACTTTTTAAGAGTTCATACCCATACATCTTCTGTTTGGCAATCTTAGCTTATCTTGGAGACAAATAATCCGCCGAATTAATAACGATTCAAAAGTTCGTCGAAGTTCACAGGAGTCGCTTTTGGTAATAAACATTAGAGTTACTTTTTCTCATAGTTAATCACTTGTACAAATTGAATGTTACCGTAAGGCGATATTTTCCCTTCGTTCGTGGAATCGCTATCTGCATCGATGCTCGATTGTGTAAACAGAAGACCAGACAAATATGCATTTATCAATGTTGACACAGCGGTCTTTGTTTACCTAAGATGTAATAACTGTACCACTTTCAGTTAATATTGTTCCTGTTGACTCATCATGCCTATATCGTATACTACCACCGCTGATCGACTCGAACTTTCGTATTAATTTATTACATATTTATTCACATAAGCCAGTCTGTTTTATGATATTCATGTGACAGCATTTTTAATGAACGTCAAAGAACTAAAATCGATATGCTTAGCAGATTGAACAGTATTTGGGTGTATTTAATATGCAGCGCGGCAGTAGAGCTGGGGCGACGTAGTACATGGATTCTGTAGCGCACTTTTGGTTGTCTGGCCCTCACAATAGACTCGAGACGAGAGGGCTCCGAGTCACTTCCAGGTGGCAAATAGTTAAATACTTAACGACCCTCCTTCGACTGCGGAGCGGTGAAAAGGGAACAGCGATTTTGTTAGCATTATTATTCTTAAGCCGATGACTGTGCAATCGTACACGGAGTATATTTATTGAGAGTCTAGACCACTTAGGTAATTTAAAAAAAATCAGCTGCTAAAAGGATATTTTGAAAAATATTTTATTACATTCCTCGCTACCGATATATTCGTGCTAGGAAGATCGCGATTGGCCTTGACTTGTGACACGCGCGTGGCAGGATGAAGAGTAAAGGGAACGTCGACGCACTATGAAAGATTAATCCCTGCAAGGTTATTGTTTCTTTCTGAAGCACTGGCTTTGTCAACCGAAAAAGGAGACGCATATTTGACTCTTGTCGCGTTCCGGTATCGCAGTCACATCAGAGTAAGCATACACCTTCTACATCGCCATTTGCATTATGCTACAATTGGGCTGTCGTAATCGAATGCCGTTTATGTTTATTAGGAAATTTTTATCCGTGTAGGGGTGTTTCTGGCGGAAAGCGGTTGGGCGGGCGGACGTACATTACAGTCATGATTTACTCGACGCTCGAGTTATTGTTTATGATCTCATGACAGGACAAATGAATCAATGCGTCCGCATGTCAAGTCATTTTGATAGGTTTTACTTTGAATAGATCTATTATTTGTAGTATATTCTAAGTGAAATAAAAATATGTATTTGAACTCAGTCAGATCTATAGCGATTCAAATCCATAGTCATTATCTGTATGGACGATTTTATGATCGTTGACAGTGAATGAATATTTGAACACGTATTATAAATACACTCTCTAACATTTAAATAAATATTTTTAATAGATAGTGTGAGAACTTTTTTTTAATCGATGTACCTACGGTTAGTATGTAGATTGTTAATTTAAATAGTAGGTGACGAGCTGCTTCTAGTTACAACGCACTCCTTTTGATTGAATATAATCTTAAATATAAATTCAAACCTAACCTGTGTTGTTGTTTTTCTCAAAAAAAAAATTTTTTTTAAGTAAATTTGATTGTTAATAATTTTGATTTACTACATGTTTGTAATTGAATTGAAGTCACCCCGAAATCTAACGTAACAAGATCCTTGACCGATCTCAAGTCTCAGGGCGCGGGATTGTGGCCGAAGGCGGAAGGAAAGGTCTTCCCTAAGGCCTGCTCTCTTGACCCTCACAAACCGATACAAACCAATATGCTCTGTTCTTTCCGCAAATCGCTCTTGACGTTGATTGATCTTCTCCACCGAACCATTGTCGTTATAAACAGAATCGTTTTTTTTTTTGATAAATTAAAAACAATACAGGTTTTTTTTTGTGTCAATATTACACTTAAGACAACAAACTTCATAAAACTGAATAACCGCCATCGGTTAGGCGTCATGGCGTTCCCAAAATATAGGTATACTCGTTTATAATTACATTTTATTTTATACATATATCGGCAGCCATATTCGTTAATCCTGGACTATGAGGGACAGGGAACAGATAGCGCTTGTGAACGTGAACTGAACTGTCGTCGCGAACTCAAAAAGGTCTGGCTGAGGTTTTATTTAGCGTCCCCACCGCGGCGGCCCAAGCCGTCCCACAGGAGACGCTACCCTTACGCTAGTCGCGGCACAACCATTATATTCTTGGCAGAGCTTCACTCACCACTCTCCTCGAGCTAAGCCAAGCTTAGCTGTCATTCCAAAAGGTTGGTCTTGGTGAACGGACCACTGTCTTTAAACGGACGACAGTCATTAACCAGCTATTGGGACGTGGAATATTGTACCTTGCGGTGGTGGCTGTGTGGCACACTGTTACCGCCCTTACTCCGTATTATACTTTCCTTTCTGGTGTTTGTGCCTGAAATCAATGGAAATTATAATTCATACTATGTAAAAAGAGTATCTGAAGAAAGCACAGCCGTTTCGACATTTTCCAATTCGAATGCGCTTAAACGTCGAAACGGAAAAATGTAATCGCGAGTGTGAGAGTGGCGGAGCGACGTGACACCGATACCCGGTATGAAACGTAATCTTGAGAGGCCGCGAATCTAATTTATCGCTCGGACTCACACACAGTGATTTATAGAGAGCCGGTGGACGCATCACTGCTCCTGCTTGCTCCGCCAGAGACGGCTTAGGCGCTCATGTGGGCCACCATTTGCCTCGGAAACATTTTTGGAGCGTGATTTGGGCATTATGATTCCTTCTCTATTAAAAGCACATAAAATTAAGACTAACACATGAATTTTTTAGTTACGAAATATCTTTGATAGCCTCGGTCCGTCAGTCTGTTGAAGTATTTACCTTTTCCCAGTAGTCCACATTTCGAGTTGTGGTGATAAGGAATGGAATGAATTCGCATGTATATAATTTTATTGTATTCGAATTAATTAGACTTAAATTTTCTACAACTTTTATCCCTAACCGATTTTAGAGGTCCTAGATTAAGTTGGAAGTAAATACGAAACTCAGTGCGGCCCCGCGTTTTACATGTATTTGAAGTTGTCTCGCAGAATAATCAAAGTAATGGTAGCAGGTCATTAAATAGTGTACAACGCTCTTTATGCGTTACGTTCCGGGAAATAAAGCTGGGGGCGTAAACATGTCCGGGTAATTGGTTTTGTAGACATTCCCGGGAAAGCCTTTGTATGCCCCGATTATATCACTGCTATTGCTGCGTTCTTTAAACTGTGTTCTGGTGCACTTCATTTATTTTAGGTGCGAGGGCTTGCAAAACTTAACCCCAAAAGCCATTGAAATGTGTGACGATCACTATTTCATTTGTATTAGCAACTGTGTTTAGGAGTGTACATCAAATGGCGCCCTACCTACGATGCAAAGGGGCCAGACTTCACAATACAAGTTATTAAGGCCATTAAAGCAGCTGGCTTATTATTAACGAAGGTAATTCAATAGGCGAGCGAAGGAGTCGTGGGCAGCGTGCCATGAAATATAAAATTGGGTGTAGTTCCTCCGCACACAAAGCCCTAATAGAGGGCTCAAAGAAACATCATAACAATGAGCACAATATCAGCCCGCAAACACGCTAGGGCTGACACCCGCCCGATTCGGCCACACTAATTTATTGCAACGGCCATTTTCCTTCCATGTATCACTAATGAACAATGTCTATTCGTGTTTTGTGTAGATTACTCGGAGTTTTCGCGTGAAAAAAGATACGCGTGAGTACTATGTTTTCTTAGAGCGTTGGAGCGATGCTCGGGACAGCCCTTGGTTGTTTCCATTGTATATTAAGTGTATAAGAAGGCAGTATTTGTAAAATTTGCTTATAGCGAGGTGCAAACATAGATGAATTTTGTAGGACAGTATTGTTATATGCGGTAGCCCCTCTATTTCATTCGACGACGTTAATGCATTTATGTGAGATCCCAATCGTAACATCCGATATAGTAATAATATATTCGCTTTTATTTTTAATGCATATTGTGGATTTTGTGGTAGAAAAACAGTGGTACTAGCAGTCGCAATGATTTAATATTAAATTGAACTCTTATATCTGTTGTTTCAGGTAAGCGAATGAGCCTGCGTTCAATGAAAGACATAAAATTCTTCCAAATTTTAATATAGATACTTATCAAAGAGTGCTGTTACTAAAAAAGTTGATATTAAAATCTCATGTACCCATAGATGGTAATTCGGTAAGACTTTGGTTTTCAGTTTTGTTTAGTTTTAACTATATTATACCAAAATATAATTTTATACGATATTTCATTTCGCTAGAGTAACGGGAAGTACCAGTTTCATTGAGATTGAGGATACGAGAGCCGAATTCCTAAACCACTTGTTCAAGTTAAACGTTACGTACGATCTCTGCAATGCCTCATTATTACTCACTGACAGTTGAATCCCTAAGACGTAATAAAATACACGCTGTCGATATATATAAATAGGATATTGTGCTTTGAGAGTTCCGAGTCCTCCGACAGGGAGCCGGCATGCCCAGAAAAAATAAACTCGCACATATGAAAATTTCCACTCAAGATTCATGACCTGATTCCACAGTATATTCGCGGAGGAGCTAGAAAAGGCAAGCTCACAGCTGTCGGTGGTCGGAGTCTATTATTCATACAATACCTATGTCCACACTGCTGTATATGAATAATAAACTTGCATGCTTTATATATTCAACCTTTTTCACCGTCAAAATATCATTTGTTACCTGCAGTGCCCAAAGCTCTTGCTCAATTTATGTGAACACCTTTGAGCAGTCTACTTAACCGACAGTTGTCGGCACTTGCAACTGAACAAACTGAGCGGCTGTTGGCCAACTGAACGATTCCGTAGCCTGTGATTGTGTCCTCAGATGTAGGAGATGAAAATAAATAGAGGTCGTGAGTGAGGTCGGTGTAAGGCTGATGTCTCGCAAAGTGCGACTGTATAATTCAGAAAAATGAGGCACTTCCCGTCGAGTCTAACTTTAACTACATACCAATGCTATATTTCTCAAGTTTGTTTTATGTAGTAAATGTTGGTTTAATAAAGGCGACAAGGAGAGAGCTGCCACATTTTTCACACTTTTCGTTTCCTATGCGCTAAAAGGGCCGCTCTGGCTCATAGCCGACCAACATGCAGGTTCAGCCGACTAATCTCTTAAATCATTGAAGATAAAATGATAAATATTAATCCAAAACTTGAGTAGGGGCTGAATCAAATTTATTATAGTTAAAATAACACTTTGCTTTTGGAAAATAATAAGCATAAAGCATCATGTTAAAACATTAACTTCACACACACAGGGATAATTTATAGCGAGCACTGCATTCTCGGAGGATCCCGCTAAACTATGTCTCCAGTGTGTTAGGAAACGCTTCACATTTCCGGGTCTCTGCTGTTTTGTAACGTCTTGAGATGAACTCTAACAAGGAAGTTAAGCGCTTAATTGTGACTAAACAATCCTCAAGCACTACGAGTTTACAAATATATACTATTTAACGCTCACTTATATAATCCTTTTAAATCCTCACATTGTTTATCTGCGTGTTCTTTTTTTTTTTTCAAATAATGTGAGTAGTGTTTTTTATCCATATATTTGCGTAATAGAGCTGTAGAGTCGCTGGCGTCCGGCTCTTAAAAGCATCCTTAATTCAAATTTCAACTTGAACCAAAACGCTTGTGTCTGAAAAAGGAATTCATAATGATCTTGCTATACGCCACTGCCTTTGTCCGAAATTAATTATTCTTTCAAGTGATACCATTTTAATGACATTTGCATTTAGTAAAACGATTACAATAGGTATTTTTCTCTCCTGGACACGAGTATTTCCCGCGAGCCTTGTTCCACATCGTGAGACGTTTGTCATCAGTAAAGCAAAATAGACACTAACCCAAAGTGTATTCGCGACACGTCGAGACTCGCGACCGACACAGTGACCCGGACAATCATCGGGCTTACCCGGATTTACACAATATTCTAACATTTCGGTTTGACGCTCTCCATTCTTCCCTCCTTTCTTCAGTTATTATTTTTTAAAGCATAACATTCGTAAGTTATCAGTACCTACTACGTCTTTTACAACGGGGGTAAGAAATGCGACGAGCCAACTTTATATTTGCTGCGAAAAATGTTTGAAACTGTGCACCATGCAGCATTGTCAAAAGAAAATATAGTGAGGTGTGTGTATGTGGGGCACGTCGCGATGTTGGCAGCCTCACCACGACAATTACCTCCTTTACTCTGATTTTGTTCGGCTCGAGTCGAATTCAGAGACAAACTCGCTCAAATCAAATCTCATCTCCTCATACAATCTTCGTGGGCTGGATGATAAACTGTGGCAGATTACCGCTTCGGTGGGAATAAAAAAATTTAAATTTGTCGTAAGAGATTTGGTTGCGTGTATGGGTGTAGGTCGGAATGGCAATTTATTTTTCGATAATACGTCATCTCCCGCCGCGCTCCCCTTATTGCTTACAATCGAGTTTGAAGCTGAATCAACGTAATATTATATTTTGATACGCTCATCTTTGCGTAAACGACATCACACGCCCAAACAGGTTCGCGCTCCTCTGCCTGTAATTATTTTAGAAAAACTCAACTTAACAAGTTGTTACTTTTAAGTGGACTGGAGCGTTGTTAAATATTTACATTAAATCTCTCTTTTAATTATAAATATTCTGACATTGCTGGGACAAAAGATTTATTATTCACTTTCGCTCAGCGTGTAGCCTTGAACTTGGGTTCGTGTAATTATTGTCAGTTAAGCTTAGTAGTGAGAAAGCTGTCAATACTGTGTCAAATAAAATATGAATTGTTGTGAGCTTAAACAGTTAAGAAACTAGCTTTAACACTGCTCAACAATCTTTTTATATAAACCCAGTAAAGGATAAATCTCGTGCCTCAACAATTACCATAAACACCAAGTCCTAAGTAAACAAGGGCGAGGGTTGAAGCGAGATGTCGATAGTCCACCAGACGCCGTGACATAGTTATAGTGGTGTTATTTTAATAAATTGTGTCATACAGGGGCATTACCATTTTCAAAATGACGCATTTGAGACAACCTTCTTACTTATTAGAGTACGGAAGAGTCTGAGTCCCTTTCTATTTAATAAAAGTGTTGTCTAGATGTAATCCCGACTTCAGTTACTAAGGAGAGTCGAGTGTAGTGCTTCACCTGCCCCTGCACTGTGCCGTACTCGGCAAAAAAATTAATGTCACTTTTGACGTAACTGTCTCCCTAGAGCTCAATTTGTAGCGCACTTCAGGGCGTTTCGTTGATCATTTCATTTCTCGCGAATACTTATGTAGATCTACTAAAACTCGTAAGAGTGAGGCCCTGTGAAGTGATGGGTGTAATGAATGAAGTTGTCAGTACAATTAGAAGTGCGTTGACCTGTGTGTAAGTTTAGACAGAGTGCGAAACCGCGTGCGACGTCGACGCAATAAAATGGCATCTGCTGAATTTAATTAAACCCACTGTTTCACATTAGCAACGGTCAGAGCTTTGCGTGTAAAATATCGTGAGCGTTTAGTTTCACCAATAAATCAATGTCATATCCCACATTTAATATATTAAAATTCAACGTTACTTGAAATAAATTTTTCCTTTGCTACAATTGTGCAACAGCTTTGTAGTCAACATCAATAAGTTGATATCAATAAAAATAAGAGACTTATACTTTTGAAAAACGTAAATTATAATATATATTAAGCTAGAGGTCAACTTGAAGTGCCAGTTCAGGATGCCACCTAGTATCGTTATTCTAATGTCGTGCCACATTCAGCCAAATGAACCGTCCTAAGATGGCTGCTCTAATGAGAGTAGGCATGCGTTATGTTTCGCTATTTTGTCACACAGTTTTACTTATTTCTCCTCTGACCCCTATTTTTGGCACTATGCTTAGAAAGACTTACTTGATCCGCATTGGAGTTATTACAATATAAGCGAATGCGTTACGAAATAAACGTATAGATTAGTTATGTAGGCTTGGGGTCGCGGGATCAAGCTGAGTCGCGAAATCTCCGTGACCGATCGTCTTGAATCTGAAGGCAGACATTCCTTGCCGCACCCACAATCGAAGTTTACGCTTGGCTCAATGTTATGTAAGATTAACCTCATCATCATTACATCGATGTTTTCTAGGAAATGCTGGGACTATGCTGGGACCCACATTACTGTTCAAATTTTAAATATCGTGTGCTCGACCCAACAAACAATCGATTCATTTTTATGGATATTACACTATGCAGTCATAGTTCTTTGGATGAAAATTCTGTACTTATTAGATAGCCATCACCAACATTAATGGGAGAGCTGAGAGGTACACTGTTTTACGTAAAAGATTATAAACTCGTTCCAGTGGTTTGTGGGTTCATCAATTACAATGATTTGTGAGCGGTGAGCTTCACGGTGTCGAAGTAACGCGGTACGTACCCTCCACACTTCGCTTCTAATGGTCTATTCAGCTAGTTTCGACACATCATCCGACAGCAACGCAGAGTAATCTCATAACTGTTGCTTCACGATTCAGCATAGTTTACATTGGAAGTGACGCAATGGGTTAAAGATTTTTAATAAATACGTTTATTTAGTTATGTTCAGGGGTTTATTAATAATTAAACAATTGCTTATAATTCTCTCAGTAAAAACTGTAGTAAGCAAAATACAAATAGTGATTCGTAATTTAATCTCTTCAAACTCAATTATATAGTTATTCATGTAGGAAACACATTTTTAGAACATTGAAAAACGTAGAAGGTAGGTTAAACTTATATCAAGTAACTAGCTAGCTGAAACGGAGGCCGTTTCACAACAAGCTATAAACATTTAGTCTCCTGACAAATATCGTAATTTAAAGTTAATTTCATTTGGATAACATGTGTTGTGTATAGAGGAGTCTGAAAGCACATTAGAACTTGTGAAAGCTTCTCTATGCACTAGAAATATGAAATATCAATATGAAATCATTCAATCCATCTTTGCAACAATGTTATACTATGGTAGCTGGGTGAATGCAAGTGTTAGAGATGCTGGACACAATGGAGACTAATTTTTCAGTCAATTTCTTCCATTGTTAAGAGACAACACGAAGGGTCTCAAGACTAAGTAGTTGAAGCTTGAAAATTACTACCCTGAAAGCTTGCAATATTATTGTATTAACCTCGCTATGTGTGAAATAACTTCAATTAACTTTAGCAAATAGTTATTGAAGTTGTGGAATGTTTGCGAGCCGCAATTAAATCTTTATGACAGGAAGTAAAACATTTGTACGTGTAAAATAGTTAGCTTAGTAAATTCAATCGAATGTTTACATATAGCAGTGATAACTACCTATAGCAGATGCGAGAAGCTGCCCGTCCACTACCCCATGGCCCAAAAATCTCGACAGACCCATTTATGTAGTGCCAGAGTGACCATCACTGCTTACTGCTTAAACCTATACCTATAACTCATGGAATTGCCACTGTTACAGATATTATTTTTTATTATTCCATTGCTTGCTTCAACCTTTTTTTTTTAAATTTTTAAATTCAATAGTACACCGTCTTAAGAGAAGTCTAACGTCTTTTCAGAAATCATAATTACGTTGAAGTACATAAAGAATGAGAGTAAATATGAGTCCCGACGAGATGAATTACTCGAGGAGCCGTCGACCCGCGTCACATCAATTATTTTGTTGGCTCGGTACACTCCGCACTACGTAACAAACAAGGAAAACAATACCTTACCTAAAAATTATATATTACGTGGTTAAGCCCCAGGGAAGGCTAGGGTTGTCTCACGAGCTTCGTTACCAAATAAATCGATCCTCACAACATCTGTCTTTAGTTTTATTAATGTACTAATATCACATTGGCGTAGGCAGAGACCACCTCCACGTCATTATCTTATCCAAAAATGTTCGGGCAGGTCACCTATCCCAACCTCACCATTCAATCGCCTTGTCAGTCTATCCGCATTTATCCTACTTACATGCTTCTTCTGCCACAGCCAATGTATATATTGTTGGAATTATTCCCTCACAGACCAATCGTGTACTGCGCCACCTGCCTACAGCCCTAAGCGAAGCCACTTGCCTTTGCTATTTAAACGATAGCTTTGCTATTCAAATATTGCACCTCCTCACCCCTCACTCGCCTCACTCAGGTAGACGCTAAGTTAATATTGTTCTCTCTTTCGTAAACCAATTGTTTCATGCCTTTTACTTAATGTCTACTTCCACTACTGTGTCGTATAAGAAAAGTAACGCAGTATTACTATTTCAGTATGAAAATCAATAAATGTAATAAGGAACAAATTAAATTTAGCAAGCCATTAGTCTCCGGCATGTCCAAGATTCTGATTTATACAAGAATTGATTCAAGATGTAAAAAGTTGTTGTCTCGCGAAAGTTTTCAATTTTACGACACGAATTGCGCTCGTAAAGCTTGAGCTTTGTAATTACAGTTTTATGGGATATATAACTACATAAACCAAGTGGTTTACTTAAAATGCGTAAAGAGAAATAGTGTATGAACGTAATGTATGGAAGAATGATCCACAATAGAGGGTTGAGTTTTCCACATAAAAAGTGGGGGAATTTAAGCTGTAAGGTTAATGAAACATGGTGTAAATGAAATATTTAACGTACGTCGTGTCGTGGGGCCTCGGCGAGAGGATGACTCGTAAACAGTTTACGAGAACAAACATTTACTTGACGTTACACAGAGCGCGTCCCCACAGAGCGAACACGCAGATTCTATTTTCAGTATATTTTGAATATTTTCTTAAAGCTAAGTTCGGCTAAAGCTAGCCTCTTTGTTAATAACATTATGGTGTAATGAGATCGAGCCACTGGTAACCATAGTTTAAATTAAAATAGAACGCCTCTAAGGTAATAATAGTAGTAGTAGAGTAAATTAAATAAATGAGTATCAAAACCCCTTTCAAATAATGTTTTCCTTTAATCACCGATGTATTCTTAATTCAGTATTTCGTTTCTTTCACAAAAAAGACTCCAGCGTCTGCTGATTGTAATTAAAAAGTAAATAAATCAGGCTCAAGTTCAGTTGTTTAATTAAGGATTAAACTCTCGGCTCTTTTGGGTTATTTAAAGTTACATTAATTATTTGAAGTTAAATTCATTTATTGTGAGTCGCTTCATTAAATTACAGCAAAGATGCGTTGTTATGTGCCGGCGCGTCGGGTTAGAGAGACTAGATAGCGGGTGAAGCACCTTTGAAAGCTTTATATTGTGAGGCTTTTTAGTATTAAGCATTATGGACTTTTAAAATAGTTTAGCAAATATATGTTTGGGGTAATTTAATTAAGTCAACCTAGCTGAAAAATATTTTCTCACCCATAAAATCCCTCCGGAGGGCAGTGAGATTAATGTTATCCTAAAGAGGTGGAGGTCGTCGTGGCTGTTAACCCACTTAGCCACACTCAGAAATAGATTATGACGTTTATGAAACACGTTGCGGCTTTTTAATGGTGTAATGCAAGTATTGTATACGTACTCATGACGTCTCGTAAGTGGAAAAGCTGAAGTCTATTTAAATAAATAATTGAAAGCAATAAGAAAGGAAATGAAGCGCACAAAAGGTCGCGATGCGTATTCAATTATCTTTTAATCGAGCCCTGAATAAATTACTGCCCGCCCGGGGCTGTCTGTATTTTACAAATATCTTTACTTCGTTCTAACATAAACATTAATTCATTCCAAGCATACACTCGCAACTCTTTCCATTACATTAAAAACAACTGGCGGCTTTTTAATTATAAAAATTTCAATCGAAAATACATGCTACATCGTTGAGTCAATGTCGTGCGCATTATCTTCTACAAAATAAGTTGATACATTAGCAACGATAAAATTTAGAAAGTTCCCGCGCCGATAATCGTCATCCAATCTATGCTTGAAAATCGAAATTAATGTGTCAGCAGCCGCTTTGATTTGGATTAATACTATCGTCTGTGTAACTTAACACTTTCAATGTTTTTGGTGCGCTTTCCTATTCTCATTCAAAGCTCAAAGGACATTAGCGGTCGGGGTAAATAAATAAAGCGAACGAGTAGAAAATATCTTCAAGGAGTGCTTATTATAATTCTGCAACCGAGTTAATTCCTCGGTTTTATGAAGTAGCCTCATTAAAATTTTGTAGCACGCTCTCCACTCTTTACAACTCACCGGCTGTTTCATCTGCTAAGAAAATGTTTCCTATTTTTACTTAATAGCGCGTCATAATATCCCGCGAAGTGATTGTGGCCAACTTCATGAAACCGTTTCCGAAAATGAATTTCCAACAAAACATTATGCGTACGAGGGCTGTCGAGTTTTAGTTTTGAAAAATGGTTGGGAGCGGCATAATCTTCAACAATATAGGTTCCGCGCGCAATAAATCAATAGCACGATATTAAATACACACCCTCACAGCGCCACTGCGGCCACAGAGCCACTGGAGCAGTAGGCAGGGAACGATTTCAGAAGTCATTTTCACCCATGACTTTGACATGAGTTTTTGGTATGTCTTATATCGCGTCGATATAAGGCCGACTGTATTGTATTGTATTCTGTGAATTCACTTTAGACCCCCGCACGTACGACTGTATGAATAGAAATATTTAGAGGGTGTTCGAATGTCAAGCATTGTCAGCTAATGTGAGAAATTGCCAGCAGATTTTAATTTACATTTGTATAATTGGCCGTGCTGACACCGGACTATTTTCTAATCTTTTGTGACGTGAATAAATGTAAGCGTTGTATGTTTTGCCTATTTGAAAAATTGTTAAAATGTACGGCGAAGACACGTGACGTAACAAAAATATTATGCGTGGCGTAGATATTCTAAATTTATGAGTTAATAAATGACTGATGAATTCCTCTTAGAACTTGGACTATACATTCCGTACGAGTCCAGCATTCGCAATGGGAACAAATCCGGGCGAATCCCGGGAGCGAGACGATGTCGAGACTTCTGAAATCGACTATTGCGCAACATCGTGTATAATGCTGCGGCTAATGTCCGAAGTTAGGCGAACATGCAAATGTCGAAACTTTGGCCGATTGTAGTGATTTAGTAATACTTTGTTGGTTTTATTGCTGGAATTTCGCTTAAACTGTTTCCGGCTTTCTTAAACGTTATCCTGTTATACTAATAACCCTACTATCTCATCTCCTTAGTTTTTATGAGGTTGCTTGACTTTTAGTTGGGTTTAACCGGGACTTTCGTGGATATAGTTCACCTAACTGTCGAAATTCAATCTGAATAAAGATGGTGGACGAAAATCAAATCGAACGGAGCTTATGATCTCAAATAGTTAAATTCAATACATTTGAATTCAAAGCTTTGATAAAACTCACGCCCACGGAGCGACCAACACTGACCAACACAGGCTGATCTCGCTCACAGCGTTTATTGTTATTCCTGTCCTCTCCTACAGCGAGGCTCTTGTTGTGCAACATCTAAGTGATCCATATAATAGATGATGTTTTTATTGAACGAATAGGAATCGCGTTGTTCGCAGTTGCTCGGAAGATACCAAATGAGTGAAATTCCTCCGAAAATATTACAAAATCCACAAATCTAGTATTCCGAATTGATTGAATTGTATAGGGCCTGGCCACAAAACTTATCTTGAACGTAACAACTAAAGTGCAATTAAAACTCACGGGGGAACTAATTTATCTGCCTTCCATCGCATTGGCAAAGAGCGCTCTATATTGACGTGTAGGTGTCCGAAGCCGCAGTCTTCGCGTCTTTTTCTCAATAGAAGAGATCCGCTCCGAGCACTCCTATTGTACTCGCAGTGCTTTAAATTAAATTCCATTACACACACGACTACAGTACTCGCATTGCCAAAAGCACCAAGACATTATACAATTGACACGTAGAAACGCTTCCTAATGCTGAAATAAAAAAGAGCTAAGCGGTATTAATGGAGGCTCGGCTAATTGTCGTCATGTGCCGGAGTCCGGCCATTATCGGCCCGCAATTTGGTGGATTTATTCTGGAACTTTTTGTTGAATACGTGAATAATTGATTGGGAGGCGGATGTCGCATTTACATTCGCGCTATATTTTCTGTATTGTCGTATTCAAATAATTTTTCATACATGAAACTCGAAGCGGATTTTTAATGAAAAATAGCGAACAATCGTTGATTTGATTGGATTTTAAAATTCGCTCAAATAATTTGTTGACAGATTGCGCAGATTCGTTTTTTTTTTATTAAATGTGTATTCGCAGGTCACGTCACTATAAAACCGACATTTTTTCCGCCAATGGCGCCGGTATTTACTGAACAAATGAAGAGCTCCATTTGGCCTTCATCTCGCGAGGCTTATGTTAAACATGAGAATGTGTAATTAAAAACAAACGATCGTTATTAACAAAACTAATCTCTTTCATCCACTAATACTGCTCATAAAGTACGGCCACAGTCTACGGCATATGCAGTGTTGTATTTTTCTTGTTTTACCTACTTCCTCAACACTTTTTGTATAATAATAATAATACGCACACAATGGGAGACCATAGGCATACTGCTGCCAGCACATATCCAGGTACATTGGTTAAAAACTGATGACCTGGTATCACCTGGCGTGAGACTCTGAAATCAGAAAAAAACTATAAAATAGGTAGTGGAGACGATATGTTTGCGATAGTCAACAGTAATAATGATTCCATCGTTATTGGTAAAATGCATTTAGGTTGATGACCCCGTCCGCCTTTTCCGTTATATATACTTTTACAAATTTCGTTACTAGACCCGTGAATGTACTGTGATGTAGTAAACTATCTTCTCATATTAATTGCCGGTCTCGGAGAATAATGATAGCTCATTAGAATATCATTGCTTTCTAATGCGATCATTATTTACTTGTCCCCACAGTAAAATGTTTTTAAACCGACTTGGCTAAGCACACATTGAAGGCAAATCATTTTCTTATCAGGTCTTGTTACAAATTATGATCTACTTCTGTACGTACTTACGTTGTTGGTTAAATAAACAAAGGCCATCGAGTGACGTTGATTGTTGTCAGATCATTTAACCATTGCAGCACCGTGCCAAGTGACTCGGAATGTAAGTAGGTTTAGGGGTGTCGCGCCATTCGATATCTCACAATTGTACAAAATGCCAATTACCTCGAGCCGCCTCAGTTAAATCTTTAACGAATAGGTTGTGCTCACAGATTATAATGATTTATTCCGAAGTTGTATCCGAATAGTGTAGTGTGTGCTCAGCCCTGTTGTGTACAATGGACTGGGTCGGCCCGTTCCGGTCAATCACGGCGTTGCTCGCTGTCCACATCCAGCCTTTCTCAATCTGTGCCACACGTTTCCACTTGCCTAGTCGTGTTCATTTAGCCTAGATATTAATAAAATGGCTCGCTTAGCAAAAAGGAACGATGTGAGTGGCAGTAAGCGCTGCTCCATGAGACGGCGTGTTTTATTGGCACGTCTATCCGCTGAGGAGCAATAAAAGCGCTTCCGCCCGTAATCAACTACAAATACCGGCTGAAAAGCGCACGATACGATAATTAACGATCGAGTGATATGCCTGTAATACGTACTTAAAATTAAACGCAAGATTAATCGTGATTCGTTTCACAAACGAGTAGAAGGCCGTGCTAAATTCAACATTTAACTAAAACATACTACGATAAACTACGATTCGAGTAAAATTAAATTTTATTTAATTGCCTAATTAGTGATATCAGCATGTTGATATTTTAAAAAAGAGAGCTGGCTTTTGTCTAACTCGTTATAAAAGTTAATTATGAGCTCATAACTCTCCTTAATCACATAAATTAATGTGTATTAATGGCTCGCGGAAACTCTGCTTGCGCAGGCTAAAATTCAGATACCACACGTTTTGGCCCACGTTAATAACAATTATCTTCAGTGATGTCAGTACTTTTATATATCGCTAGCAGTGCCCCCGGTTTCACCCACATTACTTGGCCGTGCTCGCTAAAGGCAGAAAATAAAGAAAAGTACTCGAATTATAAGCAGTACACACAGTTTGAGAAACGTGTTTCGTAAGGTCATTCAATATATTTTACGAGCATTCTTCGATGATCGAGCGGCCATGAGCCCAGATTGTCACTCGAGCCCTCCGCGCCCTCCGCGCCCTTTCGCCCTCTGCCGACCACCAATCGAACACTTTTATTGACAGGATTGCGGTTAATTGAAAATGCCATCTTGGTTCTATTTATTTCGGGCGACAATAAGAGCACAAAGTTGTTTAATACTTCCTGTTATTGTCAAGTGGACAACAGTTAATTTCGCTCCTCAAAGGAGATGCTAACTATTGAACGTTTTTTACTTTCCATAATTAAAAGGGCCCAAAGGGACAACGCCAAGTTGATTTCTGTACAGTGCTTAATGTGTATCCAGTAAGAAAGCTATGCCTTCTTGGTTCGTGTCACGGTGTCACGCTCAGCGGGTGACGGCGCGCGTATTTACGGAGTGACAGCCGACAGATCTCGTCAGATATTCGATCACGTCTCGGTGTCGAGTCGAGGGATTCGTGACGCGTGACGTGACGAAATTCGATTCCTGAAAAACATTGCGAAAACGTTTACACTCTTGACAGTGGATTGACGAGTTGCGTTTCAACGAGGTGACACGCATTTAACTGATAACACATTTATATTGTGGTCGCAACCTATTCCTATATCAACAAGTAGACACAGAAACCTGAACACCTGCTGTACAAAATAGCACTGAAGCAGGCAGATTGCCACCCCTCGCTCGACCGGTATTCAAACAAGTGAATCAAATTGAGTAGTTTTGCTTAAGAGAGAGAATTTGTTTTTGTATGTATGCGATGCGTATCTCTGATAAGAAAAGGTTAAATAAAGACAATTTTTTACCGTGAGAGAACCCTAATTTTCCGAGTGACTGGAGTCAGAACGGGTCAAGTTTTAATTGAATTTGAGAATAAGCAAAAACGTTAGAGGCAATCCGTTTTCTCTATGGCTTTGTTATAGCTAATACACCATTATATGTAACATCGCTAGTTTTGATGCCAGGCGAACACAGAGGTTATTAGAAAATGCAATATTGTTTTACTGAAAATTGCTTAATCAATCGGGAGCTGACCGTCTATTGACGCAGAATAGTTAAAGAGGCTTTGGGCAGAAAGGGCTGAAAGATAGTTGCGCGAGTAGGCTCCCATCTCATTACTCTCACTCGAACAAACGAGCGCCGCGTGACTCGCGCTTTCCGAACCAATTTTTATATTCATAAATTCCCTGATGATTTGCACTTTTGTATGTTCCACACTCTCACCAGCTCATATGTTTTCAACTTTCAATGAAAGGCAATCCTTCCTAATGACCCGTGCTTTATTATTTACACTTCTTTAACTTTCCTTCAATGAAATGTTACCGAGATCGTCGCCCAATATCATAAACTCGTAAAACATCTGGTGAAAAACAAAATACAAGTGAAATTTCTCGAGAGTTTTATGTGAAAAGAATTTTCTGGCAAAGGCCCCTCGAGTGCGATGTTTTGATCAAAAGTTGTCACGCTAGCTAAAACTGAATTATGATATAATTTCATTTGCAAGTTTTCATAACGAGACTTCTCTCGTTTATAATTTATGTTTTCCAATTCCGATTTAGTTAATTTGTTCCGGGGTTCATTTGCCTAACAACTCCCAAACAAATCTCTTTTGTACGCTTTCCCTCAGCACAAGCTTCGTTGTAGGGAGGGCCGAGTAGCGAGCTGTGCTACAATAAGTATTATAAATGATCTCAAAGGTTTAATGTAAATCAGTTTGTAAGAAATGAGAGCCAGTCAAAGGTCGAGTCACGGCGCTTTTGAAAAAACAAACTGTGTTCCGAGTAAAGTGCGGCTGAAATATTATTTGAGAAATCCCATGAGGGAATTTCGAGAGAATTAAAATAATGTGGTAGAGCGGCGCGCACTCTCCATACGAAACGAGAAAAGTAGACATTTATTTTTTATTTGCATTTTAAATATTAACGTGTTGTTCAGGTGAGAATGAGGTTTTGCATAATAATGGGAGTGCGCATAAAATTTTACGCTCTTTAGGGTTCTGTCAGTCGACCTTCGGATTTTTGTGTATTTGCTACTATTTTTCACTTAAAAGCATATGAGCTTAAACTCTACTGATGCTGATGGTACGTATCGTTTTAAATAATTCTTATCTTTAGGTACAACTGACGATAGAAATATTTCTACGGAATTCAATAAACTATGTGACCAGATACGCTTCCCTCTTTTATTCGGTTATATCTAACGCGTAGGCGCAATCTTACACTAAGCTTTAGCGTGTTTTTAGGAAAAGGAGTAGTACTACGTTGTGTTTATCTGAATAATGTTTTGTTAAAGTCAATGCTGTACCTGGAAATAGTAAAGATCGCTCCGTCTTCATAATGTGAAGTTAATGTGCTCGGCGAGGAGGGTAATTATGTGTAGAAGTATCGGAGCCGTAACTCCTGCAATCGGTAATTGGATCGGCCCTCGGCACATTTATCTTCCAAACTCGCTCTTGACCCTCTCCGAGCGAATTAGCGTAAAGATACCTTTTCAAATCCCACTATCGAGTTTGACATTTCACTTAATTGTCATTCGTACTTTATACGTAGCTACTCTTTATAGTTGGTTATACGTCCGTACATATCGGCACATGGCGACAATAAAGCAATGTTATTAATTAAATCGTTGAGCTGTTTTGTGTCTGTCGAGTATTAAATTTGCATGCGTAGATTGAAACGTCTGCGAACTTTAACAAAGGCTGTCCTATGCTAATTTACGAGCAAAGTTTCGTGTTTTTTCCCCGAACTTCGCACTGTTACTCTTAAATATCCATTTATCACGGGAATGAATCGCGTTTTACTTTCTACAATTCTTCGATCCTTATTACGTGCGGATACTGAGGGTCGCCTCGGCGCCCACTAAGCCCTGCTCTTCTTGGTACTCTGCGTACGTCTTTACCTATACTAATATTTTTATCTTACAAATTATGACAACTCATATCGGTTACTTAACTTATTATTACTTAAAACAGTCATCTAAACAGACATAGGATCGCTTGTCATGTTTCCGCTTTCGTTACAAGGGAAGAAAACACGTCGATTGAAAGTTGCGATAGTAAAGTGGGTAATGAAAAACAAAGTTTACCGTCAATGGCCGCAAATGTAGGTCTAATCGGAGATTGTGACGTAAAAACGTGAGTTTGTGGAGTTGCAATCCCGGAGAACCCGTTTAGAGATCGTTTGCGGCTTAAGCCTGGGCCACAACGGGCACCAGGCTATTTTTCTAGTGTATCTCTAGTGCGACTGTCATCAACTCCTTACTTGCATGCCTTCGTACTGGTAACTTTCATAAGGTTTTATTAATATTCACGATTAAATTTGAAAAAAAAAATATTCAAGAGAGATATGCTTGTGTGTTTTAAATTATGAATACATTTATTTTCATGCTTTGTATTTTCCCTAAATAAAGTAATGTTCCCAGTGCACCCCTAGCGGGGAAAGGAGGTCAAAGGGCAAGGTTGGGAAATATCGGTGATCGACACAACGTTATGGGTTAAAACTGGACCGATTTGACCTACCGCTCACCATCCTAACATTTGTATCTGTATTGTATGGTAAATTTTTAAGCTTGTTTCTACATTCATTAAGAAATACGTAGTCTGATCTATTTCGTTAAAAATCTTTTAAAGCTCTTAGCTTTCTCATTTATTGAGTATTCTCATATATTTTATTGTTTTCAGGTAAGCTCAGCTCGTATACAATATACCTATACATTTACTGGTAAGTAAGTACATCTTAACAAAATTACTCAGCCATCCCAAGCACCCTAAGTAGACATTGTAAAACTGAATAAAGTCGTAGGAACCGAAACCAATATGAAATCTGGTTGCTCACAAAATACAATCAGCAACAACATAATGTGCCTCGGAAGTGGCCCTCGAGAGGTCCCTCGGTCGAGTGACTGCCGAATTGAACTCCTCACGGGCCGAGGGTGCTTCAGGCGACAGAGTAACAGCTGTAACGAGTTGAGTGCTAACAGCTAGCTGTATCTTAAATCTATGACTTTGGCTCATTCACAACGTACAATTGAGCCGTTCAGTTGATGCATAAAAGCGTATATGTAACGAAATTATTCACAGTTAGTAGAAACAACAATAAATATTCAGGCCAGACCGCTAGACAACATAAAAGGCCACAAATGGCTCTATTCCGGTGACACATCACTGCTCATTCCGTACAAACGTACCACAGCACTGTTTAGATCAATATCTTTAGAGTGCGAACTGGAAGACAGTAATGCCACGGCATTAACCCAACCCCTTTTACCCAGAGAAAGTAAAACGCGTCTTTGTGGTCAGTGTCTACTCAAACATATTTGAGCTGTGGTATGAAAATCGGCACCGTTCACTTAGCCTGTTAAAATGTGTGTCCCTTTAAAACAATAAATAGAATGAATTGGATGTTCCATGTATTTACGTCTGTACGTCTAAATCCGTGCGCGAAACATAAATAAGGTGTCGACGTGCGTTTGATCGGCGCGAGAGCATTCTCGCTTTGTGATTTAACTTTCCACTAGGGCTACCACTTTCTATTATCAGTTGGCAGGTCATTCTTAACCATGTAACTAACCAAGAAAACCATATTTTCCGTGCTCACCTTGCGATGTAGTCTTTCGATGCGCATTCTCGCATATTTCGTAAAACCCTTACAAAAGGGAATCTTTATAACGAGATAGATTATATATCAGTAAGAGTATAGGCAGCCCTGGCAAGTGGCAGAACTTGCAGGTCAAACTCGAGACATCGTTTGTCTTCGCTTAAGAGATGTTTTGTTTTTCAATTGGTCATTAATAAAGTGACTGTTCGTGCTTCTGTGTGTTCCCACTTGAATTATTGCGCTGATGTATGATGTTCATTTAGTGATCGACTCTATTTAGATTACAAAGAGCTCCGAGGCACGCCCGACATGAAACTCACATATAATACACCATTTGATTATGAGATTTTTCTAAGACAGAAATTTATGTTAAATAGTTTTAAGAAATAACTGCTTTAAAGAGTAAAACAATTAAGTCTGCAAGTTCGCATTTATTGCAGCAACATGTATTGTTCATTTGAGAGCCCTTGTCACATTGTAATAAACACATGCACCGCAGCGTTTCTTAATAGAACCGGGTCATATAGGTAAGATAAGATGGCTCATCTGATGTTACACTCGCAGACACGCATCCAGAAAGTCTTACTATCTTCTACGAATATCGTTTTATTTCGCGACCGGCCAGCAGCATATTTCTTGGGGTTTTTCTTTTTGTGAAAACTGATGAAAATGTCGCGCTTTCGCGGTTAATTTAGCACGCCGGAATATGGAGCGACTGACTTACAAACAGGAAACAAGATTATTTTAACCGGAACTTAAACTTTCAAATGCGATCCCGAGATGTTAGATGCTCGATTGTTTTAATTTAACATATTTTTGTACCTTTACGATTATTAGGCCTCAAAATATGTAGTATGTAGATGAGTGCTAAGCACTGTCACATATTCTGACCGCGCCACGAAACGTGAGGCACGTTTTACATTAAATGAATATTTAAATAATTTTTCAAATTGATTATTTAACATTATATAACAGTCGATATTGCTTCAATGATTTATTGAATTTTTATATCGGTTAAGCAATGCCACTAAAACACAATACAGTCCGCCCACAAACGAAAAGTTACAAAGATAAAAACATTTAATTATTCGATTCAATTAAAGTGTTGCGATTGCGAATATCAATAGCTCTTAATTCGTTTCATAATCGACTCAAACAAAGGTGTTGGGCGTTTCGATCATTCAATCGATTACCAACTTCGGTGCTACACGTTTCTCAATGCACAGTAGGTGCCTACAGGCTCTTAGTTGTGCACCTTGCTGTACACTAATTATTTAAAAGGCCCTGAAATTACTTGACTGACTCGAAAAATCTTTCAGCATTAGAAAGCTGAGTCTTCACAGAGCGACACAAGTCGCATTTAATCTTGTTAATGATAATTCCTTCAGTGTATGAATACAATGTGATTTATATTAATTAATCTGAACGAAAATGCACCAACTGTCTATTCGTTGTATAGACTGTAGCGGTAGCACAGCAGACGTAAATTCGTGAATGTGTTCGCTAGAGGTACTTAAGATGCTATCGGTCCGCTCTTCGCTTAGCATTTATATATCATAGTTAGCGATAGCGATCTACTATAATGTCATGTATAACGCAACAGAACTTTCATTAATAAACTCTTAGCAAAGCTCGGGCAGTTCTTAGCTGGATTGATGTTTTAAATATTGAGATTATTAATCGTATTTCGCTGGAGATAACTCAACCATTAATGAACATTTATTTAGTGAATAGCAAAAGCACAATAAATAAAAGATGCCATCAGGTCAGCATCTGTTACGTGCCGCTATCAATGTGCAGCTCGGAAGATAGGATGTCTTGAAATGCATTTAAATTCTTTTCCGATTCGGTGTCCAACAATGTGTTACACTTCTTAGACCTCAAATATAATATTTCGAAGACAATTTGAAAGTGGCCACTAAAGCTCTACAGCCGATATCGGTACATTTAAAAGCTCAAAGTGTCGTTGTCTGTAATGCTACCATTGAAACACTTTAATGGCTTTAGACTTTTATTATTACGACGTTACGCCGATCGCTATACAATATTCGTGTAATAGACGTTTTTATGATTACTATGTAGATAGATATAATAACAATAATATCGGGTCTTATATGTCTGTCTAAGTCTAGCGGTCTTGGCAGAGCACGCTAGAATCGCTCGCAGATGGTAGATTTTTACTACTAACTTGATATTTTGGACAATTCACACAATATCTGGATAAATTGTAGCCCGTGTGTTATTTTGATGTATAAGCTATATAACTGTAAAGTCTCAAATCCATTTAGTAGTTTTCACGTGAAAGAGTCAAACATCCTCTTCAATAAACTCTTAAATAACTTTTCTACTACTCTAAAACGCTTGTATTCAGCCATTCAGTTAATTTTGCCATTTGTGCGGGAACCGTTAGAGAAGATAATTTCATCCTAGCTAGGAGTGGTTGTAAATGTTAACCAATAATTAACCATTGCCAGTTGCATAACTCAACGTACTAAGGCCGTGTTGTGCGTGCTCGCAACTATCGTGCGAAATTGTTCTTTATTGTTTATTTAATAAAGGCGTCCTTTCCTAATGTTAAATAATAATTTTGTGGCCAGTTCCAATGTATGCTTAAGAATTAGAGCCTTATTATGTTGCAAATAATGCGTGGAATCGCCTGCCGACATGAGCGAAAGGCCAATCGCTGCGGGACCTCTGAACCCTTGCAAAATTATTATTTTAAATTGCTCAATGTATTTTGTATGTTCGATTGCAACATGCGGATATTCAAAAGTTAATTGATTGATTTCGCGCCTTAGGAATCCTCGGCTGGTTCGATAATTGTAGCATCATATAGTACATACCTATAGAGGATAGAGAGTTGTATTATTGTAGTCCGGTCAATTTAGACATTCGAAGTTACATAAATTCCCACCAAGCTGAAAATCGGTAAGATTGCTTAAAATATCATTAAAAACAAAACTTGAAAGTTCCCCATCTTTCCCCTGTAAGGAAAAAATGTTATTCAAGGTCAAAGGTCAAAAAAATGAGATTTCGCGATTTTCAGCAAAACGGTAAGTTTTGTATAAAAATACCTTAGACAAAAATTGTAGATTATAAAATTATCTACAAAAACTAAATTAATACTTTTTTTTCTACGAGCCACCGTTTTTGAGATGTGGCGTACTCATGCATATTATGACGATTACAACTTTTACAACTTTTTGAATCGTTATATCTCAAAAACGGTGGCTCGTAGAAAAAAAAGTATTAATTTAGTTTTTGTAGATAATTCTATAATCTACAATTTTTGTCTAAGGTATTTTTATGATAAAACTTACCGTTTTGCTGAAAATCGCGAAAAACTCATTTTTTTGACCTTTGACCTTGAATAACATTTTTTCCTTACAGGGGAAAGATGGGGAACTTTCAAGTTTTGTTTTTAATGATATTTTAAGCAATCTTACCGATTTTCAGCTTGGTGGGAATTTATGTAACTTTACTCTCATTTTTTCGTCTAATTTAACCGGACTATTGATTGGGTTACGAGAACGTGAGCACATTCAGCTGTAACAACCGCCGACGACTAATTTGGTTCTTTTGTGCGCCCGCGTCACTTTGATCGACTGTGACAGCTCTTCGCATTGTTATTGTCATAGGAAATTTATTTGATGTGTGGCCTACGTTTAATATAAACATTCGATGTTTAAAATAAAACAGCTAATACACAACCAAATTAAGGAATACGATAGAGAATTTAGCCGAAAATAAAACACCTGTGTTGCCATAAATTGCCAACGAAAACAAATTCATCAAAGTTTAAACCGAGGTCCGGTGTTGCGTGAAGTTGCCGAGGGACACAAGTTCGGACATTTGTTGAAACATTTTTCATTAAGAAGTTGGCAACTAGCCGCATTATTGGCGAGTGTCGGATATTACGTGACGATGAGTTCTTGCTGCCTGTTTGTTTCTCGGAGCAACTTTACTCGTTCCGAGATTATGAAAAGTATCAAGAAAATATTGCTCTCCGTTGCGAGTTGAAACTACAATGTCGTAGCTCTAAATTAAACTGCGACAAATCAGCATCGCAACAAACGATAGCCTTAAACATCTTACACAATATTCAATGAAAACAAAGCATTAAACTATGCGGGGTCAAGAAGCTTGTCGGCCTAGTGTCAGAACTAATAAGCCAGTGGTGTCGGGGGTCATGTCATTTACGACACTCGTTTACTGACCTGTTTTTGCATTTTAAATCACTATGCTATTCTTTCTATATTCGATATGTTGGCCAATGCACTGCGAATAAGATCTGTGATACATAGTCACAAATGGTCCTGATGCTGGAGCAAGTCTCCAGGGGTAAAGTCGGGGTGTGAGCTTGTGCACTTTATAAAGGGATGATCCGTCGATTTACAGTGTATGTGCCGAGCTCATCGGCTGACAAATGACGGAATTTCACTCAGATGAATGGGTGCGCGAGTGCCGTACGGTCAGACCATATAATATTATAAGATGTTTTTACGATTGTATTTTTCTTCTGTTTTGCAACACGATTGAACTGTTGATAACCAAAAGCATTGCATAAATAGCTCTCAATTGTAAAACAGTGATATACTATTTAAGAGCATTCCAAGCGAGTCTTATTTTCCTGGGTTAAAAAAACGTGCGTTCTTACAAGTACATAAAAGCCGATTACTTATTATTATGCTCCTACTTTTGCTAAAATGTTAAACTTGTGCGCCGACGGTACATCTTACCCGTGCTTTAAAACCTCTTGGAAATCTGTCGGCACACTCTTGACGCTTTTCATAATTTTTCATCGCATTTGATTTATCTTTCGCTTCACCTGAAGTATGTGCTTCTGCGCTCAGTATGATATTTATTATATTATTGAAAACGATGACGAAAAATGTAACTTTATTTTATATTGCTTCCAAACCAGCGTAAAATGTATGAAACTTGAGTACATATTTTTTGTACAGAAATAACAATGTGTCAAAAACAAAATCGAGCCGGATTCCTAACTCGTTACAACGCCGCTGCTAAAAACATTCGGTTTTCCTTTTATATCGATATTGTATTGGACAATATTTCGAGAGCGTTTTTGGGCTCTTTTCGATATAATGTAACAGGACAAATTAATACAACAGCATAGACTAGTCATTCTTAAAAATCCCTACTGAAGTACAAGCAGCAACCGTCAGTCTTTTTTAATCTCCAATAAACGTGTTTTCTATACGAATAAATCTATTTTGAATTGTTTAGACCCATCCTAAGTCTGGTGTTATTGTTTAATCTGGATGTAACGAGCAATGCTTGATTAGTACAATCTGAACGGTGAATCGTAATATTGTAGAAATACATTTGAATAATATTCAACCTCGAATACATCATATAAGCTTTATCTTAATCTCCAGTTCCGAGAAATAATAGATGCCATTATTTGAACTCGGTGCGTTTAACGAATTTAGCACTTGTCGTCTGACAGTAGAGGCTAAAATCACGCGGGCGACAGCAAGGCGCTATTATGCTTGTAGCTAGAGAGCCCAAGCACAAATGTTCCACATTGTTTTATGAACGTAAATTGGATAAGAGTTTCGAATGGAAACCTTAATAGTTTTGGTACAACTACTTATGTTGTCTTCAGTGCCACGGTTTGCCCCCGTTAAATCACTTGGTTTAAATAAGTGCCTACTTACACTGACCCAGAGGTGAGGTTGAATCTTCAATGTTTGATATGGTTTAGGATGCCCCGCGATCCTCTCGTCAAGGCGCGAGGAGTCGGTCGTCTCCAGCGCTATATTTGTGTGTGACAGCGCTTTAACCCTCCCTGTCTCATCAGGCCGAATCCACGTCTGGTCTCTACGACCCCCGCTGATTGTTTCCTTCGCTCAAATTATTATCTCAGCCATCCAAGGAGCGTCACGTCACGCCAAACTCTGTGTCTGACAGGACGATAACGTTCTTATCAGACAGCCTCCAACGATGTTTGTTTAATTATTGGCCATTATCGTAGGTTAAATTTGCTTCAAATATATTTTTAATGAGCGTTCGAACCCCTCTACAATCAACAAACATTCCTAGCAATATAACTGCGTGCAGGTCTTTGCCAACAATTTTGACAAACATATTTATTACATACATGAAACATGTATTATTTGGCGGAGCGGCAATAATTTGTCCGCAGCAGTACGTAACGATCAATCAACGCAAGACGTGAGTGAGGCGGCCCGAGAAATGCGATTGATACTGATTGGAGCAGCTAATCGAGGCCAATCTAATATCGGATGCCTTTTTGGGAAATTCTCCGAGATATTATTTGATAGCTCTAACCCTTGTTAACGTAATTAATTAGCCATAGCCCTCCTACAGCTTCCATTTGTTCCCAATTTAGTTTCCAGGAATCGCTTCAAACATGCGATCGTAGCATTGGTTAAGTTGATCATGTCCGCGAACACTTGTGCATCGTCGAACGACTGTCGTTGACCTGCGAGACCGTAATCTATGATATTAAGTGCTCCTATAAGGAGTGCGTGCGTCTCCCTCAGTGAAAACGTGGATTGTATGGAATTTATATTAGAAAAGGCTATTGTTTAAAAGATAACATATTCTCGTATCGGATCAGCAAGCCGTGATCTGGGGCGTATTTAATTCGCAGCGTCTTCGAGCGTGAAATTGGCGAAGACAAGATGGCCGACGAGCCTCTATTGTTTTACATAACATTCTACAATAATTACATTTCAATTTTCTGCATGATGGGCTCAGTTGAAAAAGCTATCGTCACACACGTCACACATGTCTCTTCGCGAAATAAGTGTTGTGGTAATATAATTCACATTCACTAATTGAGGCTAGGTATATACATGTTAAATTACTACAATCTTTTGCTTCCTTAAGTTATCTCCAAGGCCTGTAACGGATGCTTAGATATTTTGGTGCATCAGAGGTTCTTCAAATCAGGTTTGACGCCGACTCACCGTAACTTAGCGCGGCTTGAACATGACTTTGCACTTCTGGTGGTTGCGTGCAATCATTTAGATGTATAATCCTACATTTCTTCATTTGATTGTCACACTGCATTCGCTAATATGAATTCACAGAAAGATCTTCAAAACACACATATAAATACCGAAAGCAACATTTGAAATTTACTCATTTAAAATTTAACGGTCAACGCGTTGAACAGGCTAAACTAATTACATTATTGTCTAAAAAGGTCTATATGACGATGGAAAATCTCAATTTTGAAGCGAACCATATTCGAGTCTATCAAAAATAAAAGCACGGAACTGGCAACCCGTTTAATGGCGCCGATTTATATTTATATTTGAAAAATACAAAGAGTCCCAAATATTCAGCTCAAAGCGAAATTGAGGGGAAACCCATTTGAATACCTTTAAACGTTGCTTCTATCAAATGCTCCTATCTCAGATTATTTTTACTTCAAAGTATTTCACGGAAAGTAAAGAACCTCATTTTTTCACAAAGATATTAAACGAAACTCATTATTTAATATTCGGATCTTTTGAATTATTTTCAATTTATTAAGGTGTTGTGTGCGCATAATCAAATCGCAAAACATTCACTGTGTAATAAAAAATTGATATTCTCTGAATAGCATAACATACAACTGCTCTTTAAAGTAGGCAAGTTATGGTAAGTAAGGCAAGTCATGGTTGGTACTGAGACTTCCACCCCATTCAGTAGTAGAGTTAATATTAAATGAAGGAAGTGTATCAAAACTTCGCCTCAACGCTAAGAAACAACTTTCTTCAATGGTGTGAATATTACAGTTACCGTCTTAATTGAATTTCGCGGAATTATAAGGTATAAGGTGGCGATATGATAATATCTATGTCGCCCGAACTACAGGATGTACGGTGATTTTATTTATTTAATGTGTGTTTAGTGATTCTAAAATTATGTTTTCTAATATTATGTAGGAAAAGATCTACTGAAGTTATTGTAGCAGCGTCTGTAAGGTATTCTGTTTTCAATTACACATTTGTCATTAATATTTGGATTCCTAAATAAAAATACTTTTATAGATTCGATTTATATTAGGTATATTACATACTATATATAATAAGCTAAATATTTATATGTAATGGCGAGCGTCTCTTTAATTACCGCGGGTAAAGCCGCAGGGATCATCTAGTGGGTTGAATCACGATTTCGGAGGCATTAACTATGTAGATACGTAAGGAATAATAATATGAATGAATAGATATCATTAATTATATTTATATACTATATTATTGTAGACTCATCCTTCGTGGAACCTTGTCAAAGGCAGCTTAAGCAAACAATTGATTTTTAGAAATTACCCTCCAGAGATGTGTGTGTGTATTATGTGGCTGCAAATAATAATAACAGATGTCTATTTTAGGCATTAACACCGATGTACACAAAATTTGACTTGACATAAATGCGGAATGTAAAGCCAATTCAATTAATTGCATTAAAACATGTTTTCTAATTATTTTTAAGCCTTATTGGAACAACAATCTAAAGGAGCTATACTTACTTAAAAAAAGTGAACGTTGAATTATGAACCGCCTCCGCCTTTTCAGTTTGACTAAATTCAGTTAGTGATATCTACTTGATAAAATATAGTCATCAAAGTATTATCAATTGGGAATCGAAACTAATTTTCGTATAGCGAGAGTAATTTCAATTATACGCTGTTATAGCTTTGAGGTTCAGAGAAATTAGATTAAATCGGATTATTAATACAAAATTCACTTTGAATTCACAATAACTATACTGGCATGTCCAAAACATAGAGAAGTGAATCTGTGTGCCTCGGGGATAATGACTTCATTCAATTATTCGTGTACAACGTAAAGAGATATGAAATCTAAAGCGAGTATTTTCTTATATTCAGCATGTACTTATATATATGCTAAGAGACCACTTTGTCAAAATATTTGGTAAGATAATTATATAGGGAAAAATAAAAATAAGCAACACTTAATCTAAGTGTCGTCCAAAAAGGTGTCAAATCAACTCCAGAACGTTACTCAAAATAAAGATGTTTCCTCGTCAAGTGCCTCAAACACTAAGCCTCGTTGAAATTTTCCGTTGTTTTTCAAATTATCTGCGCCTGATTATGAAAGAACAACATCATAATAATGTTCCCCCAATAGGTTATTAATAGTGAGGCCGAAGAAAATGAAGGAAACACCGCATGTCCTCAACGACCCCCATAATGGCGCATCGGTCGCTTTGATCGTTCCTGATGTATCGCCAGTTATACATAACAACATACCGACCGCAGATGGCGCCAAATTGTTATTACTTGCGGATATGTTTCGACGGTGTTTGGCTAGTTTATATTTAAACTCTCCTTTGATTTGATGAAAACGATGATATGATATTTAGAAGTAGAACTTTTCGTCCTTCAAGAGGTTAAAGTATAAATCATATATTTCTTAGGTTAAGAGTGAATTATATTTCAACCTTCTCCCGTAAAAGGGTTTCAATAAAATATCGTTATCATGCGCAGTTAACAGCGACTGTATTAAAGAGAGTCGCTAGTTTATCGCGCAATAAAACCTCTCGCTCGTAACCTTACTTAATACTTAGCCCATCGCTGAATATCTCTTGATAAAGTGTCCTACCGTATATAACATTTGGCCTAGCTTTCACTGAATATGATATAATTTTGTTGTTTTATAATTGAATATCGCTGAAGGAAAACTCGGAGGAGGTCCTTATCGGTCCGTCAAATCTATTTTAATATGCAAAAATGGATATGAAAATATACGTTATAATTATTATATTCAGCATTTGTTAAAAATATTTAAGGTTCAGCTGAAATTTAGTTTGAAAAATGATGAATGAAAAGTAGGAAGTGGCTGGAGGGTTGCCAGGCGGCATGCGACAAGCCCCACATAATTGTCACCTTATAGACCAGATTTATGGCTGCACTCTCCAGTGTTGCCAGTCACTTGCATTTGATCTTCTTCAATTATTAAGTTCGAAGGTGAATAATCTACGTTGTGATATTGTAAAATCTTTGAAGCATTTATATTTATGCCATGTAAAATAGTCGAAAGACTCATATCACATAAACAACTTGTAGTATAGTCCTCTTCACAGCGATACAAAGAAACAGAGCCTTTTTTCGAAGGCTGCATCTGACGTCTCGCTCCAGGTCACAACTGTGACCTGAATTGTCACAGCTAACCGAAACAGCTGCCGCACATTTAGCATGGCCTATGACAGCTTCGCCTATGACTTGTGTGAGTAAACAAATCAAATTAGTAATCGCCTCTCCCGTTCAGCCGATCCCAATTTACGTATCACTCGATTGGCAGAGCTCACTTCACTATATTAATGGATGAAGGTGGGAGGTGGTGCCGATGGCAGTGCCCTGTGGCAAGAGAAGGAGGGGCTCACAAACGGACGTTTTATTTGTAATGTCGAACGTTCGATAAGTCTTGTTCCGCGCCGCGTTTTTCCTGAGCGAGATGAAAATTAATGCTTTTGCATAGTTTACACCCCGGACACTGAGCTTTTACTTTTTATATAGGAAATGAGTGTCGGCTCGTAGTTGTCTGACTCTTTTGCAAAAAATATTCGCTTCGGAGCATACTGACTGTAATATTCAAGTGCTTTCACTGGCTCCGGAATTATTTTTAATCATTTTTACAAATGACGTGACAATATAGCTCTGGTTTATTTTATTCATTAATGCAATAATCCAACATAACATCTGTTTATGGTTTTTTTTTTATTTAGCGAACTTAATAGGTCGCTAAGTAGCTAATAACAATGAGTCCTTTTTACAGTGATATAAATTCATGAATATTATGTGCCACTGCACCGGTTAGAAAGTAACCTCTATTGCTTGCCGTCGTCTTCTATTTAGGCAGTCTTCCTATTTACTATGTTTTTGTTTCCTTACGTATTGTACTTAATTTTAACGTTTAGCAGTCTTATTCCATGCTATGTAGGTAAGCTACCTTAAGCAGCTTTTATATAGAAAATAAGATCGCGATCCGATGTTCTAATTAACCCGCGCAATGCATCACAGCTAAGTAGCCCAGTGTTGCTCTAATTATTGCAGCAATAATTGCAAGAACATCTCGTTACATTTGCTTACCGCCTCTAGACGTACTTCGCTCATTTATAGAGACGATAATAGTATAACTCAGCCAAGCTTAGGTGGTGCTCGTGATTTATGGATTGCAGTCGTAAACTATAAAATAGAAAAGCTATTTATTCATTGTATCTACAAGCGACGGTACAGTCTAGTAGACCAGACAAGCAGCGAGCAATTGCACAACATGAATATTGAGATGTAGAATGCTGCGTAAGTAAATAAACAATTAATATGTTTACTTACATTTTATAAGTATGGGTGCCCAGTTGAGGCCTAGCGATTTGTCATCGTTCGATGACACAATAATTAACCCCCGAGCACGCCGCTTTAAATTCTGTTGACGTATTGACAGACTGAAAGCTATTAGTTTTGATATTTTTGACAAAATTTAACTGAATATTGACTACGTAATACATAGTCAAAAAGTTGATATCAACACGTCTCTACAAATACAAATTAGGGACCTTCAAGGAAAGAGCATATAGACATCTTAAAGGCCGGCAACGCACTTGTGAAGCATTGCGAGAGTCCAGGGGCGGCGGTATCACATACGACCAGGTGAGCCTCGTGTCTTTTATTAATATAACTGCTACTCATTAAAAGAAAAACACTTTTTTAACGGATTTAAGTTATGTATTTTTACAATTAACACCTTTTGTCTTCATTCTACCGTGACCACGCACGCTGTAAAGCATGCGAAACGTCGGAAAATTTTTAAATAATGAATTATATTTAAATTTTGCACACATACATAACAATACATAACTTAAATCCGTTAAAAAAAGTGTTTTTCTCAAAAAAAAAAAACATCTCTTTTGTTGTGCTGATTTGCGTTCTCGACATTTGAATCTTCGAGGTGCATGAAAGCTATCTTTAGATTGGGTTAATTCTTTGAGACGAACTTGCTTTAAAATGAAAACAAGTCTGCCATGTGATATTCACATACACTTGTATTTAAAGAATGCGATGTTTAACAATAGTGGATTTAGAAACTTATTTCCTTGCAAGAAAAATGCTATTCAAAACAGGAAGTTGCCTGGTAAAACAAGGGCTGTAATCAATGTTTACCACTTTATAGTTAACCAATTAACAATTGAGTTAATTAATGGTTAAAATTGAGCAATTATTGTTAATTTCAGACCTCGTGCTTGTACCTAATGATAGGGTACGCTTTGATTCGCGTGGGTAAAAAGTGATTACACTTCCAACGAGTATAAACACATTACTATGACACGGCTGTCATTACTTTAAATAGGACTCCTATTTTATGGATTGTATACCATACTTTGCAGTAGTAGTCTTACCCAGAGATAATATTTACCTTGTCACGTACCAACGCGTAGTATAAATTAGTTGAATGTTTATTGGTAGAAAGGATCACACGCGAGCATAAACGAGCCACTAAAAGATTTCATTGTGCTGCTTATGTATGTTGTTTAAAACCTTCCCAACATTAATTTGATGCAATTCTTTACGCTAACGCTTAGGCTTAGTCGAATCGGTGAAAAGTTGAGTTTTATTTTGACATGTGAAATAAATACAGTGACGAAAACACAAAAATAAATTAATATTCATGTAAGTCTAGCTATTCGAAGACATTGTATCATGTCCATGGATGTCTTGCCTGGTCGTTGGTTGTTCGAGAACATCTTTTTGGCCGAGTTCCTAATGAATTATACCAACGGATTTATTTGAATAAACATGGGGCGATGTTAATTACTTTGTCGGATTACCGGTTTTTGATTTGCTGAGTCGGTTAATGGCTGACGAGTCATTACTTGATATTAATTACTACTTACTTTAATGAATGCTCCTTTTAAAATATCAGTGTTTTGTTTGCTATGGCCCCTTCCATTATTCCGTTACATTAAAAATGAATGAACGATATAATATTAGGAATATTTATATAGAGAGACCAACCACTTCTACTCAACTACTGTACGACCCACTGAGCCACCGTGGTAATCTGTTACGGGCCGTATTCGGTAGCAGCCGGCGCGAGCTAATGACCCTTTCGCTTTGATATATTCGCGAGACATGCTCCCCGCACTTAGTGCTCTCGTTCCGTACTTTATTCATCTATGTGTGGGATATATCCAAAATTATTATACCTAATCTCGGCACTTAGCATTCACTGCTGCGTAACCACTAAATTGCCATATTCTCGAAGTAAATAAAGTATAGAAATGTACGTAGTATAAAGGAAGATGAAGCACGAAAAGTAGAGCTGCATTTGGCCATGATGGTGGTGGATCTAAAAGAACATGACACCGGCAAAGAGACGTATCAAACCCGTCTAACTGCTAACTGGGTATTAGCCGCCCTTTGCGATACACAGGCCTATCGCCCAGCGGCCGGTGCGCTATATGAAGATAAAGATATATAACAATTGTGTGGTCTTTTTTGCTGTTTCTGTCACTTCACACTTTAATTGTATTAAACATCACGTAAAGCATGTTTTCTAAGTGAATGGAATTTATAATTTTAAAAAATGAATACATTGGGTCTACATCGCTGTTCAAGGAGTGTGTGCGGGGCTTAGCTCTCGTAGGGGTCTTGTAGGTGTGTGCAGAGATTAAGGTTTTATAACCCTAGCTTTGGTAAAGTGGTTTCGGGTTTTATATCGCACTGGTATTAAAACTTTCAAATGTATGGATGTGGTCTGGTTATGACGCGAGAGTGTTTTAGATACTTTTGGTGTAGCTTCCATAATAATCTAGAAAAATAAAAAAACTTAACTTTAGCCTACGAATAATGTTTTTGCTTAGAGTGGAATGAATGTAGGTATGCCATAAATAGTGAATTACACAGAATCTATCAGTTATCCGGCCGTTTATTAACTGCCTATCGAGGGTCTCTCAACACACATTTGGTGGTTTTTCTTTCAATTTACGGTTCCTCCACATAGGCTGAAAATACTACAAAATTCCTTAATTAATGTCCCCATTATTTACCCTTCGTCCATTAGTCGAAAGGCCCCAACATAGTCCCAAATAATTTAAATTGATGCTCTACCTTCTTTATATAAACATGTATATAATTTATATATTGAATTGATGCAGAACATTTATAGAAAAATTGTTCTTTTTGTGTCAAAATGACAAATGTTTACAATTCATACTAACACTTCTCATTTCCATCGATTTACTTTAATTTATTTTCTACCCTTCTTCCTCTTAGCTGAGCTGAGCTCTTAGCCGTCAGGATGGCTCCACAAGTAATCATAGACAAAGTGCTTTATATATATATATATTCATTAGAATTAATATTCTAAGCGTGATGCTATCCGTAGCATATATTTATTCAATATTAAAAATTCAATCGAATGATGAAAGCTATGTAGAAATCAGTCCGGAGTGTATTACCCTAGCGTCTCGGCGACGTAGCCTACATATATAAATAAATTCGCACCGTCAACGAGGCACATTCACGGGAAGCATTTGGAGAAGGCATTCGCTTTCTACAGCTGATTCTCTGTTTACGTTTTTGGGTTAACGTTTTAGACGTTTGATCGATAGCAAACCATATTTAAATCAAAAACGAAGGACTGCAGACTGAGGGCAGATACCGTACATTTAAGTTTACTTTTTCTTAAAGACTCACACTCACACACATTCACACAGCAAGCTATTTCATTGAATCAGTGCGTGTAGTTAGAAAAGACCATATTTGGTATAAAACAAATTACATGAAATAAATGAACATCAATTTGTGGGGCGGCGTATTTCTGGCTCTGCGTATTGCGATACCCTTTTTAATATCTTTGCGAAGGTGCCCTTTGAGGGCTGACTGACGGCTGGTATTTTGACGCAAACTATATTACCAGTGTTGCCTCCTCATATACTGTATTATAAATGGGCTTATTCCACATACTCAATAGAGGTTTGTTTACGATCCTGGATTTGGGAGCCCCGTTTTAGAATAATCCAACTCTTAAAAATTCAGAAATTAAGCTGAATGTTGCATTTCATTTCAATTCACATATGTTTTACGCGATACATACATATTTTAATAACCTTAATATTTTCATTTCGATATCGAAAAATTTGCCAAACTAAACGACCACTAATAAAACACTCATATTTCTCGTTCGCCGCTTTATAGCGCACGTTTCAATTAAAATATAAATATTTTTCTTTCCCGCTGAATTCTATTTCCAATCAAATTTATGTTCCGACACAAAACAATGTTCTAAATGATTATTTGAATAGGCAAAACACGTGAATTCTGACATTCAGAGAGAATTGATTAGACAGGTGCCCGGGTTCCTTAACTCCCCGAACATTCGAAATTGTCTGTTTTAAAAATAGACTTCTAATAAAAGAATTCAATATATTCTATATTTCATTCCGTCCCAAACAGAAAAATAATATTCCTGTGGAACAGTATCATTTCGTTAAAAACAGATCTTCAGAACTAGACTTAAACTTACTTTATCTGAAGACTTTATTTTAACGAATTTCATAAGGTTAAGTAGCAAAGGTTTAAATTTGAGTATATGACATTGTGTGAGGCTCGAAAGTTACGCAGTAGACATGTGATGAGTACGCACACTCGACAAACATTGAGTTGCACCGTTCAATACCTACGTAATAATTTATGTACACAATGCGCTTCCGATTATATAATTCCCTATTGGAAATAAAATATGGATTAGCGTTTCTGGTAGGCAACTATTGATACCACTCTGTGGTCTTACTGCATGCAAGTGAGCAGCCTAAAACATGTGTTCTTGAGTTTAGTGGAGAATTAATTTAGCGTTTTTTGGAAGCTCGCCAGGGCCGGGCGTCATGATCCCATAATACGCTTGTAAGCATAAAACTATGAAAACTGCACTTTAAAACTTCAATGTGCCTCGACTTGCGATTATGTTCATTTGACACAGTTGCAACTTAAATCCGTAATTGTTTCATTCAATTGAGGATTGACGTCGGTACGCCATTTTTGCTATGCTTTGATAATAGTTAAGATATTAATTGATTATTTTCGGGACACTTTTGAAAGTACATATCAGAGAGTAGAGATTTTGTCTAGATCATAAGAGTTTTATCTTGCGTATAAATTATGAATTCATTTATAATAAACCAACTGAATTAAGAACAAGTCGAAACTTATAAGCTCCAAGCAGCATCAGTCTGGAACATGTTCGTAGTTTCGTTTAAACGCTTAAAGCCTTGTCTAAGAAAATTGCGTTTTATTTTAACCAATTTTGTTTTTTGCTCCAGGTAAGTCGGTCCTATTAAGGGTGTTACGATGATACCATCTACATATGTAAGGTGAGTGTTATTGCTTGAGACTTGAGAGCTGTAATGAATGCAAATCCTTTGCTAGTGCTCATCGCTGCTGATTGCCACTTTTCTTCTTGATTATACGTCCTCGTCATACATACAATGTGCACTTACGAATAATATAATAGAACAATGTTTCGTTATTTACGCCAACGGAATTTTTTGTTAGATTTATACTTGTTTTTGGAATATAATTCACTCCTGGAATCCCGTCTTTTCAAAGTTACTTAACATAAGGCGAGGCTCGATCAGATGATCCGATCTGTTCCCCTCGAGACGAGACGGGTGGTTTTTCGAAAATCGGAAATATTGTAATTGCTAATAAGGCAATTTGATTGCGTCTTCTCGTGGCTGGAATATTTAATATCTACCCTTTGATTCGTATGTATTAAAAACAGGTGACTTGATTGCCAAGTATTGCTTTGTAATTCAGTTGTTATTATGTCGCAGGACGCAACTGAGGCTCATAATTAATTGCGTATTAGTTTCGAAATGAAGTGAAATTATCAAGAATTATTTTGTTTGTTTACGTTACCAGCTAGCGTATGGTGAGCGATCCCAGCGGCTCGTCTGGTTTGTGTTAAGGTGTTTGTTATTACAGTCTTTTGTTTATTTTATTTTGAAAAGGGCGTTGAAAATTGGTTACTGAACATACTACCAAAACAAGAGTTTCATGTAATGAGGATGACCTTGTTCCCTCTTAGAAAACACAATTAACTCGTAGCAACCAGTTACTTTATAAATAAGTAGCTGGTGTAGAAGGTATACATTCTCTGACGGGTAATTATTTTAATATAGGGGGGTACCTCATTTTGACAACTTGCCTTTTCAAATTATAGTGGATATACCATTTAATTTAAAACGTTAATTCAATAAGTTTATTTTCCGCTTAATCATTTTTTACTAATTTCGTAACTCTTAAAAGTCAGTCCTACCTTTCTATCTATCTATAGGTCTGTCATCTGCACGGATCTTGTACGATTCTAAAGAGCTATTGTTTCATTGATTAAAGTCGCAACACGCGGCAATGTCGCGACAGCGGAGCTTGCGTTGCGTTGCTGTTCGGTCGCGCTAATTAAGAAAGGTCCTGCGCACACGTCCTACCTATATTATACTGTGTTTTGTCGTATAGGTTGGAAATTGTTTCTTGTAAAAGTTCTAGTTTCTGAAATCAATAATCTATTTTATAAGTAGTAGTATAAATAATAATTAAAATAAATCACGTTGATGTGTAAAACTCGCGTTGGTTGTTTATATTTTGGCCAGGTCGCTTAGTACATCATCGGTTCACCGCACAAGCTTAAAGTCATTAGAAACATTAATGCAATGTTAAGTCGTTCGTGTGCCGTTTCTCTGAGCTCACAATCGAACTAACACATGGAAATCACCAGTTGCCGATACGTGATCAGTCCGCAGTTAATTAAAAACCAAGATCCACGTACACTTCCTTGCTGCGCAATTACCAACTCTATTGTATTGCGCTAAAGTTCTCACACTGTATGATAAGGCTCTTTGCACCGGCTTCTTACTTGATACTGTGGCGTATGGCTTGCGTATAATGTGTTTAATTATAATGCCCGTCGAACCAGCAATGTAGCTAGCTATATAGCTTAAATAGTGTTTGGAACCTATTTGAATTATCAAACAATAGAAATTGGACGTACATTACGAAAGAAGATTAAAAGTAACCGTTAGCTTTTGAATAGAAGATATATTGTATTTATGACAGGATTCCATCGAGATATTAATTTAAATTTTTAGTTTGTAGTACGTATAAATATTTATAAGTGGATTAGACACGGTAGTGCGGTCGAGGGTCGCACGTGAGGGTTTCCGATTTGTTCGCGTTAATGGAAAACAATATATAACTGCTGCCTCTTACTCTGATTCGATATTTAATCGACGCTTATCACGAAGTACGATCATTTGAATACACCCCCTTCTACGCGGAATCAAACATCATTTAATTCCAAACTATAACTAAAACAAAACCTATTGTGAAGATCATAAAGCCGTATGAAGACAGGACTTTATCGGTTTTTATGTTCTAGGCAAGAAATATGCGAGCTTTCACAGTAGGCCGAAGTTGTGTGGCTGCAGCTAGTTGAGGAGCGGAAAGACCAAGAAGTTTGCATCCGTTTTATATCATATTGTTTTAATAATAGTTTTACCATCCGCTTTTTTGTAGCACGGCACCTTCAGTAGGTATGTGTTCAATGCACAGTCGTTAAAACGCCTAGGCTCTTTGCATCTTCTCTCATCCATTGCAAACCGATAACTGACACCTCGGCTGCATACCTTCATTGCTATTCCTAGAATTGTATTTTTATTGTACTGAAGTCGTGCCATCGCTGATGTTTTCGTGGAAATGTATATCCGGCGAGAATATTCTATACTATATGGTCCGGGATAGAACACTTACATTAACGCAGCTGAAACTCCTAAGATATTCATTTAAATGGTGGCTTTCATAAAGTTACTTAAATATTTAAGGCTTACCTTGGTTAGAGATGAATACTATATCGGTCTAAATAGATTTCCCTGAACCTCATGGGAGTTTTTGTAGTTGGAGAGTAATGTCTACATGTGCCGAGACGTGTCTTCCCAAGATGGCGACCACTTTGTTCAGAGTCCTGCACAGTATATTAGCGAGAGTAAATGGAGCGAAAAAGAGTTCTTCGAGAGAATACGGTAACTAAAAACCGAGAGCGTTTCAGTGCTAACCGCCTTATCGGGTCGTTAATCAGCCACAACTTGGAGAAAAAAGCAATGCAGCTCACCCGCCTGCGTCCGACTCTTCGAACAATGTAATTCTTGTTTTTGTATTGACTCTAAACATCTTATTTCCAACCTGACCTTAAGGCGTACAAATTAAGTGCCATTTCTCATTTCACTATCAATTTCAGAGTGAATATAAATAAATATAATAACGTCGTTGCGATTTTTTATAATAAAGCATAAGAGGACATTTATTATTAAATAACGTAAATAAAAATTTTACCGAGAAACGCTTCCCCTACTTTGCTTTTAGCTTGTGAGCTTGAAGAGCATATTTGTTAAGTATAACATTATGTTTTTAATGTACCTAATACGTGTGTGTACTACTGTACTACATAAGAAATGAATGTATATCACACAATAGATATTTTCTCATCTTAACTGTGGACAGATGTAAACATCAGGTAATTTAAATGATTTCCAAAGGAAACAAATAGAATTTAATGAGGAAAGTAGGAAAGGCGAAACGCAATTAATCTCGCGTGAAGCGGGTTCTGTTTTCGGTTAGCGCGTGACACGTGACAAGGGACGATAGTGATAACGCTACTTATAAATAATAGTCCCTTTTATTAGCAACTCTAACTTCGTATAAATGAGATGTCGCGTCCCGACTAATATTAAGGGACAACTTAGAAAAAGTAGAATGAATTTTTCCCTTTCAAAAGAAAGTAAATTTGGAAAGCCAAGCTTACGAGGCACTAGTGCTTACTACTAGTACTCGTATATACTCATATAAAATATTGACGACTGATAGACTCAACGTGTGCATTTTTATACAATTTATAGTATCTAGTACAGTTGTAACCAAATTAATTTTCAATATTTATTGCTTTTAATAAGTTTTCGCTGACCATCATTCTTTATCGCGAATTTTAAAATGTTAAATGTTAATCCGAACCACTTACCTCGAATATTGCTGAAAATTGTAAGAAACTGAGTGTAAAGAGTTTTATATTTTACCAAAGTCGTAGTTGCCAGTCTCCATTGGCTATTGACGTCAAGTACATTCCCTTTTATGACCACAATACAGCTCTCAAACAACAAGATTTAAAGCGAATTTTCGCTTGAAGCTCGGCGATAGTAGTTTTAGTAAAACATTGTACGCTAAGTAATTTGAAAGCGACGAAGAAATATAATAAGCATCGTCAATGTAGGGCCGTCAACCTCGAAGTTATGAATATTTTCAAGGCCTTTTTATCCAACCAATGCATAAGCAAATTCAGTGATTATTTACATTTCTATGATTTCCCTCACAAAGTTACAAGCGAGACCGGACCTGAGCTGCGTTTGAAATTTTCTCCGAGAAACATGAATATATCCCTAACTCCTCGAGTGTCAGCCCTGGATGCACTGCCATCAAAGCACTTGTAGAAACAAGGAAGAGCGCAATATTCAAAGCGAAATATACTAATTTAGAAGGCCCTATTTAGCTTAAGACGAACAATTGTAAGAGTCCATTATTACGGACGCAGCCAACGGGCGATTATTAAGCAGTACGAAATTCGCTCGTGTTTCAAAAGTGCCCAATTTCAGATTAAAGCACGCTATCTTAACTGTTAATGGACCAAATGTACACAGCCAGAGGAAATATTTGGGTTTTGTTTCAAGATGAAATGCAATTAATAATTGTAGTTAGCAGCCCTCTCGTCCTCGGTTTATTTTATTGTTACTGCAGAACATTTCCATGCTCTTGTAATGCCAGCTACCATTACATATTGTTTATTTCCCTTTATTCTACAGCGCCATTAATATTTAACAAGTCGTCCAAATGAAAAATTCTCAAGCCTTAATCTGAGCTTTTCTTTTGCAAAACAATGTAAATGTGACCTTTGGCCTAGTGACGTAGATGGAGCATCTCTTAGGTTTTAACAAGTTTTTAAAGTAAATTGCATTTTTAAACCGTCGCGAAGTCAGCCGTGGCACAGATACGAAGCCGCAAAGATAAGAGTTGTCTCGTCATCTCGCTTGGATGCGAGCCAGGGCACGGACTCTCGCCTCGCCACGCGACGCGCCTTGCTTTCTTTAGTTAATTAACCAATTTAGACCAAATAACACACTTTTTTAAACTCATGTCGACAGTCTACGTTCTTTCCTACTGCCTGCACATTGCAGGTATATTTAAACCATATGTATACGGGTACAACCCACCACTCGGCACTCACACGGGGACGAGCTTTAGCATAAATCCCGCGAAACAGTCCGTTACGGTCATCGTTCAAAAATTGAACCATTTCGCTGTGAAATATGAGACTGCTTGCAGTTATAACTTATATTTTACCGCTAATTTTGGATTTTTTCGTTCTCATGGAGAATTCATTGCCCACTTTTTAATTATAACTTTGTCTTTGTTTAAATGTTAAAATATCCTCCACGAGCTGTTCATGGAATTAGAACACGTATTTTCTTAGTACTTGTATATGACACTAACTTTTCCGGCCGCTTTAACTACGTTACTGAAGCACAAATTCAACAAAATCAATATTTGAAGTTGATCAATTTATTTATGAAACCATTATCTTTATATATCATTTATAAATAATGTGAGGTATCCTTCAAATTACAGTCAGTTTTTTCTAATATGTCCTATAGTAAAACAATGAAATAAAGTAGTTACGCTTTAACGAAGATAGCAGCTTCTTTATATTAATAGTCCTTACTTTTTGTAATTCTTTAGCCTTTAAATATGCTTGATATTGGTGATTGCATAAACCGATTGTAACAGAGGCTCAGAGATCCTCAACTAAGTGGAGAGATGAGTGATACGACCGGGCGCTGATCTATCAGCGATTTAGCCACGATAGTATTGAAACTGGGTTAAAGTTTATTACGAGGACAATCAGAATAAGTAGGAAAATTTGCCAGCACTTTTACATTTTTAACCAGTTTTGGGTCGTCCATCCCTGTGCTTAATCTCATAATGCTACGTAGATAAGACAATAGGGCGTAAATAAGTCGATAAGAAACTTCTATAATCACGAGGCAAGCAAATGAAAATCTGAAAATGTATACGATTTCCATATATAACTGTTGAATCATTCAAGTTTAAGGACAAACAATAGCCCCGCTCCGCACAGCGCAACATTGTTCTGAGCTTTATTGTTCCGAGCTACAAACCTGTTCCACTCTTGCACGTCGCCTAAGGAGCTTCTTAGCACGCTTAAATTTATATCGCTATCGTCACACATGCCTTCAACTCATTGACCATATTTATTTCATACTTCAACCTTGTGCTGTAACTAGACTGACACTCTTAGTGCACAAAAGTAAGTCTTTTCGTTGCATAGACCATTTATCGAGGAAGGCTTTAGGCTATATAATATATAAATAAATGAATTCCTTTTCACCTTTTCCATGTTCGCGGCTGTTTGAACGAATGCGGGTGAACGCACAAGTACACTTCGAAGTACGCTATCGGTCATTGATATAAAGTTTTAATATCTCGCATGTGTTGCTGAAATAATACGACGAGGTAAATATTGTTAGCAGCAGTAAGTTATGAAGGAAAATATATTGTAGGAAAAGTCGAGTTAAGTCATATTAAACAAGTTCTCAACGAGAAAATATTATATTCACTACAATTATTTCCTAGAACATATGAGAATAATATTTTGTGAAAAATATATAACTTTGACGCGCTTTTCTTACCCCGTTTTATTTAATTTAAATAATTTCTGAAAAGTGACATACGAACTAATGGACCTTGTACTTAGCGTGTAAAACTGGTAAACAATGGTAGTGTTTATATTTTTGTCGCCAGTCTAGTGGAGTTATGAATGTGTTTTCTCAATTTATTATCGTAAAGTGAGAGGTGCTGATTCCCATTGTAGGAAACTTTTATAGCTATCACACCTTAATAAATTCTTTAAGTTTTACCCAATAAATATTTTAGGCATCATATGATCCAATATAGTAAAAATGATATGAAATATAAAACAAAAAAATATTATCCAGCGATACATATGTAAATAATATATTCAAGTAGCTATTGCACACAATTACCACTCAGACACTGCTTTTATCCAAGAATCCTTTGGAGAGGCATTTTAGCATCTCTTGATCGTGAGATGTACCTAAAAAATCCTCTCTGTTCAGCAATTGCTCTGCACCATCAAGATATTGCTTCGAACACGGGATTCGCAGCGAGCTGCAACAGAGAAAAGCGATGTAAAAGCACTAAATGGAACCGGTCACACGAACGATTGAGATAACCGCCGCTAATTAAATTTAAATCGTGCATAAACCAGCTGTTTGTTTTAAGGTTTTCGAAACGCTACATGAATAAGCTGCTGCCACAGTGTGCAGTAGATACATATTGAGTATCGGTGGTTGGCGAACTATACTCAGACCTGCTCTGTGTTGTCAGGGTAGTTCGTGGATGGTTCACGGTGTAGCGTAACTATCGGAACCGGATGACTCGGGTCCGAATCCAATTAATACCAGTAAATAGCAGTTTATAAGAATTTATTCGTTACCATTTCCAGCATTGTTGAAAATCGTCGATTATCGGCTAAGAAAATCACTAAGTAATTGTAACGTATACCGATTAGAACTGCATGCTAAAAGGGTGCCGTTTCGGTAATATATGTATAATGGCGTGTTCATAAACTACTGTCCGTTAGATGAGTAGTTCGAAGGTTGTTTCCTCTGGGCAGTTATCAACTTAATGTGTTAATGTGAAATACGAAATATACCCACACACCGATTAATATATTGGACACGCAACACGTGTTGTGTCAGCATCGCGTGCACACCTCAAGCAATAAAGGAGTTCTAAAAGCCTCTCACGGTAGATGGATGCAAACATAAAGGAATAACAACCTTGCTGATATAATAGTGAATGAAAGAAATTACTTTTTTCGTGGAAATTGAAATTGAATTCATCTGTTTCGAAATTCGGAAAATTCTTTTTCGAAAATTGGCGTTTACCTGATGCTATAAAAAGTACCTAATCGCAAAACTTGCTTACTTTGCCCTAATTTCTAAATAGTTGCTGACTACAGCTAATTAATTTCCTTTAAACCTTCATCCAAAGGTCTTGCTTATTATTCTTTAAAGGCGACGGCGTCATGGGGCTCTATATTATCGGCTACGACGATAAACTCTGCCCACACGCACTGTGCTTATTTATTTAGCCAGGCTGCACTGCGTGTAAAAATTAACATTTTTAATTAGTACTTGCGTGAATCAATGGGTGAAACTCAACCGATACTTGCGAAAGGGAGTAACGAACTTTAAGAACGGCACACGTAGAACTTAAATATGTGAGGAAGAGAGAAAGAACAATTTATAGTATCGGCGATTCTAAGTTAGTGGGTGAAGTAAAGGACGAAATTGTGTATTTGGGAAGTGGCACTTTGAAGAACTTTTGAACGGTGTCCAAATATTAAGTGCACTCGACGATCAAATGCACGGAAGCTGTCAGCAGGGATGCCAAATATTCGCAACCAGTGTACGCATATCTTAATGCAAACATAAAAAACAAGCAAACGCTTTGGCATTTGCATTTCTTACGAATGACATCGTAAGAAATAATTGAAATTGTATTGTTGGCTAATTATTCTTTATATTTAGAGTTTTTTTTATTTTAGTACGTTGAGTGAGAGATTTGTCCTGATATTATATTGGTTTTATTTCATATAAACAGTGTGTTTTCGATTTTGCCCATCTCCGGGGTCCTTTGGTGTGAGTGGTGCGAAGAATGCCGAAAAGAGAGGAACTATTCCCAGCAAGTTGGCCAATCTTCGAAAGTCATAAGGACGAAGGTAATAATTGAATTCCTCAAGTTCCAAGAGCTTGTCCACTAACTTTTCGTTTCGTTCAACTGCGGTTATGAATATTGGTTTAGTTTCAACGATTAAGTGATTTCAATATTGAATTTAAGTCGAAAAATAACTAATAGTAAACTTTAAAAATAGTACCGTTAAACGAATACTTCATTAAAAAGTGTGCCTGCGTGTTTCTAATTATAAATTTATTGCTTATGTCGAACAACGGTAGCTGAACTATTTATTAAGTAGTCTTGTAAACAGGTGCGTAAAATTAAACGTGGGTATTATTCATAAAGCTTGTCCATACCGATCTTCTTGTAACTAAACTATTGTAACAAGTGACCTTTTAAAAATTACATTATTACATTCGGGAAAAAACTTACGCGTAAGGAAATGCAAATAAACTCAGGGTCAGTAATTTGTTATAAAAACTAAACACGTAATCAACATTGGTAGCTTTCTGATATCATTCTTTCACCTCAATTATTAGATCGATGTCGCAGATTTACCTCGCTGCATATGACCGAGGAGTGTCGCGTAGTGGACAACGTCCGTTGCTGGTTTTGCTAATTGTTTTATAGAAGGTTGTACGTGAAGCCGTCACTGAACGTGGGACTGATCGATAACCTAGCAGAGGTGGAGCCGTATTTACGTAGTGTTCTCTGAGTTGATTGTGTTTGCCCACTTCGGTCTATATAAAAGCTAATTTTCAGAAGTCCGTCCTCGTGTTCCTTAATTCCAAGATTCTGCTAATGGACCGGCAAATGGAATTTAGAAATTGAGTACTTTCTCCATTCAAATTCTACTGCGGAGGCCTTCTAAATGAGTTAAAGTACATGTAATATTTATGTATGAAGCTATTAGTATTTGAAATAAAAATGTTATGTGTGACTAAACTGAGCAAAGTAAAGCTTACGTCGACATAACATCCATCACTGTGATCCGATTTCGTGAAATCCAACAAATCACGCGAACATCCTCGATCAGCTCGCAGCCAATAAGCAGGAATCTAACCGGCTATATTACTTCCACGAAACTATTATTTCCCTATACACTAGTTTGTTTTCCTTGCCTCCTTTCGTGCGCGAAGATTAAACAAATCTCGATGTACATTGACGTTTTAGATGTTGAACACATATCATACAATCTAATGAGAATATTTATTATATTTAAGCTTAACTTAAACTTCAGTGTATTGTTATAATGATAGATTGAAAATAATCGCATTAAAGTAACGTGCGATGTACGTATAAAAATGTATAGTTTCGCTGCAGAGGCTATTTAGTGTGGCGGATATCGGAAAAGGATTGATTCACGGTTTCAATTACCTACATCCCAGCAATGTTGTTCCCTGCTTCGATTTGATCTTATAAAGTAGCCATTGTGCCTCAGAAATACAATCCAAGTTTTCTTTCTTAGTTCGGCTTGGGACGAATACTGTCACATACAGTTATGTTCAGTTTAAAATATATTTTATTTTTACCTGAACAATATGAGTTTTTTCCGTCACATTGAAGTATCATCCTGCAAGTGCGATCTTAAATAATCTGATCACTATCTATTTACTTATTTAACCAAACAGCGTTATGGAACATATAGTTTACAATGTAAATGTAAAAAATACTAAAGCCAAAATTGGATTATAATAGGTATAGTAAAATTAACTAAACTAAATGAAAATACAGCAAGAGACCGCAAATGAAATAAATCAAAACAAAAAAAATCGTGTGATGGTGGTTGCCTTAAATCAAATTTTTGTGAAGTTAAATAAATCCTTGCACGGGGACAATACTGCGAAGCTGGTAAGCAGGCACATGGAGATGTTCCGCTAAAGTTTATTCTTCCCGAGATACCATCATGTCGTACTTTTTTCGACGATATTCTAATGGGCTTATTTCGAAATATTCACACGCATTAATTTTATTATGTGCTTTACAGATAGGAATATTATCAACTTATTTTAATTAATTTTGTCTTTGTGAAAATCATAATTAGGGAACCAGATTGAGCAACCGTTCTAGAAGACTTCTAGATACAATTATCGTCTTGGAATAGTTCGCACACGCGCCTAACAACACCGAGCTGTTTATAAACTTTTTCAACTCAACTGTCGTAAGTCATTTTGCGAGTAACCATCTACTTCTTTTAAGATATTATTCTTAATAATGTATATATTTATTGAATTTATGTTGGCCTTTTTCTCGAGTGAACGATATCTTAAGACAGAAGAACTGTTAGTACGAAAGTGATGTATCAGTAGCCCAGTTAGATAATGAGAGGCGCATTAGCGGAGGACGGAAAGCGATCCCCGGGGCGCCGAGGCTACCAAACAATAAATACATCGTCCCGAACCGATCCGGCATTCAATTGTCGGGCTTAGTGCCGATAAATATCGTGTTAAATAGCGTTTCCTTATGGCTCCTTTTAAGTTTATACTTGCATGTACTCTCGCATAAAAGAGCGAACTAGAATCTGCTCTTCCCGCGGCTCTAATCACCTGGTCCAACAAATATAAATAAATAACGAACGCCTTGCAAAATGACAATCGGAGAATTATTCGGTGGAAAATAGCCTGTTTGGGCGGTGTGCGGGAGTGGTGGCAATTGAGAGCGAGCGGGCTCTTTTTGCTAGTAAGCGAGGCCAGTTCAAACAGGAATGTTGTTCGTTAGCACAACTGGTGCCGCCGAATTCAATTTGGCGAGCGGAGCCGTCTTATTCTCTTATTGTATTACGATGTCCGCCCGATGACCTGAGAGACTCGCCTTCAATTGGGATTTTTAAATTCTAACAAGTTTGCTCTTCCACTTCGGAATTTCTTTACACTTCATTTGGTGATGCAATTTCTGTCCGAATGGCGAGCATAAAATAGGAGGTTGTTACCCTGCGACTGTCTTGCCTGCGGCTAGAACCCTGCCTCTGTTATAACAAACCTTTAACGAATGAAAACCGCACGTCATCCGTAACGAAGTAGCAATTCATCAGAAATGTTGTTATTAGTTCGGAATTGCAGAACTCACCACAAACAACGATATTCAGTACTGCTCTTCCAGCGTGACCGATTTTCGTTCGCCGCTAACTCTGCACCGACCACCGCATAATCATTTTAGTACTCGACTTCAGAATCTCGCTCGACTGTTTTAACCATCGAAAACTATTGGCCACTTTCAATTCAGTTAGCTTACCGCAGATGTCGTCACATGCTATCTGTTTCATATCAAACGTTGACATGAACTGATTTGACAGGCTATGAGTAGAAAAAATATCCCGAGTTCGACAAGTGAGCGTTGAACTATATGGACAACACAGAAAATGAACAATTTTATTATATCTTATTGAGAAAATGTATGAGATAAATTTGTATCATTTAAGAATTTCTGCAAAACGGGCCAAAGTGTTTAGAAAAAGTGGATTTAAGTCGAGGCAGTCCTTCCTCAGCGGCGCAAACTTAAATAGGAATACTTTGGGCACTCGTGTGAATGAGGATTAAGTGCAAAGTTAAAAGTCATCGTATTATAGAGGAGACAATTTGCAAGTTACACGGGAATTACCCAATTTTCATTTAAACTTTCATAGCGCTGTCTCATTCTTCAAACGGATTTTCCGACGCTCGAGGGTCCTTCATTTAAATACAATCTCACAAGTATGACGTACTAGCTTCCGCCCGCGACTCCGGTACTACAGGGTCCAAAAGTAGAGTTTTATTTATTGCCTGCAATCTAATCTAAAATAGTTTAACGTTGTCACGCAGCGGATGGCGCTTAAATATGTGAATATTGCAAGTCAGCCTGAAAGTATTTCGATGTTAACATTTTCCGCTCGTGCGATATTCGGGATGAGAATTGAAATTATTGAACCTATCCATTTCAAAAATATTGAAACAAATTTTATTGCTCAATTGCTATTTATATCTCCCATATAAACCAATACGAAATACGAAACATTTTATAGAGGCACAATATCAGTTAATATTATCTTTTTGGAGACAAAAATCACATCACACGTTCACTTTCTCTTGCGAGGATTTTCGATGTGACACACTGACTTGAAGTGACGTCTGCGTTTGGTATCAGCGATGTGTTCCTTAATTCTCTGGGAAATGAGACGTTTAGTTTGCCCAATATACGATAAACCACAATCCAGTTTATAAACACCTGCATCTTGCAAAAGAAAAATTGTTTTCAATAGGTGTCAAGACATCCTTTACATGATACCTACCCAGGTACAACCCAACGCTTGTCCCGAGTGATCGCATAACATGTTGCAGTTAATAAAATACCATACATTATATAAAATATGTAATATTCTCACTGTACAACAAATTCAAATACTATACCGAAGCAACACTGTTTACTGATAGTATAAAGTTCATTACTCAATAAAATGTGTTAGGATTAGGGAGTATATATTTTATTTGAAGACGTTGTTTATTCTTAAAAAAGGTAATGTTCACATCGTGTATTGTCAAATCTTTCATGAACCTCCAGTCATTTCAGTCTGGCATCTTTGCATAAACTAGAAAATTAAAATAACGCCGGTTAAGAATGCATGTAGGAATTTATCGTTGTGAAGAAGCCGACCCATTATTATTTTAGCGACATATATAAACTGGATAAAAATATATATATTGGAAGGCACGTTATAATATAAAACATATAGTGTGGCATATAACTGTTGTTTCAAATGCACACTTTTCTATGTAGAGAACAGTTTTTTAGGGATTGCTTTTTATATTGTAACATTCTTGTTAAAACCTTACAAGAGGCTTATAAACAATAAACCTAAAAGATCAATCTCGACGTAAACACAGCGAAGAGAAGTTTTCGAGATATTGAATAAGAACTCCAAATGTCGATAACTTTTCCCTGGTGGCTCATTACAATAAAACCGCGATTAAATATTTTGTATGTCAAGGAGCCCAGTAGGTCAATTGAACCGTAGGAAGGAGCCGCATGGGTGCAGCCCGTGGGAGATAGGGCGGGCGGCGGTTCGTGAGCGCTCGAGCCGGGATTTCGGATTCAATAGGTATGGTATAGTTTGTAAAATTCCATTCTTATGTATGGACTCATGCCCTAATAATTTATATGATACCCTATTTGAATCATTTATTGATGAATTCAATGGAGTATTTGTACCAAAGACTTTTTTGGTCTCTGGTAAGCCTAATTTCAGTGACTGGGCAAGTGAGGAATTACATAAAATGAGATTAAAACTATATGATATGTATGATGAAAGGCAGTATAATAATAGTGAAGAATTTAGAAACAAGCTAAAATTATACTCGAAAACTTTTCAAAAAGAATGTAGGGTTGCCAAATCACAATTTTTGAGTTGTAAAATAAAAAATAGTTGTGATAAGGTAAAGGCGACCTGGAAAATAATAAATGAGCAATTAGGAAAAGTCTCCAATGTAAACGAATATAAGCTTAATATAAATGGTAAAACTTTAATATCGAGTAAGGAAGTGGCCACTGCTTTTGAAGATTTTTTTTCAAGCATACCAGCCACAATCACGAAGACTCTAAATTCTTCGCCTGATGCTGCCTTATTGTGTTTAGAGAAAAACGTCCCTAGATGTCCGAAAAGGTTTAAGTTTAGCTATATCAATAGCAAAGACATTATAAGAACATTCAACGAGCTTAAAATGAAAAAAACCAAAGACCTCTGGGGCGTTTCTGTCTTTATTCTAAAATCAGTAATTGATGTAATTAGTTCAGAACTAGCATTAATATTCAACAAATGCATGGATTGTGGAGTTTTCCCAGATAAGATGAAATTAAGTAGAGTCACGCCTTTATTCAAGGCAGGTTGCACTTCAGATCCTACAAATTTTAGACCGATATCCGTGCTGCCTGCGCTGAGTAAAATTTTTGAAAAGATTCTGCTTGATCAGTTGTCAAATTATTTTGAATCCAATAAGTTACTGCATAACAGACAATACGGTTTTTCAAGGGGGCGCTCCACGATCGATGCTGGTGTAAAATTGATTACCGATATATTTGACGCATGGGAAAACTTTCATGATGCGGTTGGCGTCTTTTGCGACCTGTCAAAGGCCTTCGATTGTGTCGATCATATAACCCTGATAAGGAAGTTACGACACTACGGGATTGACGACAAGGCAGCTGATTTGCTTCAATCGTATCTAGGAGGAAGAATCCAGAAAGTGAATATTAATGGAGTTACTTCATCGGGGTCACAGGTGTGTGTGGGTGTTCCACAAGGCTCGATCCTTGGACCTTTCTTGTTTCTGGTTTACATTAATGATCTCCCATTCTCCGTAAAAGAGCTTGGAGAAATAGTATTGTTTGCTGATGATACTTCACTCTTATACAAAGTTGATAGAAAGAACCAAAGTATTGATACGATAAACAATGCTATTTCTTTAGTGGTTAACTGGTTTAACCTAAATAATTTAATGTTAAATGAAAAGAAAACCAAATGTGTACGATTTAGCACATGTAATAAAAATTGTAATACAGCCAAATTAAAAGTAAAAGATGGGGAGATAGATTATGTAGACAGCACTGTCTTCTTAGGTATAACATTGGATTGTAAACTCCAGTGGGGGGGCACACATAGAAAATCTCTCAAATAGATTGTGTTCTGCTGCCTATGCAGTCAAGAAAATCCGCAGCCTCACCGACCTTCACACAGCCAAACTAGTCTATTATAGTTATTTCCACAGTGTAATGTCTCATGGCATTCTTCTTTGGGGTAATGCTGCGGAGGTTCAGACTATATTTATTTTACAAAAACGGGCAATTCGCGCGATTTGCTGTTTGCCCCCACGGGAGTCGGTGCGAGAGAGATTCAAGGATTTAAATATTATGACGCTTGCTGGTCAATATATCTATGAAAATATCATGTATGTTAGAAAACACATAAATCGTTTTAGTACTAATTGTGACTTTCATCAATATAATACCCGAAATAAAAACGATTTATGTGCTAAATCCACAAGACTGCATAAAATAAGCAATTCATTTCAAGGAAATGGTGCTCGCTATTATAATAAAGTCCCAAGCAAATTCCGAGAGCTGTCAATAAACAAATTCAAAAATATTATTAAAAGAAAATTGATTGCTAAAGCCTATTACAGGACCGCGGATTATCTGAATGACAGAAGTGCTTGGGACTAAATTGCTCCTGTTCTAAAAATTAAAAGTTGTAAGCATGATCAAAAAAAAAGACAAACCCGACTGAGTTTCTTGCTTGTTCTTCTCAGACTCGGGCGCGTTAGTGAACAAGCCTATAAATTTAGTTTTAAGTGACGTGCAAAGGTGATCATGTAAAGATCCTATTTGAATAAATAAATTTGACTTTGACTTTGACTATCTTCTCGTAATTGACAGCTCTGTGTCGACTTACGCCAACTGGCGGTCTGATTCATAGAAGGATGAATGTTCATATGCCCGAAAGAAATATGGATGAATCGCAGGCAATTACAAATAGTCCTCTGTGTGGGGATGATTGTGGACTGAGTGCATAACGTAGGTAGGTTTGAGGAGTTTAAAAATCCTATGTTTTATACGAGCATGTTTTGATCAAAGAGAAAAACATAAATTTCTGGTTTAATAATATAAATGTGTTTTGCAATACGAGCCTGATAGTCGGACGTCCGGACCCGCGTCAATGTCGCGCTGTGACTGAAACATTAATTATTGACATACCACAGTATTTTATTTTTGATGGAATTATATTAATGAACAATTATTTTTTCCCGCGGTAGTGCATAATAATTGTTTTGGCAATAGACATCGTTAAACTATTGCCGTCGTACAAGGGGCATATCTTATTATTTCGGTGAATAAACTCTTGTACATTGCCTGTTGATCAAGTTACAATTGCCTTCTAGCAGATGAACTCTATTTTCTTCTTGTATGAATTGTTTTTTGCTAAAGAACAACGAGTTGGCTATTAACGAAAGCGGTTGATTAAACGAACAAGCGAAATGGTTATCTGCACAAACAACGCCAGGGAAAATTGGATAACGGCTAAACGTTGGCCTTATTTGTTTTGTATGTGAGGAGTGCAGACGGCAATTAATTTCGCTGTTTTTGCTGTTTTTTAGGGGAAGGAATGATTGGAATGGTTTTATGACGGGGCCTTTGTGGGAGATAATATTAGCTTCAAGGGGAATCGATAGCACCTAATATGTTGACTATAAGTTGATGTTAGCACCCACAATACAATCTATAAAGAGCTCACTCGGGCACTTGGGACAAAATATGATTACATGTGGCTGAAGAAACCCAAACAATAACACTTTCAAATTCTATTGAATACTTTTTGAGGAGTGAATTTTAGTTATCACGAACAGTAAGAGCTCAACTATAAACGCATTTCCCGAGAAATATAAAGCCATTAACGTAAAACTGTCTCAGCAGACATTAAAACAATAGAGTTGATGAATACGAGCGACGCTGTCGCACCGCACTTGCGGCGCCGAGAGCTCGTTGAATTTCGGATATTCGCACTCGATTCCATAAACAATGCGGATAATAATTAAGATTTAAGATAAATTTTGGTTTCATCCCAATTTAAATTGTTGCTATTACGCCAGAACAACTTACTTGTTCACAAATCCATTATGGGCTATTCGCTATTATTTATATCCACTATTGCAAAATAATTTTGCCAGCAAACTAACCCTAAAAGCCTACAGAAAAATAAATAAAACAAAAGTAAACATAATGCGTGGAAGCCGAATTGTGTTAAGGTACCGCTCAAAACGCCTATGATATTATTTGGATCGCTTTTGCGGTTGTAACTTGCGAACTGCGATCGCGGCCACCTCTCATAACACCGAGTACATTGATCGCGTTATTATTTTGTTTCATTTGTTTTCTGTTCTAAATCCATTTACAACTTTATTGTTTCACTTGACCGTTTCAAACTTAAGCAATTTACACTTGCTCTCTATATTCCATCCTCGCTTTAGTTGAACCCGCAATGTATTACTTACATCAAACATAAGTCAAATGTGATGAGGCACGAGTGTCGCAGTATGTGCCTGTTGGAATCGCGTGAGATTAAGGAAAAAACCGGATCGTGTTGGTTATGCTATCAAAATATGCTTATCCTATATCGCAACGTTTTACGTCTGTTTGACGAAACTAAGTCTTTATCATACGAGTATATCTTACAAACACAATTTCAAAGAAGTCACGCTAACAGCACACATTGAAGGTGTGTTGCATACAGTTTTTATGATCACTACAGAGCAATAACAATGATTAATGACTTTAATAATATTGCTCTGAATTATAGTTTAATTAAATGTCGCAATATGTTTAAGAAATTTACGTCGTAATGTAGAATTTTCGGCGAAAAAGGAATTTACACATCTTGAATTGTAGCATAGACCAGAGAAATTTAATTGTTCACGTTTTTAGTATATAGTAGGCGATTAGCCGTTTCTCCTTGCGTCCCTGTATGCCAGGAATCCTTTCTACCCCGTATTTTAAACGTAAATAAATCTTAAAAAAGCCTTGCTCATTCCAAAAATAAATACTGTAAGATAACTCGCTGAAACACATTACGTGCGAGGGTGCGCATACATTATCTCACCCCCATTACTTGAGCGCCTCACCTTGACAAGCACATAGTTGATAACATTTCCTTCTGTTTCAGGTAAGTCGCAGCCAAAAATGCGTTGTTTGAAGTAAGTAATGTAACATCTAGTTCGCGTTAACTATCTATTATATACCATTAATATCATAGTGTTAGCTTACTTTATTAAGACTTTGATGTGGAACAATAAGGTTTGGTATTTAAGGTTTACTATCGCGACGTTTTATGACTCCTGTTGGTGTTAAACGTGTAAGTTCTATTCAAATAAAAAGAAACAATAATCTTCAAAACAGATAGCTTTTTAATTTTTTTGTCCATTATCCAAATAGTTTATTAAAGAAGGCCCCTTAAACTTATATTATAATATTCCTTTACATACAGATAGATGCATATTTATTTATTTATAGGTGCATATTACCTATTAGTAGACCGTACAAGTTGTACATGTTTATTGTGTTTGAATGTCAAGATTAAAACATTTCGATCCGCATTGTCTAAGTCAGTCCAATTCATGTGTAAACATTATTTTTTATGGAATTAAATATAATATATTTGTTAGGGTATAAACACCCCTGGCCAGACAACACTCTCGATCCACTCAATGTACTGAGAAACCCTCGTATATACACCTGGGGCCATCCTCCGTCCACAATCCCTTCCAAAGGAAGTCACTCCAACCAACACGTGAAGTGGGAATGTCCTGATGCAGTCTACGTGCTCCTCCATGTACTGCAGAGGGCCGCCTGAGTCGCCCTGACAGGTATCCTTTCCCCCATTCTCATAATCACCGGCGCACATCTGCTTATCCGTAATTCCATTCGCAAGAATACCCCTTCGAATCAAAATCTTCATGGACCGATCGCAGACTGTACTATTTATCACATCAACGTCTACCTTCATCAGGGTCTGACTCCCTGTTGCCTCTCCAGACCTTGTGGTTCCGAAGCCTATAGCTGTCAACTTAACCGGTGGTATAGTGTCGTCCACTTGCAAGCATGCAATGCGGATGTTTCTACTGAGTATAAAAGGTGGATCGGCTTTCATTAAGGCTATGTCATCATATTTACTCGGTGGCTTATATCTGGGATGAGCGACGATTGCTGCTATAAGCCTCTCTTGCACCAATTCATCCACTTCATCGAACTCAAAGGTAGCTGTTCCAATTCGAAGGATTTTTGCGGGACCGTAGAGTGGGTCTTCGACACAGTGTGCAGCGCTGACTACCCATCTATCACTTATCAATGTCCCTCCACATTTCCAGGCCGGTTCTTTGTCGCCGTCTACGAACCCAATTAACACCATGTGGGGGTAGAGGAGGAGGTCTATAGGAACTCTCACTTTCGAGTTGGGATATAACACGTTATGGCACTCCAGCATAGATTGGCCGTGACTTCTGCACGCCAAAATAGCCTTTTCGCCGACAGTGGCCGCAGGCGCGACGCAAATCGCGATGAGCACAAAGCATATTATCATTTCCCATGAAAAATGTGAAGCTAGTTGATGTCGGTGCGCGCGGAGCACTGAGGCCGCCGCCGGTAGTGGCGGTTATCAATAATTCGTCTCGCTGAGTTAATGGTATGTGAATATTAGCCATTAAGTTAATCTCAGCGTTACGAATGGATTTACTGCGCCGTGGTTATGTTCCAATGTGTTTTTTACTTATGCTTTGCACTTTTTTAATTTGTTTTATCGATTCTAAGTAACAAGGGGAAAATTGCATTTGATTAATGCCAAGCAAGCAAACAACAAATCGCAATAATTTACAAAGCTTGACGAATTACTTAATGCCAATAACACAACAGCATCGTATCTGCTGTTTAATTAATTTTAGTCATTGCAAGAATTTTAATTGCCTCATAGCTGGCAATTTGGTAGTTTAGTCGACTATCGGTGGGAGCCAGGGACATAATGATACTATGTCTATTTGAGACAAACGCCCTTCACGCCTAGCCGTCACGTTTAGTGTCGTAACTCAGTTTTGCACAAGTGTTTCCAACACAAAAGTTATAAGGCGGTGTTCGGAAGACGTGTCTTCGACAAACTCCTACAAAAAATGCAGTTGTATAGTGATTGATGACTAATTGTTCTGGAAAATTCCTATGTGAGCTCCTTGAACCTATGCGACGTGTAAAGAAGAGTAGAGCCATGTCTTAAATTAATACAACAATTGTGTGTAGATTAAGGTCTGATTTCTGGTAAATCATGCAAACTTATTCAAATAGGGCAAGAAAAAGTAGGTGAGAGTAACTGAATGACAATGGAGGTCAGCTTAAAAGTTTTAATAGACCCAACAACCTTGAAACTCGTCTAATGAGACTCGTAAGATTCTCCAATATTCTCGTGAACATTTACATTTCTCCTCGAAGTCGGCGTTAAGTAGGTTGGGAAATATTTCCATCTAAAAATGTGAGACTCACGTATTTCAGGCTATCGTATGCATCTTCCGAGGGTCTCACACATGAAATATTGTTTTGATTTTTAAGTTAAACCGAAATATGAAAAATACATGATATACTCCTGGCGACAAACTTCATAAACACGTCGAACAAGTGAAAATGTTGCAGCAAAAAAGGGAATAACATCAATTTGGAGATTAGCAGCAAAACGACCTTAACTCGGGGAATAAAGCTCGTCGCAGATTACATTAGGAGCGGTTGGTCTGCTGCCAACTTGTGCTATCTCGCGGGTGAAGCTAAAAACTTTAATTTTCACATTTTGCTTAATTGTCGCTTTTGTGTGTTAACTTCGAGTACACACGCTATTCCTATTGAAACTTGTCCTCTGGTGTGGTCGTGAGCTCGCCTTAATGGGTCGTTTAGCAGTAACAAGCCATGCTTAGACGATATTGGTGACATGTACTTATTCTTAGTGACAATACAGTACTACCAGACAGAAACAAATCAATAATAATGAACTATTAGAATAATAGAAGCAGGCCTCAATAAATAGTGGACATTGAAGTGGTGTTGTAGTTTTTTAATGATTTATTGAAAATCCTTGGTAAAAAATGCCTTTCTCTTAATATAGCTTACTTTAAAAACCCTTCGAAATAGGGATTACAGCTTCCTGCCTCCGAAAGAAACGCTAACCGAATAGGAGGGGCAGTTTTTTATAATTTCGTTCGGAATTTGGTTCCTGCTGTCAAAAACATTCTTTATAAACATGAATCCGAATGGAAATAATCTAATTTGCAAAAGTCGGTTTTTGTTTTGCCGAATCCAATATAACGGTTGAATAAGTTGATAAAACGATACCCGTTCGAATCTTATATTCATAGGACAGCCGCGCGGAGAAGCGGCCTTTCCCCCCGGGGGCAGGGGGGATGTCTCGCACTTTGTATGCTGAGTGTACTTTAAGAGTTTAGCGATCGTTGACTTCAAGACATGTGTGGCGAATGCTTTTTTGAAGGTAACTTTTTTCCGTCGGAAAAGGAAAGTTGAAAAAAGTTCACATCAATGTTGTGTGAACTAATTTCCAATCACAGAACCGTTCGCCTTTTTCTTAATTCATTCTTAACAAAATTAAGACTATCTTATTAATGTACCATAAGTTGATAAGCAATATAATCTAGTATGCTTAGTATGCCTGGATGACTTCTTTTGATTACTTAGTTAAAACGCTTACCCTTATACGAGTGCTGCCATCATTAAATGAGTTATTAATAATTTACCAATTTTAATTAATCAACAACGGAACAAAGGAGTATTACAACCTTCAATGCCGAGACTCCATTCAACCCTTGAGGTGAAGGATTTCTACCCTTTTGTGGTTTAGAGTCAGGTACGGATTGTGTGTGTTTGCGGGGGACGAGGGATGTCAAGCGAACAAAGCTGATGCAAGAATATAAGTTTACCTCGCCTAAACAAAGAACTAACTAATGGCATTCTTTTTCTTCGACACTCGAACAAATAAACCCACTTAAGCACAAACCAAGTAATAAAAGAAGCGAATTATTTTATTCAACTAAAGCAGTCAAAGATATTTCTTCTCATACTGAAATTCTTTTTTAGGACACACCGAAAATGCCCTGTAATATTTTGATGTGTCATAAATGAACAGCATCATAATTGAGTGTGAAGTTTCTAAATAAAACTCATTAGTCTTTTTCGAGCAAGTGGCCCTTAATTAAGCAGAGTATTATTATTGCTATTGCTCTGTGGAAATCAGGCAATTAATACACAAACCTTGATCTCGTGTCGAATAAAGAATATTAAGGTAGGAGCAGTGCGTGCGGGCGTGATCTATGAATACAAATAGGAAATGGAAAACCTCTGCTGCGCTTTTCCGCTCAGGCTGCGTGCCATTTCTTTGGATATGCACAAGATGAATAATGCCGAGAGCGGCTGACAATGCCGATTGTTAACAAATCTAATTAGGATTGTGTAGGATCGCAATTAGATCGGGAATTTGTGTCGGCTAATTTGTCACGGCGGGGCGCGGTTAGGCAGCTATACACGATGCGATTTCCCTGCGATGTGAGAACACAGGCTGTGTTGCATTTTATGTGCTGCTTATTATATATTTTTAGCTTAGTACTTACTTCCTTCTTCGAACAAGTTAAGAAGACAAGAATTCTTCATGATTCGATTAATCAGTTCAGCGTTTGAAGGTGAAAAGATGCTTGGCTCTAAGCAGCCTGTGCACGCGACACCGCCCCATTGTTTTATGGGAGTCTTGACAGGAAATGAATCGTCGGAGGCGGCTTCCTGTCGATCGGGCCTGTGTTTTGGTCTACCAATTAATTTATTAGATTAACGACATTTGTTCGGGATTTTAGGGACATCGAAGTTCTAGTTTCTAGCTTCCACCGTCTCGATATGTCGAAGATGTTTTTTACGTTAGTACTTCTAAGTAAACTACGAGCATAAGTATGCTCGTAATATACTTAGAAGTCGATATTTATAGCGCCTTGAAAAATGGCACAAATGCAGACACCACTAATTGGCAAGGCGTTGCTTATAAGATTTAGAAAATACACACACAATCGCCTTACACAAACATCGTGGAACGGAGTTTTATTGGCGTTATTAGATTTTGTATTTGAGCCATGTTATTCCCCTTTTTCAATTTGAATACCTATAATATTTTTTCTTATCTGACTTGAATTTGCATATGCGGTGATTTGTGTGTGATTCATGCATGTCCCTGTTCGTACGTGTGTGTGTTTGTGTGTTTTTATTTCCTTTTAATTATTACATATTCATTGCAGCAGGCGTCTGAAAGAGCTTAGTGTAATGGACAAACACTCTGTAAATAACTTTGCTATAGAATAGAATGGCGGAGAGGTTTTTGCTCACTCTTCTCGTCCATTGTACTCCCTCGTTTTGACAACTGGCATGAAATGTTAAATCAACTGCTCCTAATTCCCTAAAAACTTAATGCCCTACGCCGAATACGTCTCATGAAATACTTGAGCTACTTTAAGTATTCCGTAAACAAAACGAGCTATGGATTCTTCACGCTTTCTAAAAACACTGGCTTTTCAAATATTTTCACTGATATTCCACAGTAATGACAGACAGCCACGTGTAATTTGTCGATGTACGTAATTACGGAGCAACAATACATGGGAATGGACAGGCGCTGCATTTATTATTTAATACCGCCACGTATAAAACTAAATGAATAGAAATTTGTGAAATTAGCATAATACAATTGCATGTGAAATTGCCACGTTTAATGCTATTGCACAATGATCTGACGAATATCTCTTAAAAAATATTTCTTTGTGCGTAAGCAATTACAATTTGATTTCATAAGTAGCACATTAATACCAGACTAACTATTTAATGTAGTCTCGATCTACAAGAAACTAATGCCAAGTAGCGCCGGGGTTTTATTTGTTAGTAAAAGGCGCTTCATAAAGGTGAGAACTGAACCATGTGTCGCTTTGTTGAAATTATAATCCTAACAAATTACAGGTACTCTACCAATTTCTTTGTAACGTTTCCTTTCTTTATTCGAAGTAGACTACGTGACACTGGTATTCAAAGCAATTAAATCGAATTCACGTACACACTGATGCAATATCAGAAACATTCCGCATGCATTGAACCATCAATCGTGTCCAAGTAACACGTGCTAAGAGATTTAAGCACAAAAACTTTCAAGTCAAATAACAACAGAACAGCGTGTCCACATCGCGTGCTTGCGTTGAACAAATTACTTGTCAAATTAATTCCACTAGAAAAATAAAAGCCCGCGTTTGCCCAACTATCTAGCCATCTGCCACCGCGCACCTGGTCCAACAAAGATTTTCGTTAACATTAAGAGCGAATCGAAATAGTGGCTGCTATCGCAGTTTTGTACTGAGGACGAGGGTGGCGGATGGACGGAAAGCTTATTTACAAATTAATTACGTTCATTCCCGAACATGTTAAAGAAATTATCATTGAATATAGTGTGTCGCTACGTGAGGGAGGCTCCATGCGGAAAATGAAAACTAAATAAAAGCGGCTTCTCAAATATTGGCGAACATCTGCTATCAAAACTTTACGCGAGCCGATCTTCCCGACTTAGTGGTACTGGATGTGATATTTTCTGTTTTAAATACGTTTAATTAGCGTTCAACACGAATTCTTGTTTAATGAATTTCCATTTTGTTTTTTTCGCTCGATCGAAGTAAAAACATGCAACGTTTTTAATTATTATGAATCCTGGCAATGCGACTGCGTTATAAGAAGAGCTCTATTGCTTTCCCTACGAAGTAAAAATAGTAAGAGGAATGCAAGCATTGTGTATTGTGTAGCTTTTCTCGGCCACATCCAGCAGGGCTAGGTCGGAGTGCATCGGTCGTCTGGGGCCTATCGTACAGTTATTGCTTCTCAGAGTTCGACGATTTTTTTCATATATTTTCTGCCGGTTACGAGCTGTTATATCGAGCCTGTGCGACACACAATTTTCTTGAATTCCTTCTGCCGATGCTTTACACTTGTACTTATGAATACTGAATCAACAATTAAATCCGTATGTCAACGAGAATCAAAAACTTCTATAGCATTAAGTATATTTCCGCTGTATTACCAGCCATTAATGTATTTCCCACATTAACTTTTACGGAATAATTAATTCAAATGTAGATGAATTATACAAATTATTCATATGACAAATATATTATTCAGTAATAACGAGGGTGTAATCTACAAAACAATGACCACGGATTGAGGTCGCTCTGCGCTATCGCAGATCTCTCTAGTAATTTGTTTCACATTATTCCGATATAAAACGGTTTCATAGAAAAATTCGTTCTATATAAATACTAGCTCACACGGTTTTTTAAAAAATGGCGTCTAAAAACGATTGCAAGTATGTCTGATAAATCTATTGATTATTAGATCGCGGCACGTGCGCCTCACTCCCCTATTTTATACGCCATGAATTATTCTTTTAATGGTCTCCGTTTTTACTAAGTTGATTGAATAATAAAGTAGCATTAGGACGTATTGCTCATAATCATTTGTAACACCATAAGCCATTATCACAAATCTATGCAAATAATATTATTTCAATCGTATACAAAGGGCATAAATTCCTACACAACAAACTTTAACACCAATTATACAGAGAAGAGGTTTTGTTAACCTTCACGCTGAAGCGTTGTTAAACGAGATGAATTTCATTATGTGTGCGTGATTTTTGACATTGTAACAAACTAATTAGTTTTCGTAGAGGTATGGATGAATAAACTATGGCTTCAACTACAAAGACAAAGTTTAATTTGCGGGCTTATCAAAGCGGTACCTCTAATATTGTTTTATTGTTTACTCTTACGTAGATTTATGAGTCAAAAGCAGCATATTTGTTACTTGATACGAAGATGTTTAGGGATCACCATTAAAACTTGTAAAAAATGTAACTTGTAAAAGTAGGTTTGTTCTAGCTTCAAACTCCACAGTTCCTTATAACGGTGCCTTATAACAAACTATTATGTTTTGATTGATTTTGCTAAGACAAGACGAAATAATCTAAAAAAGTGTTCGTAATGAGTTCATCTATTTTTCTAATAACATACATGATATCTAGGTTTATTCGGTAAGTTTCACCTGTAAACGGAATACGATATGAAGCTCGTCACTCAGATTGAGTGCTTATAAATATTTCATTATTTGTTTGAAGTAAACGTAGGCGTAATAATGAATTAAGATGTCAGATAATAAAGAACTACTCTTACGATATTAATCGGTAAACAAAGTATTTGACTTGCTATTTTTTATTAATTGAACCGAAATAACAAAAATTGGCATAGGAGAAATAAGTGTGAGGATATCCGAACCTGTTGCTTTAACTTCACGTCGAAGCTATCATTGCTCTATTTAACTGAGATAAAAATCCCTCGAAACTGTTGAGTTTCCGTTGATAAGCCAGAGCTAGTTTTCTAATCTCGATATTAAATTAATCAGCCGAATCTCGGCCTACATCTGCCGCCGAAAGTGGAACAATGCGGGCTCGGTGCAGCACACATGTCGTAATGAAATATAAACAATGCCGAATAGAGGTCTTAGTTGATTTAGGGTCTGCAAACATATAATAGTGGAGTGGCTGCGACCCCTAGATTAGGATAAAGGGGAAAGAAGGGTACGTTTTTTTGACCTTGCGCTCGGGGTATTAGCTGCACAATATATTGCATCAGCACAGTCGGTGCACTCAACAGTAGGTAAACAGAAATGGATTTCATTGTATCCCATAGGTTTATGTTCAAATTGCCCAGACGCGCTATAAGCTCATTCCAAATTAGAAACACGCTATAGCTAGCGAGCGCTCAATAGCTAAAATCTATTTATAGCTAGTGCTAATGTATCACTTAGATTTTTATTGCCTGCAAATTGTGTAGACTATGACAATACAGTATCGCGGAGGCAAATCGGCGGCAATTTGTTGCGGTAGCGATTTTTACGGATCGAGCGAAATCGAGACTGATTTATGGGAATAAGCTTATTGCTGTTTTAGCTTTGCAATTTCTACAAATATTTGCAGAAATTTACGGAACTGGATTTTGCGGCTTGTTGGTCAATAAGAGCAATTATGTTTATTGGGCAGTTGTTTAATTCAATTTAATGCTGAGTTGGACTCTCACCCTGAGGTAATGCGTTCAAATTCTATTAATATAAACCAATTAACATAGACCCGAAAATTGAAAATCTGTGTAGAGAAGGTCACCTAAGGTTACTTAAAACTGGGTTAGTGCCATTGATTCTTATTATTCGTAGATCGCGGTTCATTAACTCAATCCGAAACAAACAATTTATGAAAATTGGTTATTTGTCTTAGAAATTTGTGAACGTAGAAGTATGCGGGAATCGTCTCTTTATGAACATAATAAATAGCTTAGAGTATAGCAGGCCGTAAATGTTAACTCCCACATTTTATTATGTTTGAAGGCTTAATGTTATCACGACCACATTTCTCATAAACTTTTATTAGGTCTAGTCCTAGCACTGAGCTCTGGAATACATATGTATACGAAAAAGGAATTACAAGATTCGTTATTATGCTAACTACGACAAGACCACATGCGAATGTTAAAAGTTTAACGGTAGTAATAAAAACTAACTGTTAATTTGTTACATTATGGAAGATGTCACTTTAGCAAGTTGGTTTGACTCGTTAGTTCGTTTCGCTTCATGATTTTCTGAAAAATATGTAAAGTCACGAAAGCGTGACCTTTCACTTTCCCCTCTGAAGATTTCCATTCTTAACATTTCCCGACCCGTCGTGGTCATCAACTAAGCAAAATTTACGAGACAGGCCAAAAATGGAATGTTCTCATATGTATTGTCTAAACCCTGATACTTTTCTGTTCATTTGTTTCGCGTGATTGATCCCACATTCCAAGATCTATTGCAATTGTAAACGCATACCACAAATAGCGGAACGGTATCTTTCGATACAACTTGAACAATATCCACGAAGCTTATTTCGCCGTTCGTGCTTTCACCGCCTTTTTGCGTAAAGTAGACAGATATTGCTTTTGAAAACTAACTACTGTGTTGGTAAACATTTCATTACTTTTCGTATGAAAGAAGGGAATGAAGGATTAGAATCAGCATGTTGTTGAGTGAGTTGAGGTGTGTTTGTGTGTGTGCTATCGCTGAATAAACCTAAAATAGTTGCATTGATCATGGAGTGGTCAGCTGATGGCTCGGTGCAGGCGGCAATCTCAGTAATTGACGGGCATTACTTCATTGCAATTTGAATTGATCTGCTGCCCGAGCTGACCTAAAATGTTGTTTATATTACGTAAGATTTACTGTTTCTACGAAGAAACGGGAATAGACTGAGTTCTATTAGTAATATTAGGTTACCCCACGAAATGCTACATATTTTTTTGTACAACCAAAACACTGTTGCTGTTGGTGTCTGATAAAATATACGCGAAACGGGATTACATGAAAAGATAAGTTTTGTTTACTTTTATTATATTTGTTTATTATATTTTTAATGAAACATAATCCGTTTGTTGCTGTGTGGTTCTTTCTGTTGAATAGTTAATTGGTAAATCCATATAGCGTATGCAGTATGAAGGCCATGGGTTTGATAACCGTCGAAGTGCAAGTCAGCAGGCGCAGAAGGCTGAATGAAGAATCTAGTTAGTATAGTACTGGCAGTATTTGAGTAATTTACTTTGAAATGAGAGAAGTAATAATAAAAGTGTAGTGTAAAGCTAATAAACTGGTTTCGTATCGGCCGCCACTGACAGGCACCATATCGAGAACAATAAAATAGGCCGCTTTTGTTGTTTAAAACCATTGCTCTTGGGAATCGCATATAAAATTTTATTACATGAAAAATAGCGTACTGTTTAACAATTTCACATAGTTCAACGACCAATGGATTATTTCGATTTCAATACTTATTCCGATTAGACTGTGTGGTATGCAAAGAGTGAAGGTGCCGCTAGGAAAGTGATGCTTCATAAAGCGCTTCGAGTTAGAATATCTGAGTGGAAGTTGGAATTCGCCACTAGTTGTGTTTATTAAGCGCTGCGTCGTGTTGAAGTGAGTCAGTTAAAAGGATTTCGTGCCCGCGTCCAATCACGGCCCGATGCCCGTCCGGAGGCTAAGCTGTGTTTCACTGCGCTCTCCACTAGCGCCAGTTGCTATCTGTTGCTGTTTATATCAATCTATAAGGTGTCTTCACACATCACACTTTGCGCCTGCAGTTGTGCAAGTTCTTTACTGTTGATGATATCTATTATATTTACTGTATTTTTTATAGTAGGTACGATGTATCAAAAAGAACCCTAAAGGGATTCCTTGATTCCTTTTGATTTAAAAGTTTTATTTAAGTTTATTTATGTATTTCTCAATCAATGGCTCAATGTTAGTAGTTCAGTGACAGATCCGTGCAGCATCAGTTGACTCATACGAACCTCTCTAGTGCTCCAGTCCTCAACTCTCCTGTTCAAAGGCTGCCCCAAATGTCTGTCAAGAGACGAAATGCGATTTGGCGACTGAATCCTCTCGCCGGATTGACTATTGTTTGAGCGTTAATGAGATGCGCTTCCTGCCCCCTCGCCCCCCCCGCCCCCCGCCCCGCCGCACTATAAACAAAATTCACCGCTTGATTTTCAAAGCGAAAGCTAATGAATTCTGCCCTATTCTCTGCAATTCGTTTGATTCGAGTTTCTATTTCAATTTCGTTTTGCTCTCATTGTTTGCACACTACTTAAGCAGAGATCATCTCTGGACTTCGGTGCTGATGATTACATTCCATTGTCATATTTTACCTGATAAAGGTTATAGGCTTCAAACATAGCGGTAAAACTTTTTTTATTTTATTTGATTTGTTACGATTACGGAAAGTCAGGCGTTCCTGCAAGTAATGATCAAGAATATAAACCTGGTTCTTGAATAATAACAGACGATAAGAAGGTATTGTGCATCAGTACTTAAGAGTCGTCCATTAATTTATATACCTTTAGAGAGTTACCAACGTTAATTAATATTACGGCCATTGAAAGCTCGTTTTTCCACTGAAGTTTGTCTCTAGGTCTTGTTTAAATATATACTCAATGTCTTAAATTACACTAAAATATTAATGAACCGCTCCGAACTAAAACTCTAAGACAAAATCTTTTGTTTAGTTTTGTCTTTGTAATAATTATAATTCATATCACATTTATAATGTAAGAGACTTATAAAGTAGGGGCATTAAAAATTCATTTATTCGGGTGATTCGGATTCACGATGCGAATTATGTTAAACAATGTAATCTGTCAAATGCATGAGCAAATCCGAAACAATAAACTGTAGTGATTGTCCATGATACTTCAATATTTATAGAATTACATAAAAGTCGAACAGTACTTAAAGGCGTTATAACTTCTTGTTAGAAATGTGACCAGTTTTTTAGCCAAATATTGTCACGAATCACGACCGTGGTTTTTGTAATGTCATAAAAAGCATTTTTACACTCAACAGAGAGCTGTTTCGCCCTTTGATAGTATCAAACAAACAATTATATGGAAAATCGTTACACCGCTCTGAGATGTACCGTGAATTGATAAAATCGAGTTGGCAGCTTGGCGAAGGTTGAAACCAATTGCTTTCTTATTGGTTTAACCGATTTTCAAATAGTCACTAGCACGGTTTATTTTTAATGAATGTGAGTCCATTCATTAAAAATAAATCTGAGAAATAAAATGATTACCTTTCTTATTTCATCGCGGCGTATACAAAATGTTTTACATTTACTATACAAATTTGTTAGACTCCGCTCATCGTAAACCAATAGTTATTGAACAGTGTATCATGACGTCATCAATAATTCATGCAGTTCGCTTTAATTAAAGCTAATTAATTCAATTTATCGAACTCTCACGCATGGACGGCCTATTGGGTCACGCGGCGCTGTTCGCTGGAGCGTGCGATATTAATGCCATCCAAATTGACCAAAGCGTCGTAGAACTACAACGTTGCGTCGTCTACGCCGTAGAGTAGACCGCTATACATATATACTTGTAACATATTCATTAATTTTTGACACATGAAATTAGTTCGGAAGTCCCTGAAATAAGATTTATAATAACCGTATAACTTATCAATAGACTCGTTAGAGAGCTCGAAAAAATGTTTAACTATATAAATATAAAGTAATGATTATTAACTTCGTTTAAAAGGTATTTTAAAGCGGAGATGTCATGATCGAGATTGCCCGTGCATACGAGTTATTTACTCCCATCGTCCCTTATAAATACGCATTCTACCAAAAAATCTTTTATGAGACAAATTTTCGAAGGAAAAAAGTGTCGATATTGGAAACCTAGTTACTCCGTGAAAGGAGAGCTTTAGAGGCTTTTAATCTGAAAGCTATCGAATTACTTGCCTCTTCCTGTAGCTTTTGTGAATTGATTTTTGACCCAAATACAGATAGAGGGTGCGATTGAGTCATTTTATGATTCTCCTGCAGAGGATTTTGATTGACTTTTTAGGTTTGGTTGCAATAAACAACAGACATAGACTTATCTGACAAATCTAACAATTAGACAATATATATGATATTTAACATGATATGAGTGAAAACTCCTTTGTCGAGAACTCCTCTACTTTGACACAATTATGACAATTAGATGTGTATCGACACCAAAAAAATGCTTTCTAATCTCATCGTTAAAAGTACACACTTCGTCACGCCTCTTCAGATTTAGCGTGTCATTTTCCTTAACTACAGACTGAAGCAAGATGTCACGCAACAAACAAAATTACCTTGTTACCAAATATGACTTTACCTAGCAATTTTGTTGCTAATTATACGGTACACCTAACACAACTGTCACGACTACAAAGAATATATCTTGATTTTCTAAATTAGCCTTTAAGCGCCCCACATAGCAGGCAAAGTCCTCTGAAACTGCGAACAGGACCTTTCTGAACGAAATGAATGAGTTTGTAAGGGATGCTCAGATGCAACTTTCAACTTCGAATCATGGCTACCAAAAAGGGTTCCACGTTTTACGATTTTCATTCTTACGTCCTGAGCGTAAAGCAAGATTTGCATTGAAAAGTTTTGTTGTTTACGATCCTTTGCCAAGTCACAGTAATGCCTTAAGGGTCCATCTCTATTGAACTCTGTTTGCCATATCCGCCCTTTTTTTAAAGCACCAGATGTATAAAAGCGCTTTTATACGCGCAATGTGAACGAGTGCCCAATTATATTGTTAATTTTGAAAATATTTTATCAGTCATTCCCAAACGTTTCAATTATGTACCGTATTTAAACGTTTGAGAATATAAACGCACACTATTAAGTGTTCTGTAATTGAAAATTCTTTAAAGATATATTTTTTTGCTTAAATTAAAATTCGTAACCAACCAGACATACATATTTCCTCGCAATAGAGAAAGGCCGCGTGCCTCACCGTTTACCTCGCAACCCGCGCTCAGATCGGCCGCATAGATCACAGTTTTGACAGCAACATTACTTCGGCAACGTCAGATAATTCGTCATTGTCCCAACATAAACAGGATTAGTGGCAGATAAGCAAACTTTGGGAAACGCTAACATTGAAATGCGACACGTAGCCATTAAATAATAAGCTATTATGGTTTGCAAATGGCGGCCATTCACTGAAACTCGTCTCGGGTTTCGCGCGAGGTGTGACGGAATTTCGTATTTGTATTAATGGGAAAAAAGTAGTTGTTAATAAGCTTTAGTGAGCTTTTGGTAATGGACGCACAAAGGGATTAATTGACGCCCTTTTTCCCCTTTTAATAATTTATCTGCGTAAATGAAAGAGATAGAATTTTAATATACAAAACGCGCGTTTGAGCCCGGTAAGCTTAATGGCTGTGAACGCATCAGATTTCACAATTCTCATTGGCTAAGTAATATTTGACTGTTACTTTACTGTACATTTTTATTATTTATGAGAGGTTTTACTGGTGGCAAGAGTTGAAGAATCTCTCCGCTCAGTTTAGGTCTCATAAACTCTTAGGTAAATCTCCGTCGCCGAGCGATTAAGCTTTGCAGGATTTAATGAAACCTGGCAAGGACCCTCGCTTCCTCGAAGTTTATTGCAATTTAAAAAGGTTCCAAGTATTTGTTTAATATTGATGAGCGCTTCATGTAAAGCTACACTTAACATGGACTGATCGCACGCTCTGCATACAAACGAATGCCTCGGATTTGTTCATATTCTATTGACGGCGTCGATAGCTTGTGAAATATAAAAAGATATAAGTTGTATCGTATGAATGTCAAATTTAGGTTTTAAAAAGTATTTGCCTAATATGTTTTTTCACTAGAGAAATGTTGCAGACTGCCAATAGCGAAATTATACAGGGAAAAATAATGTAGGAGTTTACATTTCTTGTTAAATATCTTTTATAATTAACACGAGAGCGCTCGTTTTCGGCAGTCGGTCACCCTTTGAGATACAACGCCAGATCTTACCCTGAAATTCCTTAACGAAATTGAACGTAACTTAGTGTGAATTTAGTGTGAGATGTTATGCCGGGTAGAGGCGCGACCGCACGCTTCGATGCCCGGGAATTCCACCCGGGATAAACCGGGCGATCCCGGGACGATCCTGACATTCTTTGATACTATGCAGCTAATTGTATCGAAAAAGGATTTCCTATTCTTATTCAGTGGGCGCTATAGCGAGAACGACTAGAAACATTCTCAAAACTCTTACACGGCTTTCAATTACTCTAAAGCCACTTATTATGATTTCAATTGATGTTTTTTAAATTAATAAATTAAAATTTTACGACAGGAGCCTCACCTGACGGTATATAAAATATATTATGGCATTAGTTTATATTAAATTCTGTAAGAAAAAGAAAATAATAGGAAAATCGTCTCATCACTTCGACATTTGCTGATGACATGTATTTTAGAATTTATTACAAAAAATGTTTGTTAAATCTATCCACAGTACAGACTTAATCTTTAGCCCGAACAGTACATAGTACAAACAGCGGAATTTTTAAATTTGTTTTCTTACTTAAACGCTATAAAATATGACAAAAAGACACGCTACTTTTACTTGCTTGACTGGGATTGACGTTGCTCTTGTTTAGCCACAACTGTACACCTACAAACTGCGTGCTGCGTGCAGCAGATGTTGCCGATAAATTAATCTTGTAAGTAGAAAAAAAGTAGGATGTGGCGAGGTCACATCGATCACCCGCCAAACACAACACTGTAATGATTCTACCTAATGTTTTCTTAATTCTTGCATAGTATATCAATAAATGTCTCGATTATGGTAGAATCATCTTCATTTTTGCTGTCTTTTGTTCCTTGCACTAAGATTTATCGGTAATTTACTTTATAAGCGACACATACGCCTAGAACTATAAAGCCATTAAATAACTTGTCTGCTTGTCCTACATTGGACACTGATTGAATGATACATAGCACGCTCTAAGCAAGATCATAACGGTTCGTAGATGTTAAATACCGGACTCGCAGCGGGCGGTGAGAGATTGGGATCGTTCAGGTCATAGCTCCGTTCTATCGGAATGGAAGTAACTAAGACATTTTGTTTCCAATCTATCCGTGTATGGGATACAGAATAAAAGTAAAACCAAGTTCCGAAGTACTATCGCATCATAGTCATTTCTTGAAAAACTTCGGCAGCAACAACGTGGGTGAGTGTTCAATAGAAATTGTTGTCGTGTTTAAAATGAGCACTTGGTAAACAATGTCTACGAGCTAAAGAAATCAAAGTTTATCCGCTGTGGGGCGGAATCCTTTTGTTATAAGTTGGCGCTAACTTCCCGACTCGAACTATGCCGCTACCTTGCAACTTATTAAAATACCTAACTGTAATTGCTACTCAAGTAGATGTTCTTCAAGCAACACTAGCAGTAACTGACAGTTGGTTTGTTGAATATTATTACAAAAAAAAAACATGAAGATCATGAGCCAATGAAAAAGGTAAAAGGAATTGCTCAACGTGAACATTACTTACTATGAGGCATAATAACATGAGACCAGAGCGTCTCAACAGACGATTTTTACGTAGTATTTTTTTAAATTAATTATCGGCCTTAACAAACCGTTGTTTTAAAAGGTGTTTGTTCCTAAAACCGTTTTTTACTTGGTCACGATTGAACCCACGTCCTGCTTTTTTCAATTCACGTGCTAGGCCACATTGCGCGTCATGTGTGGAGTCCCCTCAAGTGCAGTAACTCGATACGGAAGCCAGATCGGCAGGTGCTTGCATGCCACTGCACCCAAGCACCATTTTTTACAACCTTACAAAAAGTCAAGTTAAGGTCGACCGTTAATTTGGACAAAATAGTTTGTTTTAATTGAAAGAGTCAATATTTGTGCCTTTAGTACAATGTTTTGATTTTCACTTGACGCTGATTAAACTTAAGCCTGCATCACGGGATACTATTGGTGATTCTAATTGAAACTGTTTTGAACACTCCAGTGATAGAGAATTGCTCTTTCAATACGAGCGGAGCATTCATGAAAAAGATTGCAAGAAAGATACCCTTTTAAGACCGTGTCAGTAGTTCTAAAATAGTCTATCCTTTAAGGTGTTTTAAGAAGCTTATTGATAATAATCATTATTTTTCTTAATTATTACAAATCGCGTGTTGATGTGCGCGCGGGTTTTGACCGAGCAATTTGTTTATTAAAGAAGCTTATATTTATTGGTTTCATTTTGACATGGTCGTACTATTCTTTCAACAGAAACACATTACAACAAAAAATATTGCGCTATTAAAATTTCGGACGAAGGGAGAGGGGAGTGTGAAACGTCTGTTTCAACGCCACATAAGTTATTAAAGTTCGTGAATCGGTAAAACGTTTTAATATATTCAAAAGTGTGTCACGCGTGCACAGTTTCGCATACGATTAGCATACGTATGTATGCATATGCGTGTCTCTGCGATTACAGCCATCGACCCAGTGCATGTTAACGCCGACATGGCTCACACAATGCATTAGCGTTTGCGCCACAGTGTCGAGAGCTGCTAGAGGTGAGACGAAATTACCACAATGCAATGTCACATGTTACTATACCCTGCATTTGAAACCAAGCATCGTTAGAAGGAAGACACGGTGCCTTGTTTGCTGTTGCACCAAGCTGAAGAAAATGATTTTTTTGTATTATTTACCCATTGCGATAGGCTCCGCAGCACTGTGGCGCGTGTTACATGCATTTTGCATATTGATAAACGTTTAGTAATCAGTGCATTAGTTTGAAGCTCGTGTTTAGCACCTCTCTCGCTGCTTTACCTGAATTACTTAATGGGACCAAATATAAATCAATTCTAGATTACATAGTGCTGGGCCAAATTAGAATCAGGGAAATTAGTTTTGAATATTTTTACGAAGCAGGCAGCGGGAAGTAGTAAAAAGTTAAAAATTTAGTTTTAAGTTTTCTTTTGAACTTAGCAACTCTTAAGTTTCACAAATAATATTTAACATCTTAGGAATATATAACCAGTGTCGAACAAGAGTATAAAAAATGAAAAGCGGTTAAAGCTGGATAAAAACAACGTGGAAACTTCAATAAATCAAAGATTAATGCTCATTTTTAAGTGCGCTCCGCCACAGTATTTTATGTAAGAGCGAACTAAAGCCACTCTTTAAAAAGATGTCTTAAGGAAAGATAGCGGAGCAAAGAGAAAAATCGCAGCTGAACAATGAATAATGTCTAAATCGCGAACTTTGTTCCTTCATTACGAAATGCACCTGAATGTTTAACATTTGAAATAACCTCATTAAAATGCAAGTCCGGCGCAGTTGCATAGCGACCAGCTGTTGGTTTTGACTGCTGCATTTTTCATTTGCCAATCGATGAGATAAAACGACATTAGCGTCTCTATTTAGACACCTCGTGACTTTCCTTTCTGCGAGTGTAGCTTAAAATGGTAGCTTTGTTGGATGAGCAGCGAGATAAATAAAAATATGAAAATCTTTTGAGCCGAAGTTGTAAGAAAGTCTAGTGGAAAGCGACAAAAACCCGGCCGACACGGAAAATATAACTTCGCAGTAAATTTATTACGCTGGCGAATTTTACAAAGGCTCATTTGAAAACTTAAAAATGTGAACGAAATTAGACCTGCTCTCAGCTTTCGGCATAGTTATCCTGTTGTGGTGGTGAAATAGCGGTGGTTAATGTCATCATTGTTCCGTAAACTTTTAAAACTTTTCTTGTTTAATTAGTGTCAACAGTGTTCGGTAGATACGGAATATCCTAACTGGGAGAACCGACATCTCAGGCAAATGACCAAAATTCACCAAAACGTTATGATAACAAGGCTAAGTCTAAATTGATAGTATCGTGCTAACTAGCCCGGTGGTGCCGCTTCGATGCTCGGCTAAATTAATTAAGATGGGCTTTGACGGCTCCGGCTCCGTGTCATTTAGCTGAGGCCGGCTTTAACCGACTTATAAGTTAAGAGGTTATGCTGATAACTGTTAGGAAGTTGCAAGATCTCATTGGGATTTCATTTAACTTGAGTAATCAAATTTCAGTGCATGCTTTCAGTGTTGTTCGGTATTGGAGGAGAGTTTACTGATGAACTTACTACCGCCAAGGTTTATGTTCGTTGAATAATAATAATTAGGATTTCCTTGGCTGAAAACTTCGAAGATTAGCCATGCAAGCGCAAGCTTAGGCAGCTTACCTGGTCCGTGCTAATGGATTAAGCTGTGGTGACGTCAGTGGACGTTAACTGCTTCGTATACGTGAAGTAGTTGCTCAGTATTTCTAATATCAAATATAATACCATATTTGTAGGTATTAGGTACTTTGGTTGCATAATTCACCTTACTCTTTAGGGATTCCTGCCCTTTAACAATGACTACTACGGACCAACGCCATCGGGAAATGTTTAATACTGTAATATAACCTTGCATAACGTAGCATTTTAAGTTAAATAATATATCGACATTGTTTCATTATATGTAACTTTTTCATTACATTATATTTAACGGTGACAGGTTTTTTGTTCAGCAGAAACTCGAAAATTAATATCACTTCCCTTCACCAATCCTAAACCAATTTCATCTATGGCTCTGTCACACAATTTTAAACCTTCATTCAGATGTATAGAGTCGGTTTCAGTACACGTTTATGAGTAAAAACTGCGCTCCGAGATTGATTTTGCTTTCGGCCTTTCAGAGACGTCAAAGCGAAACCAAAATATTGGGAATTAACGTTAATCTCACCATGTCGAATGGTTTGTTTGCTTTGACGCAATGTGAAATCATTCGCCCCTTACTTAAATGTCAAATCTTGAAATACCACTTTGATAACACCGTATTGCATTGACCTATTAATTTTATAGCGCCTACTTGTCCGTCCTTCTCACTGCTTTTAGTAGATTTAATCCTGATAAAGTTGAAGTAGGCTTGTTATTAGAAATAATGAAACATCATGTGTATAATTGTAAGTGGTTTCAGTGACAATGAAGATAATATGTAATAAGGGCGAGTGGCGTCGTTTCGATGCAGTCCGGATCAATTGCGAGCATAACCTCTAATGTGCAAATAACTTCGTAAAGCTAATGCTCTGGCCTCAATGGCGGTTTAATTTCACCGATACCTGATTCGAATCCTGAAGTAAAGTAATTATGGCCAGGCGCGATGAAATGGTGTCTGATTTAACTCTATGTCTCGTGTGTGAATTTGAAGTAATATATTGCAGTATTCAATTAGTGGCAGCTTAGTTCTTTATCTAAAATTAGAAGGTATTCATTGCATTTCATGAATTCTTACAAAGTGCAACACGACAATCATGAAGGGTATGCCCCACTTAAGTGCAGAAGACGTGCTAAGTCTAAAAAAATTACCTGTCTAGAGACTTGCAAAGTTTAATCACACGTTCTTTCGAAATCAGTAAAAGGTTCCAAATTACCAATCCGTGTTTCCATAACAAGATTCACCTTTATTACGGAGGATTCAAAATAATGAGCGAAATAAAAGGCTCTATCGAATGCTCTGCATTTATATTTATTTGTACATGACCTGTAATTATGCCTCGCGGCGCTTTTCTACATACAACATTTTCCGAGGAATATTCGGAAAATCCAATTGTTAACATATTACCTTATTTATTACAAGTATATAGGCATATTTAATAACGCGACGACGCCTGTCTCTAAGAGTTGGGATCAGAGTAAATATACATAATATTTTCATACCTTCAATAAATACAATTATTTCGTTCCTCTTATAAACAAATTATTGAAATTTGCCTGGGGTGAAATTAATAACCAGATTTTACCACATCAAAAACATTACGCGTAAAAATGAATTTAAAAATGTTAAAATCGAGCTCTTTGATGAGAGAGCCGACGGGACAATATTTGAGACGAGTGAAAATGATTCACCGAATTCAAGCCCGACTTCGGACCGGAGTTAAATTAAGGTTTGATTTAAAAGGTTACTTCGTGTCTCCAATCGTTTGAAAAAAGTAGTTTTATTTTTACCAAAAGATTGAATGTTCGAGTCAATAGTTACGGCTAACAAATTACAGCGAATAACATGCGTCTTTATTTCAGAAATTCATTTCATTAACGAAAAAGTCTCACTTCCCTACCATTTAATCAAATTAATAATAAAACAATAAACTTGTATTAATACCGACATGGAACCATAAACCTCCCCCAGCGTCCTCGTAAACTTAACATCCTTCACCTTATGAAGCCTTTCTTGGCGCACGTGTCAAAACTCACATTGGATTTACTTGGCCCTGCCTGGAATTTTTGAGACAAATCGGACCAGCTGTATCTTTGATCAAATTTCATTAAAGGCCAGTGGCGCCTCTTGCATTTATAATAATTGTAATGTTTATTTCAGACATTTGAACACATATAAATGATTAATATTATAAAATAAACTAAAAGTTATTCGTAACAATTCTAAATGAAACTCAAACTCATTAATCGTTATCCAAGTAGTTAACTACACGTATGTACACTTATGAACGTCAAATAAATAAAAGATAATAATGCGAAACAGGTAATGAGTAAGCTTGTCAAGTGACATAACGAAGTAAAGCAATGGTGTTGAATAATTAGCTTGTTCGAATGAATGTTAGAATGTATGTAGGTAGAAGAAACGGTGGTCCGAGGAAGCCAGCCATGAATTATGACAGGATGCAATAACGATAGCATAATACACCGCAACGCGACCGAGCAACGTCAACAACGGTTCCGATGCTTGTAAATGTCGAGTTTCACAACAAGTTTATTTTCATGAGGCGGCAGGGAAGTCGGTCGTTAATGCTCTTGCATAACATATTTATAAAAATGTCTAGAAATATTCTTAAAAGTCATACACAAAGATATAAGCAACAGAGCACGTTGCCTATCCCTTGTTCGAGGGCGACAATTGCCTCTTTCTTGACGTCATAAATTAATAATTTTCACGTATTCAACGTTGATTGTTTCATCATCTATAAGAACAACTAAACCGTCGTAAATAAGTGTCCAGTGCACACAAAACGTTGTAAATTAGCCTCAACAATAACATTAAATAATTAACACTTTTCTAACAAAAGGCACCTTCCGAGAACATTATACAGCGTGTTCTTGCGGTGTCACTGTTTTCGAAACACAAATCGTCTTATGAATGAGGGAGGCGTGTTTAAGAAAAAATACACTTTATTGTAAGAATATAGGGTGTATATTCCCAAGGAATAATTCCCATTTAGATTGTATTGTTTTAAGAATTCAATGTTCAAATTGTTAGAACTCTCGTTCACATTGTTAGTTATACTACTCCTGTTAGCTACGCTTTAGTGAGCTTTAAATGGTAGTTCGGATATTTCAATGTTTTACATATGCTACGAAAGCATCAATTAGGCCTGGACGCATAAATACTGTGTTCAACTGTAATAATAAAAAATATATATGAATATATAGACAGTATACGAAATGAAGAGGCCATTATTAAGATTTCCGGTGCTTATAATGTAAAATTGCGCCTTGTTCGTTCCGAGGCCGAAATCGCTCTACGATTCCGCAATATCCAAAAATGTGCAGCTCTGCGGAGATGCCTCTCACGTAGTCACTTAAATCGTACTTAGCTGTCTAATGGCCGGTCGCTTAATGGAAATGCCTGATCGGTCAATCGGACGGTCAGTTAACGGACGCTTATTGTCTTCCACTCTTCGCCAGATATTTCTGGTGTGCTCACAATGATTGGCACTTCTTTCCTTTCCAAGTTTTTTTATATATATGCTTAAATTAATTTTAAAAAGGATCCGAAATTACTAGAGCAATCTCGCACTTTCCCGTCTCTTAATCGTCATTCGGCATTTTCTTTGAAAATGTCAGTGTGTTAAAGATAATCATATTTTACTATGCTGAGATGGGATCAGTGATAAAATTAATTAGAAGCTTATATCGGATCGGTTTATTATGGCGCAGAACAGCAGACATAATAAATGTGATTCTTAACCTACTAACCGACTGCGTCGGCGTGTGTTATTAATTTGATAATGGGGTTCTGTGTGTTTGGTTTTGGGTCCGACAATCTTACTTTTGCAACTATATCTTAGAAAACGTATGTAGGTACGTATATTTAAGTAAAGCAAATAAATGATTGAATTCGTAAATACATGATGCGTTTCAGATATGTCGAATTGGTTCTGATTCTCCAACATCTTCAAGAAGTCTGCAACACAACGTATTCCCTTTAAGCATTGAAACTGCCTCGATTGAATGAAACAATTAGTGCACGCCGTTCAGCTGCCATTCATTAATAAGAGAACCTAATTACTAAGTCTACATTGAGAGTAATTAACGCGCGTATTAGCGACTAATCAATATGGCCGCGAAGGACGTTGACTAAACGCGATAATGTATCGATCACGGTCGATTGGGTTGAGAGAACATTGAAAGTGATGTAAATAGGGATAGTTAGCAATCAGTGTCGGTCAGAAAAGCGTCCTCTAGTTAATGCAAATGACCCTCTACGTGCCCAATTACTGGCTTGACCTGCGGCTCACTGATAGGCTGATTACACATCCGCCGATACAGTATCTCTGATTTATTAGTTGGCCGGAATTTAGCATTAAAGAATACGCGTAGAAAACAACTTAAAAAAGCGTTTCAGAGACCATGTATATAAATAGCCTAACGCACGTCCCTAATTACGGCGGATTTGGTTCCGCAGACAGAGTTAGGCGCAGACTAGAGGGGCGACAGACGACGCGACGAAGATTACTCCATCTTAGGGGATGCAATTAATGTCGGAGCTTATTACACAATACTTAATTTATTAGTTCGGCTTCTCGCGTAATTGTATTTACGAAGCGTTCGCAGATTATTTTACATTAAATCCGGTTTATGTTTATGCGATAAAGGTGGTGTCTTAAAGTCATATAAATCGATATGAAGCTGAACTTTTGGTTATTAGTAAATGTAAACGAGTTTTGGCTTCCTTTAGTGTGTACGCCGCCTAGCGTCATCCGATACTATTTCCTAATTATGTAGATTTTGATTTCACATCCCATGAGGTTTGAATTTTACAGTACAAATTAGCAAACAGTATTTTGTTAATTCTCCAGGGACTCGACACTTTATTCCTAAAGTAGCTCTTTAGATAAATCGCCAATCTTCTCTGTAAACCATAGCATATAACGTTCTTTCTCATGTTCGAATAGATTCCGTCGTCTCTTTCGGGGATATTTGACCCCGGGCAAAATGATTCACTGCTGGGCTATCTTCACTGTGCCAGCAAAAGCCGGAGACAGGATATTGTGCTGCCACAAGAGCCGGTAACCACTCTGCGTGGCTCACATCTAGGATGCAATTGTCTCACAAAGCAATCACTCATAATATCCAGCCATAACTGGATACGAATACATGAGTTATATTCTTTAGTCGAAACAACTGATAAAAACCTTTACATATATAAACTTTTAAATGAAATTATTTTAAATCACTTGTCCCGTTTATTCCATCATAAATTGTATAAAAAATGCCGTTATTGCATTCGTTCTATATTGAGAAAAGCTCTAATTTAAATTCAAATTAAACTTTCAATACTAATTCAATTTTACACTCAGTTGTAATTTACTATTAATGTAAAGAAAGTTTTTCAATTAAGTGAAGCAATATACCTAAGCTTACGACACTTTAGCATATAAAATGCTAATGTTAGACTTTGTGTAGGAATGTCTTTGACTTATCTTATGAAGTATATTAAAATACACCATTACATTAAACGCTCATTTAATTAAGTCTGTATAGTTAATTCTATGTATTTATTAAAGTCCTGTTTTGTTCGAATTCTGTAAACAAAGTATCTGTATTAATCTCGCGAGTAGGCCATTGTATGCCGAAATAATTTCACTAATTAATTCCTTCAAGTTTATGTGGGGAGCTGGAATGTCTGTCCTTGACTTGGCAACAAAGGACTCTGGTCTTTTGTCTAAGCTACGTCCACCAGGCGAAGCTTCGCTACGTGTGCTATACAACCAATTCCTATCTCTAATATTTTTCTTCATACTTTTTACTCGTTTCGGCTTTTTGCGATTGAGAATTATTTAGTAGTAAATTCGTAGGATTGTAATAACGCTTTCCTAGTAAAAAAACTGTCGGTGTAATTATACAAGAGCGATGCGCGTGGCATTCGTACGAAATAGTGTGTAGAATCATAACTTTGTTTTTTTGAAAGACCCTACCGATAAGAAAACGTTGACATTCAAAAATTTGTAGGCAAAAAATGGCGGCGCTTCTAAATTTATTTATTTATAGTAGACGCCGACAGACACAATAAATAAATTATTATTTGTTTTTAATTCAATTCGGGTTAACTTAAAAGACATTTATTTTAATATTTATGACTCAGTTTCGTTATGAATGTCGACTGTGCACTGTTATTTATATGGTAATATAATAGATTAAGTTTTGATCTCGATTACGATAGCGCGTCGTTCACGTCTACGTTACTCGATTATGATTCTTCAACATTTCATCGTGTGACATCGACAAGGGTAGAATTAAATTACATTCAATAATTATTCTGAAAAGACAATCCCAATGAACATTTCTATCCTCTTATACAAACAGGTTTTCTTCAAATAATCAAGTCGAAATATTTATTTTAGGAAACAAACAGACGCATTTGTAATTCATATACAGCAAAGCCAATACGTAGGTAGAGTTGTCCTTGGTCGACATTCCTGTTCTATAGAAATATTGGATACAATAACGTCGTTCCAAAGTATTTTTTGTGTGTTTAGTCATTCCTTTGTGCTCGCCAGCAGATATTTTATTTGGTTAGCAATTATAATATTCTGAGAATAATAAGCAACTGTATTTTATATTAGAACAAAGCAATTGTACAGTTCATTGAGTACAAATTAAATATTTATTTTTGACTTTTTGAAAGTTATTTGTAGTTCGAACTCCTAAGCAAGTAGTAAGTACTACAGCCCCACCTGGGTTGTTGCAACAATGTTCTAGGCAATTGAGCTGAATGAAGAGTCATCCCAACTTTGGCGATAGCAGTATTCCGCTTAATTTGTAACATACAAACTATCCGGTGCAAAATAAACTCAATTTTGTAAGCTATTTTTCAATTAAAACGCCATCAAAGGATTGCTAATACAATTTCGTACTCTGTTGGTTTGTCTTTGGCTCGGCCTGTTCGATGTGGAGTCGTATAAAAAAGGTACTACTACTACTATTAGTAACTACATATTATTATAAATAGAGTGACCATCTCCAAGATCCGATGTGCCTCTATATTCATCGGAGTTGGATCTTAATATACAATTTTCTATTAATAAGATTAGTTCGGATGTAGTGTTTGCTACCAGTTTGAAAAGTTGTGGTATTCAATATCTTTGTTTTGCTATAATCCCGATCTAGCTGAGCGAAAGCATTAGCGAAAGCGGATTCATAAAACACGGGAGTGTGCAATCGGCGGCCGCGGACATACACCGTCTCTATGAATAGTAAATTTCATGAATATTTTAGAACAATTGCGAATGATGTTCGATTTGATTCTCTATGTAGGTCGACGGAAATAGTTCAGGGGTTGTTAGATCTAATTATCTGAGAGAATCTCGACTAATTGAATTAGCTAATCAACTGTGCCAGGGACGTGTACAAGTTTCACTATAAACTCAATATCTCTCGAATGACAAGCCTTACTATTGTTATGGCAACCACTTAAAAATGTTTGTACATTTTCCACCAATTCAGTGCGCTCGTAGTCACGGTGTAGTTTTATCTTTTATTTCTACATTGTTAGTGAATCTCCACTGTATGATTGTTTAGACAAGCTTCTGCTATGTTTTGTGACCTTAACCATCTCATGACTGGCCAACTCCAGCTTATAAAGCGCTTATTAAAGGTAAGGAAACACGTACCTGTGTTGTATATCGTATTGTCTTAGCTGAAGTTGAGCCTCTCAGGATCGATGCCGCGTACGAGTGTGAGTTCTATTAAAACTTATCTAATATAACGCATAACTAGTTCCCGGATCATTCTGTACAAGTTTAACTGCTAAGCGTATTCTGCATACTCAATAAAGACATTGTCTACAGAATAATCAAGGTGCGGATCGCCCCAATGGAATATATATAAGGGTAATCGTTTTTAATATAAACAACTATACGAATATCAAGTGATTATTAGCCGAGTGCTGCTTATGAGATATACGAAGCACAATTTAACTCGGAAATTGTGCAGTTGCAAAATTCAACATCTCGAGTGATTGATAGGAATATTAAGTCATTAATAACACCCGGTTCGCTGATACAATATTCAAGATCTCGTCCGTTTCTATCAATCGATATCTCATTGCATATTCCCATTTTAAATCGGCTCGCTTCAATCCAATAAAACGCCTTCGAGACGTTTACCCGGCGCGCCGCATCGCACAATAGTGATAATGAAACATGCATTACATCCTTCTTCAATAGGTAACCCTCTGCACATCAGCCGCCAATCAACGCTTTTTGAGGGGCTTTCAAAATTTACTCTTCCATTTCAGTTTTGCATTATGCTTCTCAGAGACTCGATAAGGTTTACGATTTGATAAAGCAATGTATTTTAGTGACCATAAATTGTACAAATTTCTGGTTTAGACAGGTCTGAGATGTGCTCGTTTCGATATTTGTTTATTCGTACGTTTATCCTTTCAGCGCTTAGCCGAGAATGTTCTGAGCGAAGTCAAAGGAATATTATATTCGCTTATAAGCGAGTATGTTGTTAATGTATGAAGTGGGCTTTCAGCAGTGCATGGCTTATAGTTGAGAAATCCTCTATAGCTCAGCGCCCACACACATGCGGTGCTGCTAAAATTGTCTAAGAAATAAGTAATTCATCAACAAATCAATTTTTTTATTATTTCGTAAATTTCGTGTCATAAAGAGAGAAGTCGACATGTGTTAAAGCTCACTTTGTATTTTTAGTTAGTATGTTTTTATTTTCGATACTCTCAACTTAACTGTGACACATTACATTTAATTGTAGTTTATAGAAATATTTATTTTTAAATAAATTAAAGATTGTGTTGATAACTCGCAGATGCCATTGAAGCTCTCTGAGTGAAAAAAAAAAACTCGGTTCTCAAGTCTTTATTAATATCTCAGTTATTATGCATCTCGACATTTTATTCCGCAAAAGCCGTATTTTAAAGAACGTACGTACACCGCATTGAATTGAACGTCACCGGCTATTGAAATGCGTCAAAGAGTTAAGAGACTAAGAGACTGGGTGGAAGCTCGATGAGGGTAGTCGATGAAAGCCTTTACCAATTTATAGAGCGCTAATACTATCGAGTTAACAGCATAATCTGCAATCAATACACCACTGGAGTGTGCCTTCGGATAGTTTGTGGCGGCTTAAACACGGCAACTACCCGTGACTTTGAAATTTCGAACTACATTGCGTGCCCACAATGATGGTGGCTCGTTATTTAATTGCACATTTACCGCACTTAACTCATCTTACTATTTAAGTTGCTGAATGAACATTGGATACCTACGTATAAAGTCTGCATAAGAAGCAAGTAATGTACACGATCCACAGCGACGCTACAAAAGGGTCTGAAGAGGTTCAGTAATGTATTTCGTGAGAGCGATTTCAATATGACCACAATCGTCTACGCGGTGCCTTGTATTACAAATTGGTACTACTATACCTGGCATTGCTGTTAGCCATAGAGCGCAGACCTTTTTACTCAACTACTAGTTATTGTATTGCTTAAATCATTAAGATAGAACATATAAAACACAGTAATTGTCCGTATATCGCTTTTTTGTTGGGTTATGTCATGTTGATTAATGGATGGAAGTGACTAATGCTCACTCAACTTGGAGAAAGTCTAATACAGTAATGGTACTTTTTATGATACTTCTAACGAAATAAGGTGACAACGCAAAATGTTTTACAAAGTGGAAAAATTTCCTGAAATCGAGAGTCTGAGTCAAGTTTAGTAGCCGCGCTCTATAGCTAATGTAAGGTATGATAGCTTTACCAAAATTCAGCTTTAGCTTATTGAATAGAGGTAAATTATTCAAATTTCAATTGTACCTTATCGCTGGGTACCGATATAATTTGGTTGGGCATACAGTCTCGATTGAATTTACCAAATACTATGATTAATAGTATATTATTCAACGGCCTTCGTAATAATCAATAATATGACATATTGAATCGCGTCCTCGGTTAATTAAACTTTGTTCTTGGGAAACCGTGAAATGTTTTACTGGCTGTGGCACCGCGCTGATCATTATTTTGCAGCACTAAAAAACTCACCGCGTTTTGCAACACTTTCCATGAATGCCACGCTTGTATTCACAGCGAGAGATAGCCTTCCTTAATCCACGGCCTATCAGACACAACATTATTCTCTTGAGGCATACTACCTAATAAACCTACAAACTCTTCTGCTTTATAAAATGGAGTATCCATTTAAGATACACATCACGAGTGTAATATTTTTATTTTATTGTTATATGCCTCATTAGCTATTCTTATGTTAGCTACTCTCTAGATTACGTTTCGGTGAAATAGAAATGGTTACAATGCCATTGAAAAGGCTAGGATAAAGTAGTGAGAAGTCACACAACAGTTTAGCTAACCTCTCGACGTCGATCGTCAACTCGTTTTACCGCCTACCCTCATTACGAGCCGACAATTTCCCCGGTGTACCCACTGTTACAATCTATTCACGTTGTATCGAACCGTCCCCGGAGAATATAGCCTGTTTACCAATTACAGTTGGGAAAGCAGGAAGTGACTTAATTGAATTCATGAGAGTATAATTCTGTTTTTGAGATGCTGTCCTATCTAATAAGTGGGTCTCAGATTTGTTTTCAGATTTAATAATGAACAGCTCTTCAATTGTTGTACAAGAAGTTAGTAAGAATAAATATCTTATATATTGTTTATATGGGATTGTTAACAAAATTTGATAACATGCAATTGTTTAATAACGAGACCCTTGAGTCTACAATATAAGGCTACAACCTCCAAACTTTTTTGACCACTATGTGCCATTTAAACTGTGGTATGTACGACTAAGTGATTGCCACTATATCTACGGATCTGCGGGGATGGCTGAATAAATAACCTATCTGTCATTTGTACGAGCTATTGTTCGGATCGCTTATTCGTCGGATGAGATTGCAGCTCGCTATACCCACCAGGTGCTTAGCCTCAATTCTGCGAGCGAGGTTATTTTTGTTCATCCAGTTGACATTTTCTTTGCCTTTGATACGATTGAGCCTTTCGCTTCGTAGAAGTTATGCTGTTGAATTATCCATTCGTAAAAAAGATTAATTTGAAGGCTACAGCCGAAAATAGAAAATTTATTGTATTCCGAAAGCATTCCTCAAAAATGTTAATTATGGCTACGATTTCATAGCAATTCAAGTTCATTTTAATATCACCTAAGTGTTATTCAACAACATGAAAGGCTGGTAATAACAAGTGATACCGGTGCGTCGCTGATAACTTGAAGTGACGTGTTATCGGCCTGGAAGTTGACGAGAGGTGTCGACTTACGTTATCCGAACAGTTACGGACTAGCTTACTAGTTGCTATGAAACGATATCATGTTAACATGTACCTTGAATCTATGCTCATACCATACTCTACTTTTCCATGATGTATTTCTTTGTAGGTATGTTGTCCTTGTATGCTAATATACGAATATGATACCATAGACCCTAAACCAACACCTAATAACACTCCAAAGCTTGCCTCGGGGCCTATCCGACACCTTATTGAGCTGAAACTAATCCACAATGCTACAATATTGACAGAGCAGATTGGTGTATCCTATCTGTCAGTTAATACACATGAGCCGTATTTACTTTGAATTAGTCTCTGTTAAACACATTCCGGATGATAAGTCGGTTATGGGATCATACGGATTTCATATCGACTAGGGCGGTTCGTATATGTATTGCTATTAATGTTTGTTAGCGTATCTTAATATTAATTAATTTAATTTCCGAGAGTCAGGCTCCCAAAGTAGTCAGTGTCGCAGTGAGCTTATGATAAACCATTAACACATCCCACTGATTATAACAGATTTGCATAATTTTAGACCTTAATACATGAAACACATTAGCTTATTAACATCAATTGGAAAGCTGGCGCTGCGAATGTGTTTTCGCTTTTCCGATTAATCTGGTGAAGAAAAGAACAAAGGAAACGCAAATTAAGTTATATTATTTCTCGTATCATAAACATCAGACCGTTATAAAGTGTATATTTTGTCCCCTGCGAGTGAAATGTGAAGAATTTATATGAAAGTTTTCATAACACGTTGCGCAGGCACCCTTGTGTCTGTCTAGCTTTGATTGAATTATATGAGAATGTTCGCAATAAAACAAGTATGCTCCTTTGTGTGGCCAAACCATTTGCAAAGTATCAACTGGTTGTGGACAGTTCCTGAATTTACAAGTATTTTTCTTCAGAATTTGAAATAGTAATCTGACAACCACAGTCACAATTTTAAAGTTTTACAAATAACGCATATAAGTAACCAAGGCCTGTTCTTTTGTTTTATACACTTAGAAATTTAATTCAAGTACGCTTCTTGAACCAATGTTTTTCAATTTAAGACACTTTTCTAATGTTATATATTTTTGTTTCAGGTACGTTCATTCGAGGTTTCGGGTTTCAGTAAGGGTTACATTATAGGACTTATAATTATTTTACTGTTCAAAAATATAGTCACGTATGTCTTCCATCAATGATTGATATCTCAAAACGAAAAATAAAATAAATATACATTGTTATAAAATGCAGAATGCTTATGGTTTTTTTAAGATCTAGCACAGATTTCTCTTAAAAATGTTTATAAAACATGTGGGGCAAAATGGAGTCATTAAAATATTTAACGATGACTGCCATTATTTGGGACGGATTTCCAGTTCCCTGGCTCTATGGCAAATGGATTTTTAATGCGCCTGCGACTATTTTGATAGTATCTTCTTATTTCCTCGACTTACGGTAGTGTAGTTAATATGTATAAACGACCTGTATTACTTACCTATATTACTTTCCCATATTTCATTAAAGAATTTTATAATTTAATTTCGACCCTTGACCCTGGACCAGGCCATGAGAGGCATAAGAAAGTAGCATGCTCTAATTTGTTTAGCTTCGATAATGATGCGCCGGCGTCGCATAAACAATGCGTTTGTTGTACAACGCTTTCAACTCGAAATGCGATGACCTCATGTGATAACTTATTGATATTTAAATGTACGTCACAGTGTAGGTTGAGTGGAGCAATGTGGCCTCGGGGCTATTGAGGCATTTGGGTGCTCTATAGTACCTTAAAAGAATCTCAATATAATTATGGCCTGTACCAACCCTTAAGTTTAATAAATTGAGTCATTCCTATATTATGAAACCTCTCGGAGCTCACCTGGCTAAGCCGGCCGTACATTAGGGCGGGTCTAATGCGGCGTATAACGGTTTCCGTCGAAGCCTTCACCTGTACAGAGATCCACTATCGAGACGAGATGCTGTCGGAATGACACGCATTTGAACTACTCGACGCCAATCATAAGCTTACTCTTTTTTATTTACGATGTTTTTATGTTACGCAGTTAATAAACCCCCTCACACGGGTCAGACACATTGAAAAGGTCAAAATTAGTTTATTGTATAATACAATTAGAAATATTCATTGTCAGTAATTGTCCTTGAAAGAGATCTAAGAGATTCCTTTTCTGGCTATATTTGCACGTAATTGTTTGACGTAAGATATATAAATATGTTGTTTATCGATATATTGTAATAATATTTAATACTTGACATAGTACTCCAGAGTTAGGGGCACAATTATATTGAATCCACAACTTCTCACTCGTAAAAATGAAGTTTAATATTTAACGATTCCCTTTCAATGTTCGAGTACTACGAAATGACATGTCAGTACTACGTCGGCACAAACGAGGCACAAAGGCATAAACTCAGAGGAGACCTTTTGGCCTCGTTCAAATATTTAACTTAATACATTTAACGGACAGATTGTCCCGAAACGAGTGGAATTATAAAATTCCCGCCAAAATTGCCAATTCACGCTAAATTTCATAACTTTTGTCTTCGCCCGCCTCTCCAAGCTCGATTAGATGAATCTTGTAAATGCTCAGAGGAGATTTTCACTTTTGAATACCATTACGTGCGTTATTTTTACGAAAAACAAAATCTCGTTGATCTAATCTATTCAAATTATCTCGTTTATCTAATATTTTGCTCAAAGTGTTTGTTTGGCTTGTTAAACGCGATACTTTTAAGAACTAGAGTAACTAGTAATGATTTAATAGAAGTAACTATATTTTCTTTCCTGTCACGTTGTGTGTGCCAGTGCTGACTGATCTCAAGTCCACGCTTTGTCACAATCCCGTTTCAGATGGTCATTAAGGAAAGATAATATAAACTAAAGCGCCAGTTTAGTGTGAATTGAAAGCGATGGCCTTTGAATCTAAGAGTTGGGAACAACGAGGAAAGCCACTATCTCAAAACTAAAAGACAAACAGTGTTGGCTAACAGACGGTCAGTCGCTACCAGCTACGAAGTGCTCGCGGTGGACGAGCGAGCGAGCTACTTAAACAAATTACAGTTTTAAGTTTACCCGAAAAATATACATCGTGAAGAATAATTAATTTTATTCTATTCTAATCGAATAAAATTACGAAACGCGACTTTAAATCCGAAGTGGCAGGTCTTTGGATGAGCGCGTTCAACTATAGGATTGTTGGTAAATATACTTTACAAAAAACTCAACCAAATCGGAAAACCGCACCTAAATCTTTAAAGGCAAACATAACAGACTAAAATTTTAACAACGTTTTTTTCTTTCTATAACTACAGAGTTATTAAATTACGCAATCATTAGCAGAATATTTTTTGCCCGCTTGTTTCCATCAAGATCGCTACACTACGCCTGAGTTTGGTGGACCAGTTCTTGTCTCGCCTCTGTCCGGACTTGATAGTGTTCATAGGGAAACTATTAGGCCTTCTTGTTTAGTTAACAACTAACTTCAACACGAAAGGATCTTGGGCTTGTGTCTTCTGTCTCGGTCCAAGTGCTTACGGTTCAATGTGTCTCTTAGCCTCAAACGTGTAAATTCAATTTACCCCTAAACCAGTGGTCAGTTTTCTGGTAAAGTAAAAAGAGAAAGATTCGGTGAAAGACGATATTTAAAGAACATCAATGTACAAAGAGAACGACAAAGGTTTTAACGACAAGGAATAAACATTGAAACAATTCAAGTAGAAGCGATAGCTGCAAATTGTCGCTGAAAAATCATCGCAATTTATCTCATAATAGGTACTTTTAGTTTGAGAAGTGCAGACGAGTCGACTTTATTTTTATTCGCAGCTTAATTCGTTTATGCTCATTTGAAAGGCTTTAAAACCTGTGAATAGTTAATCTAATTTACAGTTTTACGGTCCGTTGCTCATCTGTATTCAATATAAATTTATTTATTTCCAACTAGCTGGTCCCCGTGACTTCTTACGAGTTGATTATTATTATTTGTTACAAAATTCAAAAATCTTTCGAATCACAGTTAACAATTAATGTTTATTAAAATTACCCCATGCTGTCTGGATGAGTTACGGGCCTTCAACCCCAAGGTTATTTGAAAGTAACGTATTAGAAGCCATAATTGATATTGCAGCGATAGAACGCAGACGAAGCCGTGGAAAGGCATAGATTTCACAAACAATTAGCATCGTGTATCGGATGAGTCTAAGCCGATTTTAATTTCCCCTCTCGGATCGCATTACCAGCTCTTCGCTGATATCTCTTTGTGCCCGGCTTAACTCAAACGCATGAGAAAATGTTTGAATTATTAAAAAATTAATTTGTATTTTACGCTTTATTTCTAACGGAAAGTGGAAACTTTGTACTAATTAGCAATCAAAGAGGGCCATTTTAAAGTGTTCTCTATTCTTATTTAGTGGGATAGCAACTACAAATACTTAGGACCGATATCGTTAAAGTCGGTAAAATTTCTTTACATTCTGGCTAAATTGTTATGAAAAATATACAAACATTTGTTATACACTTATACGGCCCTCTTTTATACCTTAAAACCTGAACGGACGGCGGTAGACGGTAAGCAAATAAAGCTATATCAACTCAAGCGATCGACATACATTAACAGTCAATATGGATATTTTTAAAGAATGGTCTCTGAGCAAATAAAAAACAAATAAGCTCTTAAAATCGAGGTCGTCTAGTGATGCGTATAATTTGATGCGACGTGCCTTAAAATACACTAGTGGCCACAAATCTTGGCCGTTCTCTCATTTTTTAAATTCAATATGTACTTAAAGTATATTTTCTAGTACACTGACTATAAAATATAGTAAAGACTAAATTATACAATTAAGTTGTGAAAGTTGAATATATTATACAAATACCTTCAATTGTAAGATATAAGAAAACTTAAAACAACCAGGAAAAAACATCTTTTGATTATTTAAATTTAACCGCGAATTTTATAGATGATTTACTTTTTTTAAATATCAAAATGAATAGTAAATTAACGTTTATATCCATTAAGTATGCTGCTTGGTGTACAGTGTTTGTGTGTTCAAATGTAATGTGTTTGCGCAGTCCGCGTCTTCGGCCAGGTAGAGAAGTTTTAAAATAACATTACTTTGAAAATCACGGACCGACACCCTATTATACGTTTACTTACTGACCTTATAAAGAGAATTCAATTAGAATTTTTTTTAATTATTCGTAAAGTGAAAAGTTACTTTCAGGATGAAACTGAATTCCTACTGAATTAGGGCTTTAAGATGAAGGTGGCCGAACTGGTAGTAAAATGAAGGCGGCCCTTTTTTTAGAATTCCCAAATGAATGTGCCCACTATGTCAACAAGCACCTTGGCCCAACACTTGATCGGCGTTGAATTGTCAAATAGCATGGACAGGGCTGATCCGTTTGTTTTGGATATCAACATAGATGGTTTTCTCGGGATTCGAGACTTCGTCATTTACATTGACATACCTCACACGACTAACATTACAAGTGCCAAGCTGAACAGCTGTACTAATGCAGTACGATATAGAAGTTACGCTCACTTTTACAGCTTAAATATTTTTCTTACCTAAGGTTTTACTTTTTCATGTCTGACAATAGGAGCTTCCAAGGGTAAGTCTAGATTGTTTGTTTGTAGAATTTTTAGTATATACATATATGCATTACGCAGATCGTGGCAGAAAGAATGATGAGGGAATTCAAATTTTACCTGAAATTCGATTTTATACCGCCGCCCTTATACTTGCATAGGAATAGAATAATTATTAAGATTAACTAATCACTAATCGTGTTATTTCTAGCACGGCATACTACAGTTCTGGAAAAGGGGCGTAAGTATATATATAAACCAGCAAAACAAGTTTTGTTTGGGAGAATAATTTATGTATCTGTATCAAGTTTTAGAGAGACGCGTATGTCTCATTAATGCCAATGATACACCCTGCAATACAAAAATAAACTCGAAGCTGCAACTCATGCGCCACAAATGCACTCTATTGAAATTTCGTTCATTTATCTATGACACGTCAACGTGAATACACAGTGAATGACTTGCTGCTCGTAGCTCTACCGCTATTGTTATATGCCGTCGAAGTTGCTAGTAGCAAAAACCTGAAAGTTATCAGGGACTCTAGCTCCTGTTTATAGTCGCCGTAAAGTTGCTCGTATCACTAAATAATTTAAATATCGCCGTATGAAAACCTTGTTGTCAACTCGCCAAGATTACTACAGCACGGAAAACCGCATTACATTCAATTTCCAATAAACGCATTCCACTTCTGCAACAATTATTATTTCTATGCAAATAGAGAAGTAATTGGTTCACTCTTAGGTGACTGAACAAAATTGCCCTCTTATGTTGGAAGGGTGTACTTTAATCTAGTGTGGTTCCACCTTTTGACGTATGGGCTTGCCCCACGAAACAAGCGCGAACGCGTCAGCATCGAAACGGCTATGTCATCGTATGATTTAATTATGAGAGGCCTTTAGTTATGGTCTCGTGTTAATTTCCAGTTTAAACCCTCTTTATACGGCCTAATTTGATTAAGTTCTCATGTCTACTGAAGATTGAGGGTGGTGGTTCCGTGTCCCATGTCATTCATCGTTTACCAAACAGTCATTGCACTTCCAGTATTGTATGTATATATGTACAAAAAGGCTACCTCTATGGAGTCAGTCCACAGCCATCTATATGCAGTACGTAGTATCAAAAAGCTAATCACCAGTGTCGAAGCTGCCCTGTAAAACGACCAATTAGGACTTTTTACTTTCCAAACTCATTGGCAAAAAGAGCTAGATTAGTATCTTTCTTTTCTTTTTCAGTTGGCAACTCTTTCTGTTTAAAATGGAGAGAGGTACCGTATTTTTATTTTGTGGACGAAAATGTCCGAGAACTTTTAGATGTTTTGAAACTGTCTCGACTTTAGAATTTTTAGACTTTCAAATTATACTTTACTTGCTTTCCGCATAAATCAAACGATTCTTTACTTAGTTAGCACGTAGCCAACCAATCGGTATATAAGCTGGGTTGATGAATTGTTCATAGTAAGGTATTGATTAAACCAGCACGCTAGGATACAATCTCATATTAATATTTACAGGCCTTCATAATACATTACGCACTCTGCAAATGAGTCTATTTGTAAATAGATAGCCGCGGACGTCCATCAAGCGCGTATTGCGAATGGTTTCGAAAATATCGCATTACACGGCTTCAATTAGAGGAAAATGCCGAATTTATTTCGTGTTGTTTTGTCAAGATGCAAAATTCAGTAGAAAATAATAATTGTCGTTCTTTTAATTAACATTTAATTAATTGGGCGCTATTTTGAGTATTAATTACGAAAATTGGCGTAATTACTCCCAAAAGTGAGAGGTTAAATGACTCGTTGAACGGCTGCTTTTATCAATTCGAGTATTTTTACTCACTCAAACTCTTAAGTAGGTCCCGCGGGGCAAATTGGGTTAATAGTGAGCGCAGAAAATATGTAAACAATAAGCAATTATGGAATGAACTGTTCTCTCGGAGTATCATTTTTAATTCGCCCAGAATTGTAAACGCAAAAACTTTTATTATGCAATAAAGGGCAGCGAACGGAACTCTTTATAAATTTAATTAATTCAACTCGATACAACGAATATTCGAATTTCCACGGAGAAAAAATAAAAACGGGCAGATTTAAAAATTGTTAGCCCTTACTGACGCGAGCGGGGCAAACGCTCCGTTCTCAGAAATGTTTATCCGAGACAGATATTGCCTGCTTCGTCGTTCTTTAAGTCGCTTATAAAAGCTGGTCATTACTTTCAAAAAAATAAATAGTTTAAGTCTCCCAGGACACAATGTCCATAATTTTCTTCTCTTCATTGGCGTTGAAGATTAACCTTAAATAGCTATCATTCAAGTCGTATCTAATTGAAATTGTCGATGCCCCTTTATAAGGATTTCAAATCCAGCCTTCTCTGGGAATTCCCCTCGTGCTTAAACCACCTAAAGTTTCATTGGATCCAACACAATAGCAGGAGTGAAATGAAATGCAAGGATTGTTTGCTCGCGTCTGTTTCAAAGCTCTGCTTTAATGCACCTTTATAGGATTTAGTTATCGATGAAATGCTAGAATCTTTAAAGAAAAACGAGCCATCTTCCTACAGTAACGAGCTGTTTCGACTTTTAATAGTATTTGTATTCAAAAAACTATTGCAGCTTACAACTGGCTTATCTTTCACAGAGCTATTTAAAATTGTTATTCGTTTTGCCACGTTTTGACACGAGCGACAGGGTGACTAGCAATCAAGTTGATTAACTGGGAAGTTGTTATGAAATATGTTATCAGTGAAAATATTGCGAAAGCTCAATGTGATGCATGAGCACTATATTATATATACCTTCAAGCTCGGACTATAATCCCCCGGAAGGAATTAAAATGTTATTGAATTCTCATCCGATGTATAATTTAAGTAATGCTTTGTAATGATGAATGTTTCGCGAAAGCCTGAGCACACAGTGATAACCTCTTGTAATGAATTCGTGTTTCCCCTCATTGTTGGCACTGCACAGAACGCGAACAGGAGTTATTAAGATAAGATAGATTAGGTAAATTTGTTATATTTTGCACAAGCCTCGTGTTACTACGTATAAGTTCAGGTAGTTGCTGGGAAACAATTATCTCTGTCTTTCCTATTAACTATGAAAGGCTGAAATTACCACCTAATTCCGAAACGGGCAGGCTAATACTTGCAATGCAATAACATTAATTTGTTTGCCTGCATTCGTACGTTGCCCATCGTCATACCGAGTCAAGGGCCGAGTAAATACGCTTATTATAAATGTTTTAATAGTTATAAACACTACAATTTACTAGATTGCGACCGCGCGCCGGCTTCGCTAATTAACTATTTAATGGCACATTTAAATAACTTGTTCTGGTCTCGCATTATATTCACGAATGTCACATATTCTCATACTTAAAAAACCGCTTACAAAATAGGAATAGACAGAAATTAGAATCCTGATACACACGTCAGGATAGCTATTGGTGCCTCCTTGTCTTTTTGACCGTCATTAGAACCGGAATTGAATCGTAATGATTACGAAGTGAGTTTCGAGAGCAATTCCGATATCCTGTGGGCGGCATTACAATTTCATAAATTGCCATATTACCATGGAGCCGACCACAAATCGCCGAGATATGCCCACCTGCTCGGGTGACCATTACTTGTGTCGAATTTGCCACTTTTATATTATTTAGGTGGAGCATTTAAGGAAAATGGGAAAAGGAACGAACTGTGCAGTATTTTAGCCTTAGCATATGTTTCATATTTTCTTATTTACCTGCATAACAATACTCCTAGTATTAAATGTATGATAATATACTTAGTAAACTATATGAGTAGGTACTCGGCAGGTAGAACTATGAAAATTATTAACACATTAAATAAGATGTAATCCCGCTATATTAGAATCGCTAGACGATCCCCGAGGATTCACCCACGGTAATAAAGACCTATTACATATATATGTATATAAAGTATCTTTTTTCATTTAGGAATAAACTTAATATATACTATGGAGGGCTTTTTTCAAGATAGCATTGCAAATATGTCTAACTCTAGCGGTTTTGGCAGCGCACGCTAGAATCGCTCGCAGATGGTCGATTTTCCTACTTGATATTTTGGACAATTCACACAATATCTGTATAAATTGTAGCCCATGTGTTATTCTGATGTATAAGCTTTATAACTATAAAATCTCAAATCCATTTAGTAGTTTTCACGTGAAAGAGTCAAACATCGAACCACCTACACGCGTAAATGATATTAATAGGATGTATAATTAACCTTTCATCGCGATTCAATGTAGTACAAAATATATAAAATGCTATCAAAAATATATGAGCCCACATAAATATAAAATGTTTTCATAGCCGTGGCCTAGCACTGAGATGGGTGCAATTTGCGGCCAGCTTTCCCATTACGCACACGCCACCACTGATTGCACCATATACAACATCTACGTATACTATACGCACTCAGCGACCAATGAACAATGGGTCACGAGAAAATCCGAGCGGCTTTCACTATTTGTCACATGGAAAAACTGCGCGCCTGTGACTTCATTGGATGCATTCGCAGTACTGAACGATAGATAACATGAAACACCAACCTTTTGTTTTTCACCGCATTCACAAAATGCCGGAGTCCTTGGAGACATTTTCCCATCCACGTCCACACTTGTGTTCGTCAGCCACGGTTTAATCTGCTCATTACAAACTCACTGGTACCGGAACCAAGCTCCTCGCCCCAAAGCTTATGGTCGCTTACATCACGGCCTTGTATCGTGATTGTATATCGTATCCAAGAATTTTAATTAAAGTGTGTTATCTCAACATCAAGCCCGTCCCATAGTGTCATTACCGAGGCGAGTGAAGTCGTGGGGCGGGGCATGTCTTAATTATACGTCTACAAATAAACAATGAAGCTTTAAATAACTTGCCGATTCTGGATACGAGCCATGGTGTGAACTTTTGCGAACCTTTTTATAACTAGTATTACATAAACACTGATTGAATGGAGAATAAATGTTATTTTTAATTGTTTACTTAAAAAACGTCCCTTACTTAACTTGTACTTAAAATTTTATCGTTATTACTACCGCTCTACACATACTCTGATCGATAGGTATTGGCACGTAATGTGAATCGTGCCTGTTTATATATTTGATCAATAAATCTATCAAACACTGTAGATTGAATGATTCCAGATTATGCGTATATAAATAGACGATGTAATAACAAAGTAAGAACGAACAAAAAATTTTATTATGAGCCCGTCACGATCTGATTATAAAATATTTTTTAATCAATTCATTTTCCAATGAAGTTACAAAACTTGTAAGGTTAATAAAAAACGACCTCAGCGAGTCGAAAAGTTCGCGTATTGTTTTTTAATACACTTTTTTACGAGTTCGCTTTAGGCGTTATACAGACCTAGCGTCGGTCAAATTTATCGAGGACAACTGTCTGTGTCGTGTGCTTGTGGAAACGCGGGCGCGCTAGTATCTAAACTGATAGTAAGATTATTACATATTCTTAAAGCCATAGCACCTACTGTATGGAAGAAATTTGAAGCGCATAAGTAAAACTCGAGCAAAAAAGCCGTCCGCTGGAGAAAGCCTTAGCTCTTTCTTACTTTATAGATGTCAATGTCTACAAATAGCGTTATTAGGCTTTATGGGTACTTATTCGGCTAATTTCGCCCGATTCCGAGTCATTTTGACTGGCTTTAGGGAGTAATAAACGGTTCGTCGCTTGGAACTATATTCGTTCGAGAGTTTTTATTGAATGACCGAAACTTGGTGCATGATATCTGATAAGTGTTTGGAGAAAGATATTTATGATCATTTTCGGGGAGATAGGACTAATATTTTTCGATTGCGTTGAACTGAACTGGCTCTTACGTTAAATACTTTTACGTTTTATCTGTAACGCTCCCTCTACGGTCGGAACGTTGTGAACTGATTTTATAATATTCCGTTGAATTAACGAATCAGCTATTGTGTAAGTTAAATTAATATTTTCAAGTGTAATGTTTACGTGACCTCGTGTTACTTTAATAGAAAAAATGTTTTTTATATCTTCGCTTAGACATACAAACTGTGTATTCCAATCGAATCTTCGGCCAACTGAAAGGAGATGTCTAGAAAAAACAGGAACAGAATATATCATTGCAAAGACACCACTTAAAACGTCGAGAAATAATATTTGCAAAAACTCTCACACGGAGGATGATTATACGCGAGGCCACTGACATGATGCAAACGGTGCATTTTTCCTCAGTTCCGAATATTTTATTTTCCTTATTGTTGATATATTTGCATGCACAAGTTTCAGCTCGATCTCGCACATTTATCTGATTTATCCGGATCCCGTAGATTAATATAATTACTGGTATAAAAACATTATCATTAGCAACTGTCGTCTTGAAGCTTCAGCAGTGGTCAGCGGCATGTGGCTAGCGATTTTCGGCAGATGGGGTGGTGTGCGCGCCGTACATCAAAATGGAGCGATCCAAACATCTGTTAATCTTAAGGTGGGAAGAAATGGATTTGTGTTGCAGTTCAATTCATCAGTTTGTGTGGCTCTACGTAATAATTAAGTAATAATGATTGCTCGTTGAGTTGTTAATACAATACACTGAACAGACAAATTATTTATTTGTATTACTGTATAATCATTCCCTACGATTAAAACGTATCTAGTTTGGACGGTTAAGTAGTAAATTCATTATAAAAGAAGTAGATTTAGCTGAGAGTACTCGGACAATGCATGATTGCCTTGGGAGTGTTCTTGTTTTAATAAACAACCCGCAGGTGTATCGGCACACAATACTGCAGAGTACTCGCTCACAGTGATGAAATTTTATCATTCTAAACTCGAAAGACCATTACTAGACCACCAAATATTACTTCATATTAACAATATACTTTAAATGTCAACCTTATATTCTTTCGACTAATTTTTGTGGAGTTTATTTGGAGGTGTAACCCAAAGAAGCTGCGGGCAGGTGAGACAAATGCAGATACAGAAGTGTAACTGGCAGGTTGTTATACTGCGCGGTAGGTGTAACTCCGTGTATCAAATGAGCGAATCATTAATCTTGATAACAGGCTTATCTGGTTCGCTATTTTTTAATTTCGACCGCACACTCAAGGGATTGGTGCGGTTTAGGGACGCTGTGTTAGGTAGGTCGCTTGAAGTTCTAGCTTAGCTAGAAAGGGTCATTATATAGGTATATAGCGAGGTGTGTCTTGCTATTCACAAACTATTGTTCACGAAATCTGAGCGAATTGTACAAATAAACCGCTCAAAAGGCGCACAGCTGTTGCACTGCACCACATGAAATGCTAATTAGTATACATATTTAATTAAAGTTATAAAACTATGCTGTGTGTCTGGAACCCATCGACTCTCGACCTATATTAGGAACAGCATCAATGCACCCTAATTACTTGCTATGCAAACTATTAAAAAAAGTGTTTACAACTTAGCCTATTATTCATAAAAACCGACTGTTTTTATTTTTTATAATCAATTTGACAGTAAAAAAAAATAGTATTTAAACTAAGCGTTCAATGAGGCGAATCTATTTTTACGAAAACTATTCAGAGCATATCGTCATTGTGATCTTATTTTATAAAATTAAAGCGTTTAATTTATGTGTTAATCAGGATGGAGCTAGTACTGAATACACTTAAGTAATGCACGATCAATAACTAGGTGTTATTGTATTATATATAATTTTTCAAACTTATACGCTCCGTGTGATGGTCTCCCCGAGCACTAGATTAGGCACGCAGATTTCACGTGGAGCAAGCTAATTTTATGGCCGTTACGATCGATATTCTATTAGCAAGGGACTGCTACCTGCCATTGTATTTTTTGCTTTTCGCCCCAGGGATGAAGAAACTCGTTTGCTAGTTTAGAAACAGTGGTTAGTGTAGTGTAAATAGTTCGAAATATCGCGTCAACTATAAAATAAACTGTACCATAAAATAAGAACGTAGTTAAAATTAATCAATTAGTAGTCAATTGCACAATTGAAATTCTTTTAAAATAATTCGTTACAAAATGGAGCTAATTGTATTGGAGCATTAAAATATGCACAACCAATTAACAATAAACGAATCGTTTTTGAATATTTCTCATCATTGTATTGTGCAATTTGAATTTACAAAAACTAAATAATGTTCGAGTGAATGGTCTGTTACTGTGAAGCGAGAAACTTCGACACGGTGTGGCCATAATACCGATGGAATAAACTTTTTGTTATGCTTAGGCAATCTCTAGATATAACTTTGATCGTGCTTAGAAACTTGTATATAAAACATACTGCGAAGTGGTCGGTCGAGCTGCAATGAACATTTACATGTGCAGACGAATATTCAGCATTTTTCGTCACAAGAGTATAAAAAGCATTGAAGAACGTGTTGTGTTTGTTTATGTTTCGAGGGAAAGTTTTTCGGAATGAGGTGCTTTGTGGTTTTATCTCGCAACAAATTGTCTTAAAAAGGTTTCAAATAGTTATTTTAAAAAGAAAACTCTGTTATGCGAATGGGATAAAACATGCCAACATTTTTTATATAAAGTCTTATGTCGGCAAAGCTGGCAAAGAAATTGTTTTAGAAACTTAGACCAAGAGTGTTGTTTGCTGTTTCTTGTAAAGTTCACCTCTTTATCGTATTACGGAATTAAATATGCAACGATTATATTTATTAGTCTGGCCAAGTAGAAGAGCTTTCGATCCGAAAATATTTATATTTCTAAACCGACAGATTTTATCGTCTGCACTGTTTAGACAAAAACGAAATCCTCTTTTCGAAGTTACCAAGAGTTGTAATTGGGTTTTATGATTATTAGATTATTATTATTATTAAGTTTGAGTTTCTAGGAAATATTCTTCGGCCCTTATATAACGGGGCGTCTCCTGAACTAAGACGTAACGCAAACGGCAACAAGTTTAATATTCAGTGCGTCCCAAAGTGTGTCAAATGTATCGGTCCTGGGTTCGGCGCAATTTATAGATGAAGATACCCTCGCATTTGTCTACAAAATATTTCTTTGTTATCTGCAGTTGAGGGGCGGGCGCACACGTTTCGACTTTCGATCCTTATTTTTTGCTCGATTTTTGTATGTAAATGGGTTATGTAAATCTTGATAGAAACTATAATATGATCCTTTTTATTTAATGTAATAATGTATCTAAATATCATATGAATGATAATTTTATAAAACGTCTAAAGCGAAGTATATTTCGGCGCAGAATATATTGAACCAGCATATTAGGGTGATTTACATGAATGTGTATTCGAAAATGCAGATGTAATAAATTATATCGTGCGGGCAGTTATTAAACAGTAAATTATCCTTTCAAATTGACCGATAATTTGAATAATCGACGCTATTTTTGTTTTCCATCTCTGCGCTATTAATTTAGTCTGGATTTAAACCAATTGCCAATTGGCGTGTTAAATAAAATCGCCATTTTGCCAACACTCATTTAAACGATTACAACGCAAACAATACAAATCGAAATTCGAATAAAACCAGCGAATCGTGGTCATTATGGAAATGTGTTGCGATCGTACGTGGAAAATCATTTTTTTTCGTTTATCGTGCTTTGTTCTACTGAGCGCGGTTTGCGGCTTGCCACTCGCAATTTTGCATCTCCAATTATTCGATCAAAATGTGTACCGCTGTGTCGCTAGGCCGTACCCGTGGGCATCTCTACCTGTTTTCTTTGAACGCTCGCTAGAAAGGGACGGCCGATTCAAAGCCGTATGGAGAATGCATTTCGACAATGCGTACCTACCTAACGTGAAATGAAAGCGGCCGGGACGGAGGGCGACGCCACCAACAATGCAAGACTGTCTTACTGGTTATGCAGCCCGCCAGCGGTGAGAAGGCCGCCTGAGCGAATTGAACGGCTGCAGCGCTTCGACTCTCCAATTTGGTCGGTTATCCAGCCGACCGTGGCCGATGAAGTAACCGTGCGCCGCGCATTCCTGCTTCTTCACCAATCGCGGCGAACTTCACGCCAGTTGTGCCCCAAACGTCGAGCGGGAGGGGTCTGTGTCGGTCGTTCGCTCGAAATTATCGTCTAAACAATACTTCAATTACTTCGAGTGACTCTGATCGATTTCCAAGTTTGCTTTAATTAATGAGAGGTGACTTAAACGGCGATGGCTAAAGTTTTATTTGCAAGAAACTCTGTGAGACCATGACTAAAAGTTTGAGTGGTGAAAAAAAAAGTTGTTTGTATGCACTCGAGGACAAAAAATATTGTGTTCGCCTAGTGATGGCCTAATGGGATCGCAGTGTGGCCGACACCGTGTAGCTAGTGATGTGTACTGTGATATAAATTATCGACAATCGATGATTGTCGTGTGTGATAAGTGTAGTTTAGTTACCAAAGATTCCTGATGATCTTGTACATTAGTTTGTGTTTCATATTAGTAGTTTTAGGTGAGTACAATATGCAGTAGTGCAGCGAAATAGATATTTGCATTCATCGCAATTCGCAGCGGACGCATGCCCATAAATCTTAGGAGCACAATGCGTGCTCTGTGCATGGAAATTGAAGTCTCGAGATAAAATTAAAATAAGCAAGTTGCGGAATTTTTACAGCTCTCGAAAACGTCCAAGTGCATAGAACAGTAGTGTTTGTAATTAAAAAGCTCGCAGGTCTCGTTTTTATCATTCAGCTCGTTCAATATAAAAAGTAGTACAATATTCATTACTTGCGAGTGCTATTGTATGACTTTATACCGCTGCACACATAGCCCGATTGCACTTCACATGTACATATATAGAATGATCAACTTCACTGAGAGCTTTAAGCACGTTTTACTCGCAGTTATCGATCAAAATGATCGATTACTCAAGTTATTGAGGGAAAAGCTTAAAGCACTCAAGTCCAGTTATAATGCGGTAGATAAGTTCGGTGCGTCGCGTCATTCGACACGTAATATTTAAAAGCGATAAATAACGTCGTTTAAAATAATCTAAAAGTCAATATAACACGCCCGCATCGTTACGAACCGAATTTAGGAGAAAAACGTGAGTCGGGCGCATTTCATGTCAATTAGCACTGCGCTTTAGTAGTTCTCGAAGCTGACTGACAGCTCTGAATATCCATAATTATTTTAGACATTCCACCGTTAGCCAAGATTAATAACCCACTCGTTTCGGTACCAAAATCTCTATGGTTCCCATTAATTAATTGCAGCTGTCACTTTGACACGATCCCCGTTTTCAAACTCATATTTTTGGTTTTACGTTCTTCTAATAAAAATAATAGAGGTTAACGTAATCCTATCCTAATAGGCCCCGGCAGTTAGTTGATTACTTTTCTTGAAACAAAATAATGATAACAATTTTAAATGTCTACGTTGTTAAATTAAAACCATGTTTGATAGTTAAAGAATGGAAGCAATAAATAATGTGATATCATATTTCGGCTTTGGTGTAGGTGTAGATAAAATCAAATAATTACGATCAAATAAAATGTTATACGTGGAATTAATGGTTTCTGAACTCGGCTTGCCGAGATATCAATGCATAAGGCTCTCTACCCACGACATAGTAGTATAAAACTGCTTATATTTACCAGTCTATCCGTCGATATCGAAAACTTTAACAATATAAAATCGCAACTTTTATTTTTGGAAATAGTTTTAATACGATTTTATTTTATTTGCAAATATATTTTAAAGACAAGTGTTATTTGAGTTCCTCCCAAGCATTTGAATCCGATAGACTATGATCAAATGAAGTGTTTGATCATAGTAGATCCTCCCAGCAATTAAGGTGATATACAATTAATGCTCGCACATAATTACTTTTCAAGCCTGTCATACTACATCAATGGCTTGAGCTAGAATGCAAATGAAATGATGCAGCATCATGTACAATGGCCCTTACGCGTGGCTCTAAATAAACGAATTATCACTGTCATAAGATTTTAAAAAGATATGCAAATTAACCGTGTATTTATCTAATACCACGAAATTAATTAAGTCCGGAGATTGAACTCGATTCAGGCTACAATTTGGTCCAAGCTGTGGGTTCACGACCTTTGTTGGTATACGTTATAAATAATGTTATTCAAATTATAATCCCTATTCGGGCTTTCTACCCGTAGAATATGCTTAAATACTTATAATAGCCATACGAACCACTACACGCAATAAAAGGTTTCTCGATTGTGACAAATTTGCTGAATATTCCAAGTATTTCAGCTCAACATAACCAAATTAAATATTTCCCACCTACATGTAGAACAGAGTCAATCTGCATAAATTAATTTTAGCGTTGGCCAGTTTCAGTGATAATAAGTTTCAAAATTACGAAAATGTTGTCATATTAAATGTGATGTACTGATTTAACAAAATATAACGAAATGCTTATGAGCTACGACCGCAAACTTACTGGTCGGTTAAATTGCATATTCAAATAATTAAAAAATAAAACAATCGCTATTTCGTTGGAGTTTGTTATGCAATGAGGCCACTAGATGGACGAGAGTACATATTGGTATTATAATGTGATAACATTCAGTTTTGGTGCAGAATCTTTGTTGGGTGGCGGAAAATATTTTTTAAATAGTCAAAACCTACTAGAGTTGATATATATAAATAATTATTGTCTCGATATTTAAAACAAAGCTCTACAGAGTAAAGTATTCTAAACAAGATGCATTTCCTTTGAAAGAGTCGTTCCATAAACTGCCTTTGCATTCTCTACAGATAGTCAGTCTCAATTGCTTTCAGAAAACTCATTTCAAATTAAAAATATCAAAAAGAGATAAAGTTATTCATATAGAAAAATATGTATTACCACAATGCTTTACATTTTTGAAAATGAAAGGAATTTGGCATTAATATTTTTCGTTTTTTATTATTTTTTATCTGTGACACAATTTTATATAAAGATTGCGCGAAATTTATTCGAAGCTGCTAGATGAATAAGTTATATTTATAAATTAGTGGATATTTAGTAGGGTCTCGTTACTAAATTTTTTACAGCGTAGATGTTTTTGTCGAGCGATGCTTATAGTGATTTGCTGTATTTAGACTACCGTGGAACATAAAAAATCCCGTTATTATATTTCTAGTAAAATCGTATTCCTAAAGTCGATATTTTGTGTCGTGTTATTGTGGCATAGAAAGTGGTCCGGCCCGGCAAGCCGTGGCAAACGAAATTACTTAGACGTGACTCGAAAACACGACTTCGATTCTGTTTTAAGACGCTTTTTATTTTATACAGTAAATACTTTTTTCATTATTCTTTAATTTACTCGCCTCTCTCGTAATTTACTCGAAACGTTTTTCAATTCTCGCGACTTTTATGTGTCATTCAGAGAAGAGTGGAGCTACTCATTATTAGGTATAACTTGCGGTTGATTTGTAAAATAAACAATTGCAACTGAAGTACAAATGGACGGAAATTAAAGGCTTAATACTCGGGAATTCATGTGAAAGGTGAAAAGGGTTCTATGTGCTTTTGGCTGACTATTACAGAAAAAATTAACTCTGTTTTGTTCCTGTGGCAAGAATTTTTTATTAAAAATTCGTTCACTTTTCTCAATGGCTTTTGGTTAAGTATTATCACCGTGTTACTTTTAAAGCTTATCAAAATCCTCATAGGTAAACACACATTAATTATATATTTTTTCAAAATTCATTTCAGTAAAAATCTTCACCGGTACCTAAAATACCGAAATTTTAATTATTTCCTTATTGAATATTAGCTGAATATTGTCGACAGGAGCCGCCTGGAATTTGTTAATAACTGTTAGGCTGAATAGCGAACAGGTAATATTAAATTTTAAAGCCTAAATTTCTGGCTTCTGCTGCCTACTGCGGTCATCAATCCGTATATAACAATATTTATGATCCTAATTCGCTCGGAACCATTCGAGTATCAAAGTAGTAAAGTCTTTGCAATCTTCATTTTAATACAAATTTTGTCGCTTGATGAAATCGGTATAAAAAGGCGGGTTAATCCATTATTTATATTTAGCACAAGTAGCATGACTCAATGAACCGGTTACTTTAAATATTATTCAAACTCGCCAAGATCCCCCAGAAGATATTAATTATTCTAATAGCTTTAACTTAAGTATAACGTCTTCCCTGAACTTATTTCATTATTCTTTAGCAACGTCAACGCCATCTAGTGTCGCGGCGAAATACTTAATTCGAAAACTCATTTTGACGAGCATGAACACTATTGAATAAATGTACAGATACAAACTCATATATTTTTTACGGCCGACCAGACAACAATGCTATTTAAGCATTCTATTGAGGAATGTGAAAATGTTTTCCTTATAAGCGTTATATTCGGGAAAGCGATATATTATTTAGGGAGTATAAACGTCCCCGCCGTACATCAAAGACTCGGGGTCGGAAGGACGATCGTTGCCATGGACACTGTAGTCTATTGCTTATTGTTTTTGGCATATTAATATGGTAATGTACGACGTCTATGTAACAAAATATAGTTCGTTCCTTAGTCTACGCAATCCGGAGTATTTACCGTACGTATGAGTTAACCGCATCATAAATGTACAAGTTAGTGTTGCCCGTCTGTAACATGTAAATAAACACAATGGTACACATAAGGGCTCCCGGCAAAACAAACAAGTCGGTTTCTGCGGAAGACAGCTGACGTCAAAATAACAACGGGCTAAGAATATAAGTCCTCTTATTTAAAACGAATAACGATTCTGTGTTATTATTTATTACGGAGCCGGTGCACAAGCCACCGATTGTCTCACTGTCAGCTTTGCCCGCGTGGAGGCTTATCTCGAGATCTATTAAAAGGTTCGCTTAATGCATTCGAAGCTCGGTCTAGTTCAAGTAGAAAAATTAAATGTCAAGAAAGAAACACAATACAATAGTTTTAACTAGCAAGGGAAGTTTTTAATTGGTTATTTCTCGTAAAATAATTCCTTAATTAAATATATTGTTCCTTTTTAAAAGGTGAATCAACGTTAACGATTACGAGGAAGAAATCATTTTGAAGTTCGTGGAATTAAAACCTACGCGTAATATTTTATCGATGATTACTCCAGTCGATAACAATACTCGTAAATATTCTTAGTATGCAACACTTTCTTGGAAACCGAATGCAACCAACAATTTAAGCGGGCTAGGGTTGCCAACGCGCTTAATCTTAATGTGATCTTGATTAAGGCGCGCTGTTTATTCTCAACTCACTTTACATGAATTCCCGTGGAATGTTGTTAAATTATTCTCCAAAATTTGCAATATTCCACCTTAAGTAAATTGATTTAGAAATTATCCTAAAGTATACAGTATACATACAGTTTATATTGCTAAATCAATACTTCAACAGCTCGTGAGTACCATAAATAATGTACGTATTTCTTTTTATACCACACATAAACTATCCTAGAATTGGCTATTTACGAAGCAACTACTGTTTGTTGTAGCCCGCGTGTTATGGCCTAATAGCCGATTGTGATAGCCCTAGCCATGTCAATAAATATCTAGCCGTAATGGCCCTGTGCAATCAATTTTTAATTCGAATCTAAACAATACGTTATGGGCGTTTAAAGTAACCATGTTAATCCGGCAGTTTACCTCCCAGTTAAATTTAACCGCTCCCAGCTGTCCCGAGAAATGGTTCTCTCCTTAGTTTATTTGACTATTAAATATGTAGAATTTAATTTGGGCCAGCGGACAAAGATACATTTCTCCTATTCATATCTTTGCGATTGTCAAATGAAGTTTAAAGTTGTGTTAAACTATCTATTTCTGCATTTGTTGTAATTCCTAATATAATTTAATATCCCAAATGTGTCCTTTAATCCCACATAGTGTGAATGCATGTTTCTGTTCCCGTTTCCGGTACTTTTAACTATTTTATTGGCCTCTTAAATCCTCCACGGTTACCACTTTCATAATTGTGTCATCCTTTATGTCTCGTTAAATTGACAAAGTTGTGACAAAACAGAATTAAGCTTGAGATAGATTTAATCTCACAAGTTGAATTGGTTCAAAACAATTAAAAACAAATCACTTTATATAGTTAATTGACTAAGGTACCTAAGTACGATTGCAATACATAGATTGTTTTATATACTTCGAACCCTGCTACCGTTTTTTGTACATCTTTTGTTGCAAAGATAAATTTAGACGTTGTATATTTTATTTTGACGCTATTTTAATTAAAAGCACCAAGCCCTCAATTCCTTGTTAGTTTCTGGGAAAATGTCTTTTATTTAAATAAGACGCAGGAGCTGATATTATTAAAATATCTCGAGCGATCCAATCCCAGAAGTAGCACTTAGAGACATTAGTTATGAAGTGCCGAGTATTTTTAGCAACGGATGTTGCCCTTCCCTTTGACACTAGGCGGTACACCTGGCTTTATGTGACATTCACATTTAGTTGTTTATTTGTGTAAGCTATGCGCGATGAAGTCGTTAATAATACTCGTAAATGTTATTCACACCCCGGCTAGTTTATAACCAACATTGAGTAAAAATTAATTAAATAAAAAAAAATACTTGAAAAATTAGAAATGTTAGTTTCGTAACTTAACCTGTTAAATATTACATGAGTCTTAGTCAAGTCAAGATTAGTTGATCCAAGTTATTTAAAAACACAATCTCGCTAAAGTTACGAACTGCGCTATTTAAAAGTTTTAATAAATGGTTCTGATGAATCGAGGGTGGAATCCTCGCGAACTCGTTATAATGTTCATAAAACTCTTTTTTACTTATCGGACAATAAATAGGGATTTCACGAATGAGCGAGCAGACGGAGTTCAAGCAGCGCCTTTATGATTTGCTTCACTTTTGACATCTGATTTACTTACATTTGGTTTTCAATATATTTACTCGAAGTTAAACTGAAGAGTATAAATAATATATTAATTTTCATCGGCAAATACGGTAACGTAAATACAATATTACTTAAGGATGTACACATGAAACTCAGAATATTTTTGTTGATAAGGATTTTAATGTGAATTGTAGTGATATGATTATACTTGTTCGTACAGAGTTGAATTTGGGTAATATTTTAATCGCAGAATCAACTTGAAAGTGAACTGACTACTACAAGAGATAAGTTTTTGCCCAAAGATTTTGACCTTTTATGCAGAGTGGTCACCTTTATTAACGATACAGCATAAGCTTTTAAAATCCCTTTGTTTATAAAATCAAAATTGAATGTAGGTTTTTATCATACCTCAATACCGGTTAATACCGGTCTTAGACGTATGACTTTAAAAGTGCTAAACAAATGAAACTCCTTCTACTTTTCTTCACCGAGAGCAGCCCTAATGAAAGCAGATGGTTGCGGTAAGCCGTATCCAAACTTCGGATTTTCTTTAGCCGAGAACGCTAACTTTGAGCTGGAGAAACCACATTTTACCGTACTATATAATATTTCATGAATCCAAATGTGAAGCCAGTCTTGTTCTGTAACCAACTTAATAATTTCTCACGCGCTCAGCGCCTGAAAAGAAATGTGTGTTATTAGCTCCATATTGTAAGACAACTAGGATTTATCTCAATATTTCCGAAGATCGCAGAAAATAAATCGAGAATGTTCTTAAGGAAAACTTGTGGAGATAACAGAAAAAACATTATTTAATACCAAGAATATCAACACGAAATCACAGAGTATAAATAAAAGGATGAAGTATGAGTCCCAATGAAGGGACTCTACTAATAGCGAAACCTTGTTAAGTGGTTCAGAAAGATACGGAATGGGGAGTCGGCGAAGAAAAGATATTTACCTTAAGCTAAAGGGCAAATTGAATAAATTCATGGAAGAAAAATACAATAAGCCGACTGTCGATTCTTAAAGAAAATTAATGTGGAATTTTTCGGAGGACAAACGTAGGGAATTGTTATATTAATTTCGCGTTGCTATAAAAGTTAGGGTGGCCAAAACGTTTTGTGCGGATATTTTATTGCTTGTGAACTTTGATTTTAATACCGACAAGGGTGAGCCGCTATATAAGATTTCCTATACCAAATGGAGATATTCTGCATAGCGCAAGACATAAGCCAACTTAAAAGCAGATTAATCTTTAGATATAATATAGCAATAGTTTATATAGAGCTTTAACGTTGTGCTTAAAAATTCTTTGTTAAAAAATTTAAGTTGCAAGAAATTCGGAAAATATAAATTTATTTGTAACGATTTCAGCCCTCAGATTTCAGTTTATTATGTTTACCGAATCAGGCAATATATTATTCGTGATGCTAGAGAATTTGTAATTCTTTATATTTCGTACGGTTATGTAAGCAGAAGAAATATTCAAAAAAATAAACCCACTACATTGTTCCTTTATCGAACCGTTGTTAAGTAAAAAATAATCACTAAACGGTCTGTGTTTTGACAATAATAGTTACAACCAGCTTCGCGTCAAGGTAACCTTTTAAAAGTAGTAAATACGTGGGAAACAAATAACACGTCGACAGTAGATTTGGTGAAAATGTGGAAAGTTGACAAATAATTTATGTGTCGATTTCAGCGGGCAAATAGTCGCCGAATATTTCAGTGGGTTTCAGCCGAATTTGCATTTGTTGATAGCGCCTTGTTTACGGGAAGCATTCCCGCTTTTAGTCTTTTAATAACGTTTGTTGGTGAACTAGTTCATGAAATCAGTTGGAGAGATCGACTATTGTGGAGTGTATTTGAACCGGCGTTTGTGCGTGGGACGCCAACAGAGTTAATAAGCAATCAATTCCGGAGCAGATTATTCAATTATTCGTTAGTCAGTTCAATTAGTAAGTAAGCAAGAAGCAAAAACAGTGCTTTCTGTCTGCGCTTTAATTGAAGTGTTCCGTTAGGCGCTGCGGGCAGACCGCCCTGTGGTCACCAGGGCTGCGATTCAGTTCATTATATTACACATTATTAACTAACCTAGATTACTAATTTATTAGAATATATAAATCGCGAAATTGGCAGTATTTTGTTGTTTTTAATGCTGTACCAAGATCTGTATTAATAAAATAATTCTCATGTTTATGACTCTCCTTAACTACGAGATTCACAAGATAATGGTGGTTATGTTGATTTGAAGGTTGTGGCAGCCCGTACGCGATGAGTCAGCGCTAAAATTAATTAATGTTCGATAGTTAATGCAAATCGCGAGTGTTTAGGTGTAAGTAGGTTTAGTAATATTAATTACTTTAATAATAACAGGTACCTACGCAAAGTAGAATTTTGTTTATAAGTATAAATTTTAAACAAAAGCTTCTCACAATACGTTGACTGTACACAGTATGTTTCAAGTTGAAACTAGTCATCGCTTTTACGGTTTTACCAAACAAATAATTTGAATGTAAAATAAACTTACACTTTTCTAAGAAATCCATAAATGTGGAACGTGTATGTGTACTCAATTACCTGCAAGTAAAAATTTCATATCTGACTCAGCTCATGATTCACCGATTACCAATAGTGCCGCAACGAATTGCATCGCTTTTGTGATAATTTAACGCTAAACACAAGTTTTAAATTAGTGTTATTTCTTTCGGAACGTAATTAGTGTAGTGGCTTGAAATTCAGCATTTGTGGAGTGGGACTATTTGATTACTTGATTGCTCTTAATTTGCTGCTGCGGTCGTTGACATAGAAAATAAAAGTTACTTCGATAATTGAATCAGGAAGTTGGGACGATAAAAAGAATGCCAGGCATGATTTAATATCGAAGACGGCTTTCAATATTTAAGACCACATTCACAATATTTAGGGTAATTCTGGATCATAGTTTTAATAAACTTACGGACACCGAACGGTCGTATTACCCTTTACCTTTTTTGGATTATTGACCTCAAACAAATCTAGGACTTGTTGATTTGGGTAATGATGATAACAATTTGAACTCTCTTTCTAAGTCATATAGAGCTAAGAACACCCATCATATTAAGTTGTTAACGCCAATACTAATACTACGTCATAAAACATCAATGCAAAATCTCTAACTAATAATGATAATACCGAAGTAAATTAAGACGCTATATACCTATTCATCATTGCTGAAACTTTGCGACCATGACCATCTCCCCCGGAATGACCCCAACAGAGAAGGCATTCCGGTATGTTGTAAAGCTCGTAAATCTACCAAATCGTAAGAGCTTAAAGGCTTAACAAATAGCGGGTCTGTAACGTTTAAAACTTTAGGCGGCCCGACAGCTGCGCGCCATTACCAATCCTGACTCATTTTGATTTCCCCAAAACATAGGTGCATTTCCTTTTAGGAGTACTGCACTTTCGGATGAATTTTTTGAACGGCTGTGATAATTGAGCTAAGGTTGTGAAACTATCATTATAAAGTTGTTTTAAGACTACGTAAAGTTAGTAGATTGGTATAACTTAGAATATTTAACAAAACATTTTCTTCTCTACAAGTCGTGGTTTCAAATGTAGGGTACATTAAACTTGTGTGAGCCTTATCACTCCGCTAGGGAGCTGCAAGACGAAGTTGAGTAGTAGAGAAGAGAGTAAAAATCTCTCGTAACTTTCCATATGAACAAACGTATCGTGTAATCATAACAATAAATGGTATCTGGAGCGCACTTAATCAAAACTGACCCAGCCGTTATTTACAGTTCCCACGGGTTATCAAACAGTTAGCGATAAAGGCGATTGTTCATTGCGCGACCTGACACGTGATTTGTTGGACGCATTTAGTGGAACTCTTTGTTTATCGGCCCACTTCACGGTCTGATAAACAAAATTTCATATCTCTCATCTCTTATCTTGGCTAGGATCGACAACCAGTTTAAATTGAAAATTGCTTTGTTACAGCGGACCCCTTGCCCGGCAAGCACGTCCCACTAGAGAGCTATGAGAGCGAGCTGGAGCGAGAGCATGCGTTGCCCACGTCCGTCCCCAACGCCGACATACTCAAGACCAACAGCAACCCCACGTACCACAAGCCCAGGTAAGTCTCATCAGAATTTAGCCACGCGGCACCGTCGGCGCTCACAAGTAACAGTTATTTACTAGCAAAACTAGTATAATTTCATTAACCACGCATTAAGAACCTCATTTAATGTTGTTTTGCTAATATAATTAGAACTTACGTTAATTACAGTAAAGTTAAAACCCCGAGCGGCTGAGCGACAGTACTTCAAATGAGTTTAATCAGATTCCTTTAGAAAAAACTCATTTCATTACAGAACTGGCATGCTCATAGAAGTTTTTTGTATAATTTAAATTCATGTTTTGCTGCTGGAAACCCTTGACACATTTAGAACTTGGCTCATCTAAACATAAACTAAGTGAAATGATAATGAGTTCTTTGAGAATCCTTTAAGTTAATCAATCCTTAAAAACTTTGAGATGGTCCGATATTTGAATGAGAATGTCTGTTTTGCGTATAATTTTTAGCGTCGGGCAATTTTAATAATTGGTTCGAGCGCTCTTCGCCAATTTCGCGAATTAATCCTAATCGTAAATTTTAGTTAGTGCCTCTTAAAGTTAAATAATCGTTTACGTAAAAGTTTCCCTTCCCAGCTGTTTAATTCGTTTGTAATAAAAACTCGTGGATCGGATGGTACCGGTTTATCCGAATCGTTGTGAGCATGGCATAAGAATATACGGTGCAATTCATCAAGTTCAACCCATCCCATGTCCCATGTTTATTTGATGAACAGGAATTATTTCCAAAATTGCGCATTTGTAAATACTGAAGCGTGTACTACTCATAGTATTATTTACATCTATAGAGCATCTTGAAAAGCTTTTCCAGCACACGTCATACCTCATTTGAGCTTTCCATGCTGCAAACATTAATGTTATTGCAGTAAAATCAGTGTTTTCAATGATCCAGTAAGATGGTGTTTATTTCCTTACTGGAATTTTATTAGTCCTATTCTATTCTCGTTGACCACCCGTCTTGTTATCTGGTTGTAGTTGATGTTCCTGGAACAATCTTCTTTTTAAAACACTAAATATTGATATAGAAACGAGAATTATATATTTGCAATCAACTTACTAATTAGCATATAAAATACGTTGCATCGCACTAATAAGCATATTTTAAACATTAGCCTTGATACGTGAGCTTTAATAATTGATTCAATGAACTTTTAATTGCTTTTCGAACATTCTGAAAAGACATCACTTCTCGGAATAAAGCCACTTGATGGTTCTGAGTAAAGAACACATTTTTTAATAAGAGAAGGCACAATTATAATTTAAATAAAGCTTGACCATGCAGAAAGAAGCAACTTATGGTTTCATTGCAATCGCAGACAGCAGCCAGGTTAATTAATTATTTTTTACCATTCCATAACATTAATGCAAAGTGTTGCTCCATCGGGCTGTGGATTACAATCGAGAAGTAATCGAGGATTGATCGATAATATCGCAGTGAAATCTCACGGCACTCCGATTCTATTAGTCGATAGCGGTTGTAGCTTTGAGAGAACACGATGCATAATCAAAAGAGCCGAACAATTAATGTAATTGCTTCGATATTCGCTTCCAAATTAAAAATTCCTTTTATGGTTTATGTAAAATAGGAAAAAATTCGGCAATGTAATAAACTAGGGAAAATATAGTCGTTAATTTACGTTCTAACGTTAATTCAGTGTATACAGTTCCAGTTAACTGAACTTTATTTAGATGAAAAACCCCAATAAAAGCATCAAGGACCATAGATGTGCTAATTCTTTGGCAACACTAAAAGAAATACATTAGTAAAGTTCTTAAACTCGCATCTTGACGAACAAAAGAACCGCAAAAGTTTTGAATCGTTCATTCTTTTATTCACTTTTTATTTAGTTCCCGATGTGAGCCCATCACTAGCACAATGCCCAACTTTGTCTCAGTCGAAGTGCGGTGCCACAGTTGCCACTCACTTATAGTGAAGCTTCGTTTTAATAACTAATGTATCGACTTTCTCACTACTACGTATCTTATAACTGCCTCTCCAGAGATTAGCATACATATTTCCAATCCATTTTTCTAACTCATATCTCAGTGGTTACGTAACACATATGTTAGTTAAGACACCATGCAAACTAATGCACGTAAATTGGATGCTGCACCTGATCTATGCCGGCCGAGTCGGATATTCATCCCATCGGAGTATTGTTATAGCATTGAGAGTGCAGAAATAAGTCATGTCTTCACAACTGCCAAGTTCGTAAACTACGAGTAAATCCGGGCGCTCATTTTGATTCAAATAAGATGGGCTGTTAAACAGCAAAGTTTTCAATACTGGCGCCGGTCTGCTTGATTGAGGGAATGCTTGCTTTTACTCATTCGCCCTGTTTCACTCCTTATAATTACTTTATGTTATGAAATTTAAGAAATAATAAGAGATTTCTAGGCAGACTCATATTCATTCACAAAAATGGATTTGGCTGTTTCCTTTGGAACCTTTTACAGTGATTAATTTCATATAAGTACATGGTATATGAGCGTTATGTAAGAGCGTATGTATCGTATCAGTTGGCAGGCATCCCGAATATGTAGGCCATATCGAACATGACATTCCAATGTACTATGTCGCTTTCGATCTATGCTTCAAACCTCATTTGCTGCTTAAGCCAATTATGTACAGGTTGATTCAGGATACACTATCTGTTCATCACACTTCACCATTTATATTATAACAATTAAAAATATCTCGAAGTGGGGTTTTTCAGTATGTAAACTAAGCTACCAGAATTCCTCCTCTTCGTGTAATTTAAGAATATGTGGTGTAGGTAAGAGGCGTGTGCCTAAAAACAAAAATTATAAGTTTAACAATTTTTTTTCTAAATTACCATTCAAAATTATACTGGATTGTGACAGCCTGTATGTCGGATATATTAGCCAATTTAATATGGTCGGTGTATTGCGGCCGAGTGTTTATGGCTCTGACCATTAATGTTTATAGACTTTCGTACTAATGAGCCGTTATGAAATTTTTACTTTTCTAGTAATACACCAGTGTTGGGAAATAAACCAAAAACAAGCTTACACAATTGGTTCGTTTTAATAATTAAGTTAAAGCCCTTTGGGAGAGGAAGAGTTGATTAACATCATTATTTTCTTTTATTAAATCTAACAGTCACGAGTCCTATTGTAAAAACTCAATGGCACTCGAAATTCCAGGCACAAGAGATCGTTACATGCAATTAAATCAATTTAACCCTATTATTACTCACCTTTAAACCCGCCGTTGCCTATTAATTTTAACCTTGAATATTTTTGATTTGAAATCTCACGGACCTTACTAACAATTAAGCAGTGGTAAATCGTGACTACAACAATTCTGCAATCGCTCGCTTTGACCGTCCTAATTAGGAATTACTCATGCGATTTTATCTACAAATTTACAACTAAATTTTAAATCACATTAAGGATTGAAAACTCAGTTTCCCAGATGCTAACACACAGAACACGTGGTTAATCAAAAAGGGAGTGAATAATTAATTATCCTCGGAATAGAAGGGCAAATAATAAGCGGCTGTCGGCTGATACAAAAGTTGTTTTTTCATTACTCATAAAGAATGTCTAACTCTGGATAAGAGTTAACTGAGAATCTGCTCTTAAGATGATTTCTTTAATCAAATACAAAGGAACTGCTCCCGGCGTTCCTTTATTATATTCATTACAGTACCTACTTTAGAAGTTTAATAACTTATTAAATATTAACGAGGTTTTTGCAGTTTTCTGCTTCCGGACGAAAACTGACGGATCTTATTACAAAAATTAATGAGTTGGTATAATCTCATCGCTGCATTGTTGCGCTTTCGTAATACACTTTACGGTTTGAAGTTTCGCAGATGGAAAACAAATTTAGTGGGGACGACACTGAAAGTTATTCATCGCAGTTTGAGAAAAATAATTTCAGGTACAATTTCAGCTCCTAAAATCCTATAAAAACAAACGATGTTTGCGTCCACCCTCCGCAAACGTTATGATCCGTGGCGTAATATTGCTGATTAGGACGTTTGATTACATTCACTGTGCGATTATGCAAATCTCTATTGCCTGACGATGCGTCACGATTCACCAAAGCCGTGCCTTGCCTTCGTGAAACGGGCGGTATTAATTAAGCAAAAATTATGTAAAGAAGGCCATTTCATCAGGCTACAGAGATCGGGTTAACGATTATGCGAAGATGGTTAGAATGTCTCACGTTACGAGAAATGCCATATAATACCTGTTCGGAAGGCAAAGGTCTCGCTGTGACCTTATGTGGGGTAGGCGTTATTGACCTATCTAGGCAATTACTAATAACTTGACGTTTTTCACGAGTCACCGCTACTGTAATGGAGATTTATTAAAACTAAGCAAAAAGTTCCTCGTATTCTTAAATAGTTTGCAATATTTAATTCACTATCTCCCCGCAACAGTTATGAAATACATGGCAATTTTCAAATAACACCGAAGGCGGGCTCCAACTTCGTTATTACGTTTTTTCTTGTCCCTGGTGCTAAGCCATAAATAAATCAGGCTGACGGCGCAGACTTGCTTATTTTTCCCTTTAATATTTCTTTTATATAAAAATATTGCGTTTCGGAAGTACTCGTTAATGCTACGTAATTTTGGGTGTCCTGCTGATATTGGGCTGCAATAATAACCATAATTTATATTTTCAAATAATACAAAAGGTTTATTTTTAATTTATGGAGCAATATTTGGAATCCTCTTCCGCTTGCAGCCCTGTCTCAATAAATCTATAACTAGAAATTCGTCATGCACTTCAACGCGTTGATGAATTTTTAGAAAGATATTTAATGTTGCTCTAAGAGCCATTCTGACGAAGGAAAGTGAATGAGTTACCAACCACCAAGCCCTTCAACTCATACATTATTTATAAAAGATTATAATTTAATTTAAAATGTGTGTTTTATCTATAAGTAAGCAGCACATCTGCGATCTCTAATACTGTATCTAATAATATGTTGCAGCTCTTTCCTTTCAACAGAAAGGAGGGTGCCCTCACAAAAGCAACCCCATGTCTCGATGAGTTTAAATTTTTAATAGTGAAGCAGAAAATTGTACCTTAATTCGACTCCTTTTTTGAACACTCCCCAGTGGGGTGGGGTGTTTGTTAACTATATTTTAGTTTAGGATTACAAATAAATACATATGAAAAGTTAGCTCAAGAAACCATTTAATTTAGTCAATTGTAAAAAGCATAAGAATAAAAGTATCGAATACAACTTGGAATTTATGATCTTGTGTAAGATGTGGGGACAAAATATTGAACTATACATCAAACGTATGTAAGCATAAATTGTGCCAGTACATAATGTGAGATGCAGAGATTGGAAGAGTCGAATTTATAAATCCGAGCTTTAGGCGAGTGATGCATTAATCTTGCCTCGTCACTTGTGTGGCTCGTGTGAGCAGGTTATTAAAATGAAGTGTGTAGTATTTAATATCTGATTATGATAGGCAATAGCAAGAGTGCGTAATAAAATTGAAGTTACGCGGATGCAAATTACCTACCTTACCTCACTAACACCATACCGCTTTATAAAAATTGTCTACAGCGCAATTTTCTTTATAAATCCGTGGAGTAATAAACTTGCAGCAGCCCGTAATCGGATATTTTACAAAAGTGGGGATACTTGCGGCACTGCAATTCTCGAGGCCACTATTAATCTAAACCGGCATTGTTTCTCCCCATTGTTGCCCGGCATCGAACCGCTTACCTACTTGACAATTGCTAGGGTTTAATCATTTCGCCCTTCGTTTTTTTATTCTTTTCATGTCTTTCGTACCTAACGAGTAATAAATGGGATATAACTGATATTATTGTTCACATTTAACGACAGGCCGATTACGATAATCGATTAAACTGAGTATTTATGCGATTTCTATAAATGCTTTAACTACATATAAACGGTTGCATGTCTCTGTTGAATGCTATTTTAAATTCAAAGCAGACGTCAGACAAAAGCTTAAAAATATACTTCCTCGAAGAGAAATTTCATATCCTTAAGGTTTTCTTTCACGGATCATAAAAAGTTTCCTCTGGTATACAAACTCATACAAGAGTAATAACATAATGCCGAATCGGGACAAAGATAATATCATGTAGATGGAAATTATACATTTCATGGTTGCACGACTTTGTGTGAACCGACCACGAGTCTACGCGTGTAAATTATAATAACTACTACGTAATCTTTGTATATCATTCAGGTAATTGTATTGCTTAAGAATGTTTAGTTTCACTTTGCTCGTCCCAAATTCGGCTGACTTGCCTAAACTAAATACCGTTGAAATAAATTTACTATGCCTGGCTTGTGTTACTTAAAATTTCCACATTCAAGTCAACCTTCAAAATGCTGTTTAATATTCTGGCACCATCGCAAAAGCAGCCGCTTGAAAATATGATGTTGATTCGGGAAGCGTCCAGTTCTACTACACACTACACTCGCGCGACACACAAAACCTTGTTTTGCGGAGATTAAATTTTTTCGCGTGGGATTCATTAAAATGCGGTTAGCGTTTGTAAAATAAACCGAATAGCCGCGGCTTTGGGCGCGTTGCCAATCCTCGCCAGACTGAATCGCTGAACCGGCCAGCTCCTAGGGTGACTGTCTGTTCGCGATGTTGCGACAAATAACATTTAAGCTAATGTCCTTTATTGGAAAATACTAACCAGAACCTAAACTATTGAGCAGTTATGATTTGATTATGTTATTTTATCTTCTACTGCTTCAGTCCTGGGAAGGATGGAGTGTCATGGGTGGGGTGTAGGTCCCCATAAATAAGGAATGCTGAAAGTTAACCAAACAGTATTGTGGAATTTAATGTTTCAGTTAAATATTGATATTAAATGGTAACCCTATCCGTAGATGGCATAGCGTGTGAGAGATCTTGCTAAACTGGTCGCCAACATTTGGTTCAAGTCTAATATTCTTGTTATCTATTCGTTTGTCGTTGATCGTATACTGATTTAGAAAGAATATACAGGTTGCCAATTTTTGGTCACAAACAAAAATTGGATTCTACAAAGATTTTTATGTCGTCTTTGTTTTCTTCTATTGCCTGTACTCTGAGAGGAGTTTGCACAGATTTATATATAAACTTAGACCAATTTTGTGTCATATATTAAGAAACCAGATCTAGTTAAACGTATATTTTAATTTACGAAATAATTTCTGAGAACCCGCAGATTAAATTATGAGCAAACCGTTGTATAAGAAGATATAATTTACATTAATTAACAGCAGATTATTTAAATAAAACCAAACTATTTAGATTGTTGCCGACATTTTTATACCGTAGAGATATAATTTAGTAGCCTTAAGGTAAAAGATCTTATTTATTCTGTGCTCAACATTTTTCAGTAATAATTAAATAATATCGCTAGAAATAAATCATTCTTGAATTATTTTTGCGTATCTTCGTGAATAAATGTATTTGTTTGCACTTAACGGAAATTCGCCGCGCTTTTAAAAGTCTCAAGTTGCAAGCTCTTCTGTCACGCCTTTGATCATCTTAATACATCATACATTAATTTCTCTGAATCGAGTCTAATCTCGTTATATGAAGTCCAATTAGTTGTAAACAATCTTCATTGAGGCCTTTGCTTTGTTGAAAAAGGAATATATCATTACACCCTACACAACCAAAATTAAACCATATGAAATATACTATTTTATGCGCCACCATTTGATTATTTTGCTGTGAAGGCATAGTCAAATTCAAAATAATATTCAAATCGGTTGTTACCGATGTTACAGTTATCTGTAGCCAGTTCTCAAATCTAGAGAAGAACGGGCAGGAAACTCTTAAAAAACCATTACCCCATGCTCCTCGTGACGTCTTGAAGCAATTAATCATTGATATACGGCTAAAAACGTGCCGCCAACGTCCGCTGTACAGTACGATTACTATGCCTAGAGTCTAGACAGTAAATAACTTATTTACCTGAACCACGATAAGACCTTCTTCAAGTATGTATGTCTCCATATATAGAAAAAATAATCCTTCAGCGATAGATGAGTAGTTCTACAATGAAGTAATACTCAATGAGTGGAACAAGTTAGGCCAAACATATCGTGTGAGCAATAATCGACCTCAGCTTTAATAGAAAGCTGCAAAGCATTTTCACAATTTAATATCACACGAACACACATCCGGCCACATTCTAAAGTTAAAATAACTTTAACGCTATTCGTGATATTTGGGGGGGAACCTCGCGAATATGGGGCATATTGAAAATTCACTCGAACGTGCTTTTGCGAAACTGTCCGAGATTTAAGCTAGGATTTGAATAAACAGATACGTTTGACTTGGTTCTAGGAAATGTGCGAGCTAGAAATGGCCAGAATGTAGCCGGCCTTAGTTTTCGGATACCGATCGGTATTCTGTGGGTGCCATTGTTAGCGGCTGCTTTGAGGTGAAACTTTTGTGGACGCGCATAAAGAATCAATTTTATTGTTGTGAACACATTATGTGTGTGCGGCTGTTGATTTCAATCTATTTATGTATCTCTAGATCTATATTGTCTAAATTATTTAGGATGACATCGAACTAATTACTAAAGTAAGGACATTAGCTTCCTTCCTAATTGTACTGTTTGCTTAAAGACCGCCTGCTCACCACGGCGCGGCGTTGCTGGCGGGCGTGGGTGCGGTGCCGTCCTATGCACCGCCCGGACGAGCCTTCTTCACGCCGCCCTTGCCGCCCGAGTACAAGAATCCATTCGCCGATAAGCCCACACTCAGAGGTAAAGAATATTAAATAATAAATACCAACAGTAATATATTGTCCATAATTTTTTAAATAAAAATAATATTTAATCTAAACTCCAAAGCAACAAAAAATGATTACACCATTCACAAATCAAGTGGGCCATGTAGAGAGTGGGCGCTGAAAGGGACAAAGTTCCATTCACTAACAATGTCAAAGTTTCAAAAGTACTAGTTACTTTTTGTCCAAAATTTTCGACAAACCATTTCGAGTGGGCTTCAAACAATCAAGTTTTTATAGGAGTTGCGAAGTTAAATTAATTGTGACTCTAGTTTTGAACAGCTAGCATTGTCAAGCTATAGAGATTATTGTTTTAATATTTAACAATGTATTAGTGACATTTCAATTAAAATTTACGTAAAATAAAAAATGTAGTTTATTGCAAAATAATGACGAAAGTTATAATTACTTTTAAGTTTGAGAAATATTGATAATTACTTTACTCTTCAGGCACCAACACTGACGGAAACAGCTACCTTAATCGGCGGCCCATTCCCCCGCCCTCCCTCGGGCCCGGACACGAGAGGATCCCCATCAGACCTCCTGGACAGGTAATCTATTCCTCTTGCTGGTCTATGTCTCTTCCAGAGACACGTGCTATCATACACATGTAATTTAACTTGACAATTAAATATTTGCCTCGTTTTTTTATTCGATACGATGTCGTGTGGCATCTGCGTTGTATCAAACAGAGTTGTCTAACACGTAATCTGCATAAACAGATGTTGGAGGCGAGTTCCCCAATTGGCCCATTTGCAGATGCAGTGAAACGTTGAATTGTACAATTTTCAGGAGACGTCTTCGCCGCAAGTGCCCGCCCCGCCCCCCGCGCCGCCCGCACCTCCGCCCGCCCTTCCCGACGTCTCCCGGAAGAAGGCCCTAAATACGCCCAGCCATAAGGTTTGTAGTCGACTCTACTCTCCTCAGAACAGATGCGATACTGCAATAAAAATTCGGCTTCGCAAATAGAAATACACTGTCTTCTCTGGTCGTTTTAGGGAATTTATCGATAGCGCTTCTAGTTGTTTGCCAAATATGTAAGAATTTCGTTTAGTTAACTGGAAAAGTTTAATAGAAATGAGGTCGTAGTAAAATTACCCTCGATTCATTTAACGTTTGGCTTCGGCGTATGAAAAACTTTTTAATTGGGTTTTATTCAATAGACATAAATAATTACTATTTATTATTATTGCTTTCAGCCGGATGAGTTCGATGGCGACAAACATGGGACGGATCAGGCCAATTTCACCGACTTCGTTCCCAATTCCCTCAACATTCCCACCATATCCAGGATCCTGTCAGGTTCCAACGGCAGGAAAGAGGACATCCCGGACGTCCTTCTCAGGACCGTCACGGCGAAACCGCAACACACGCCAGAGAAAACATCCAAAAATGAAGTCTTTGTCACAAAGGATGCAGGTGTCACGCTGAGTGACAACAGAGATGCGTCCACCGAAGGAGTGTTAGCGGTTTTAGATCCAGACATGAACAATTTAGATAGACCCCTCATCATCGACCAGAATGGAGAAACGAACACTCGGAGGAATCTCCAATACGCGACGAAAGATAGGAACGAGGGCGGAAAAGAAAACACTCCCGCGACAACCGTCGGCTTCGAGCTGAAGGACCCGGAAATGTCGACCGAAAGGTATCACAACCTGGCGAACGCCAACTCGGACAAGAAGGTGTTGAAGCAGGAGGGCAGCAACGCGGTGGGCCCGCAGAGGGCTGGCGTCGCGTGGCCCTTCGCCTGGAACCTGCACATCTATCTGGCCACCGGCATGTTCACCATCCTAGCCATTTACTCCATCTTCAAAATCATCTGCTACAATAAGTTCACGCACCTCTTCACCCAATATTACTTCATCATATTGCACCTGATACTGGTGTTCGTGTGCTTGTTGCGGATCTTCTACATGTGCTACGACCCCTACAACATCAACAGCTCGCTGCCGACCTTCCTCAGCGAGATCCTGCTGCACGTGCCCGAGATCTTCCTCAGCGTGGCCTTCGCCAGCACCATCTTGTTTCTCTTGACGAACAGTATTAATTTTAAGACGACGTGTTGCGCGTTCTTATTCAGGTCTCGGACGATCTTGATCGCGGGCGGCCTGCATCTTCTGTCGTGTGTGTCGTTGCATATCTTTGAAAATAGTACTACTATTTATAGGACTCCGCAGGGGGTTGAAAAAAGGGTATTAGGTCTAACGTGTCAAATTATATTTATCATAGCGTGCCTCACCCTCGGTCTGTGCTACTTGTACGTTTATAGAATGCTCAAAACGGTTCTTCAGAAAAAGAGCCACACGTACATTCACGGTTTTCAGAACTTGTATCAAGCGATACACATAAACTTGGCCACGGCCCTGCTGTTCGTTCTCATGGCAGCTCTCCAAATATTCGGAATATTCGGAATAAATCAAGTGAATATGACAAAATTCGATTGGCTCCAGTGGGGCTATCAATTCTCGTTGCGTCTCATAGAGATCAGCGTCGTAGCGCTCATCTCGTGGGTCATAAGCTTGAAAGTGGGCATCGTCGCCTCCCTCCAGCACGAGAAGGCGGACGGACAAAAGATATCGGGGCTAGGTCTGTTCCCGTGCGCGGGCGGATCCAGCAACGAGCAGTTCGAAGCGGACTATCCCGCCATCTGCAACACCAACACGAACCTTCACACGTACACCCTGAGGACGGGGAAGCCCATCTACGAGACGGCCGGCGGCCACCACGCGGCCGACCAGTGCTGCGCGGGGCCCGTCGACCAGCGCTTCCACTGCGACGCGTCGGGCCCCGAGAACTACTCGGGCCACAGCTCCATCGCCAACGCCGGCCACAGCAGCTCCACGGAGTCCAGCAACGCGGCCTCCAGCCAGGGCGCCAACCTCCTCAAGCACCACCCGCCCGTGGCCTACGCCGGCGCGGAGTCCGCCTCCGACGACCACTACTCCAACTGCGACCCCGCGATGCACTCGCTGGCCGACGACCCCCTGGACCACGAGTACAACGTCATCCAGTACGGCAGCAGCGCCGACTTCGTCCGGGACATCAAGAACCAGAACTACACGAGCGGCTCGAACCGCAGCTCGCACAACTTTAAGCACGCGTCGTACGACCGAGCGTCCTGCCGAACGAACAGCAACCCGCGCAGAAAGCACCGGCCCAAGAACAAGAACGTCCAGAACTGCATGACGATGGGCTACGACCCCGCGATGGGCCACCGCTACCATCGGCCGCACTCGCCAGACGAGTACGGCGCCTACGACGCCGAGAACGCGTCGTACCACGCCTCCGGCATCCAGACCCTCAGCCCCCCCCGGAGCTTCGAGGGCTGCCAGGCGCGGAGCTCGCAGCGCCGCCAGTCTCCGGCGGCGGGCGGCAGCTGCGGCTACGGGCTGCAGGCGGACGCGGCCGGCTCCATGCTGGTGGCGCAGGACGGCTTCGTGCGCTTCCGGCCGCTCGAGGACGGCTCGCAGCCCGCGCCCCGTGTACAGTAGGACTGACTCTTGTACATAGCTAAGTTAAGCGAGATCTCGACGAGACGATGCCATTATTTTTAGCGACATAACGACTGTTCTGAACCTTTGTGGCCTATTCGTGTTGCCATTCAGCCCAATCATTTGTTATTACTTCAATCCTCCAGTATTTTACTAAATCGACAAAGCTGCCATAGTTTTATTTTGTTGCGATTTTTGTACAGTAGCGGTCCGCCTGACCCTTCGCTATGTGATATGTTTCACTCGGTTCATACGTAATTCTGTCCATAATGTTAAGTGTAGTTTTATCAGCCGACCCGTTATTGTTTTATTTTGCATTTAACCCAATGTTCTCCCGACAAATTTTATTTTCATAGAATAAAATGAATGTTATTATGTGTAATGATAATATGAGCGTGAAATATTAAATAATTGTAATATTTATTTTATGCACAGAGATGGTAGTACTTACATGTTAAATATAGTCTGTGTCCTATTTAAGTGTTACCACGTTTAGATGTTTTACTTTTAGAAGGAATCTGGCAATCGTCTACATTTTCACAAAACATGTTGCAAATACAAATTAGTTGCACAAATTCACTCACGCTAGGATTAAAGAGAAAATATCATTTGTAATTGACAATTATCGTACCTAGTCAGAATAAATGTTATGTGGTTATTGTAATCCTGCCATTATCACGAGAAAGTATCTGAGCCCTAGGAAAAATCAGAATTTATTATGGATAACACAATATTATCCTATTGTTATGTCGATATATTATGTTGAACATATTGTATATGTCGCACACAATGTGCGTTATCAACTAGATAGGTGAATATATAATTGTATAAATTAGGACGAAGAGTATTTATAATCGAAAGGATATTCTTAGTCGAACAATTGGTGTCTTTGGAGGCAAAAGTACGAGCGAGTGAAATGCTGTGTTTTTAATGCTAGCGTTTTACTCGTTCGTAGCTCTTTCGAAGCGATCTTTGTGCTCACTTAAAATCTTTGTACATAGTTTAATCATCATATTGTATGGTGTATTTACCCTCGTGATGAGTCACTTTTTATTTTTTTTATTTGTAAGATTGTATATAAACAAGCTACGGAGGTAGCTCATATTGGCAATTTCAGTTTTTTGAAAATTATATCATTTTAATGTTCCAAGACTGTACCTATGTTATCATTTACGAAACAACTGACGTTTAATATGTATAATAAATAAAATGATACATACCTGGTGTTTTCATGTTTCAAGTTTCTGGAGAATTGGCGACTGAGTTTTTGGACAGGATCACGTTTGCTAAACACAATTATCATATATTTTCACATCTGACAAATTGTACAAGCCTGCTTATAGTGTGCATATAAAAGACAAGTTAAAAAATCTTATAGTTTCTTTAATACTGAATAGTTGCAACTAGAAAAATGCCTCAATATGGCTGTAAACCAACACTTCAACTTTCACCTTTCTTCACGTCCATCTTCTGTTTTAATGTATTCCGAATAAATCCAAAATTACCCCACTTAACATTTGTCATTTCGAGTGAATAGGAAATTCATCAATCATATGTAGTAGGTACGCTATTCAAGTAGAGATGGCAGTGTAAAGAATAATAGAAATAATGTAACTAGATGGCGTGCATCGAAACTGCACCCAAAACTAAAATATATTTCTACTCTGCGACAGCATGCTCTCAGTAATAAGTTTACATCAAATACAGATGGTGCTAAAAACGTATAAAATTCTAATAAACCAAAATTGAAGTTCGTAGAAGCAACGTCCTGAGGATGTTTAGGTATTGGGGAGAAACATGCGTCGAGTGCTTGAGGGTTTTTTGCGGAATATTGCTAATAAATTGGTTCATTGGAATAAATATGTGGCTTCATTACATGCATAATTATATTTGTAAAAATAACATTTATATTATACATACAGTACAATCGTCCCTAAATTGATATAACAAATACAATAAACTAATTTGGAGAAGACCAGCTCTGTAGTCAATAAGTTTACATTGTGTACATCTACCTATAAATAATAATAATTGAGTTAATTAATGAATAAATAAAGTCGTAAACAAATTGGTGTAAACTTACATTCAAAGCGTCATTGCTAAATACATATGATAAAATATTATGTCATTTTTACTCGAGTCTAGTTACGTGTATGAGATGATTTCATTTTTAGAAATTTTAATATACAGATATTTCACAAACACGTAAGAGTCATATATAAATTACTGAATTATTTAATAATATTTTTTGTCGGATTATGTAAGAAGTTGTCATAAATTATCAGAAAGTTTAGATTTTTTCTTAGAAGAGAATTGTTCGCCTAATAGCTTCATCACCTGGGCATGCGATTGCCCAGTTTTTTTTATAGACCCATAATTTTCCTTAACATAAAGTGCGAATTCGTTGGTGTTGCCAGAACGCGCCGGAGTTGATACAACAACGCCATCTTTGTTTTTTTTATTTACTATGATTTCAAAAGTCCCCCGACAGTATCCGCAGCACTTTTTCGTCACGTCTATTGACTTTGAATGACGTTTTATACTGAAACAATAAAACAATTACAAAATTCCAACTCAAATACATCGTAACGTTTTTCAGTAAAAGAATTGAGAGCAGACCTATATCCGCATTGTTTGCATTTGTAACTATATTTGTAATGAATTTCAAGTTCATGACATCTCGATATTTGTTCTAATTCGGGAAACACTCGTAGCGCCACTTTGCACCTGTAATATATAATAAAATTTAATTATTGAAGCAAAATTAAAACATTCTTGGTTTTGACCAAGTATTGTCATTTAATTTTCAAAAATAAATTGGTTAAAAACGTTATAGTCCCATATAATAAAAGCAGAATATGTCCGATATAAATTTGGTGCAAATTTACAAACCATTTGACCCACAATGGTCCATGGCCGGCCTTGAGTTCTCCGTCCAAGATCCAAGTAGCCGCGTGGCACATTTCATGGATCAGAGTATCACGAGCTCTTTGAGCCGAATCCAACACTTTACTTGACAGTTTGATACTGGACACTCGTAACTTCTCACCCGTTGATTTCTTTATCAGTCGGTTTGTTGTAGTGCTGCAAATTGACTTGCCTCTTATAAGTCACATCACTGTATCATAATGTGTTAGTGGGGTAACAAGACTGAACTAACCAAAATTCAAAAGTCAATGTAATAAATAATTATTATAAAATGGGTCATTGAATTTAAGATAGTTGTTGTACATAGCTTGAACAAGGTTACTGAACTAAACATACAACAATATCATTAAACATGTAAAATATTTATACCCAGCTGTACTTCTCAACTTTGTATCCCAAACAAGGGGCATGTCCTTGTCCAATTTGTCTCCAAACACCTCTCTGTTAAATTCAGCATAAAGTCGTCGTACTAACTGCTCCCTTAAAGTCTTATACTTGTCATGGTACTGCAACGCTTCAGGGTGACACCGCCAGGAAGGGACATTATCTGGAATGATTTTTAAAAATTCTACTCTAATATATATCAATAATAAAATAATTATAAATTATAAAACATGTTATATAGGAAATAACATTATTCCAAGTTATATAAATACACAAATCATATTGTAAATGTAAGTAAATGACAATCTGTCACCAAGGAGAATAAGCAGGCAAATTCATGAAACTTTTGTATTGATTTGTTAGGTTTACATATATAGCCAAAATTGAATTACCAGCTAAAGAAGCAACAAAACTCAAGCGTTTTGTCTCTGGGGTGTGGCAGACATTTAAAGTTTTTAGTGTTTTTGATAGACCATTAATAGCCTCTTTCCTTTTTATTATTTCCTTTTCTACCTTTTCTTTCTTTGTATCTACTTCTTTCTGTCTGTCAGTCAAGCTATTTAATTGTTCACTGTTTTTTATTAAAATATTATTTTTAACCTTGATGATATAATCATTTTCCTTTTGTTGATTGTTTTTGTTTTTAATAATACAGCCTCCACTTAAATCCTGAGCTGCTGTAATTTTAGTATTGTAATTATTGCTATCAACTGTCACTTTGTCTTTCAGAACATTATCCATAATCTTAACCAATTCTGTAACTGTCATGGCTTTGGAATTTTTCTTAACAGATGTTTTCACATCATTAGCAATATTTATTTTTGCTTTAGGTACCTCTGGAGTAGTAACAATTTCGGTGTATAATTTTTTTTTTGATTTCTTCTCTGTATTTTCTACATCATTTTTCTTTTTTCTTTCAGAATCTGTCAAATACAATTCTTTGTTCTTTTTTATAACAGATCTGATGTTTTCTTTATCATCATCATCATCATATAATAGTTTCTTTGATACACCAGTAGGCGCTCTAAAATTATTCAATATATCATCACCATATAATTCAGATAACAGTTTGTGATGAGATTTTGTAATTCTTTCCATAGAACAGTGCTCTTGTGATTCATTAAGTATATCAGCTGGTGTAGATGGTTCAGGTTCTGTTCTAGAGGTAGCACAAAAGAAGTCCTGGGCTGGAGACCAACCATTGCAGCTAGGGTGAGAGTGATTGTGTGTTGGAGAGTGTGCTGATAAGTTCAAAGATACCTAGAAGAGGAATATCTTATTTTATATAATTCATGTATGCAATTTAGATTTTAAATATGTGAAGAAATAACATACATTTCCAAACTTGCTTGGGTGCTTCTCACTATCTAATAATAGTCCTTCATTATTTGACTCTTCTAATACTATTGGTGAGTATGTTTTCTGAGGCAGAACACACTACAATGACAGACACAATAAAGTAAATTAAAAATCTATTTCATGGTATACAGATGAACATAAGCAAACGCCGGAGCTTCATTTGATAATAATATAAATGTTTGTTATCAATTGAATTCTTCTTAATATAGTTTAACTACTTACGGTGTTTGGCAAGTCCAATCTTAGTTTTTCGAAAGACTCATCTATAATAATAACATCCGGACTATCTACTTTCTTCTTCACTGATTTCTTTTCTAATCTGTTGTTTTGAATCTTATTTTTCTTTAAGGAGAGACCAAGGAAACCTATAAAGAACCGTAACATAATATGTCAAGAAAAAACTATTTAATATTTTAAAATATAATGTGTCCGTTTACTTACTTGTTTTTTGAATCACATTACTTTTTTTCGTGTCCATTTTTGTGTAGACTATAAAAATGATAAAATTTTAAATAAACAGCCGTTACACATTTCGCCTTTCGGTATGAAGTTTCATTATCGAGATCGACATTGGTTTGTACTTGACAGTTGGTATTTCCACAGATTTGACATTTGCGAAGGGCTTGCGTGTTTTAAATTCGACACCTGGTTTTGACAATGACAAGAAAAGCATCACACTTTAAATATTGAAAGCTACTAGTTCTAAAATACTTTTCTAAATTTATCTGATTTAAATTACAAAACACTTTTTGCTGTGTAAATTTATTTCTGACTTTGTAGTTTTCAGTTTGAAGTCGTTTTCTTTTTTGTTAAAAATTATATATTCTTAGCTTCTTATTAATTTTCAGAGATTATAAAATGAGCACTGATTTTGATATTTTAAATATAGATAATCAAAAAGATAGCAAATACCGAAATCCATTGCTTTTTTCGTTGTTCACTTATGTATTTTACAATTTTTCATTATCCTTTAATTTTCTTACATGATCCTTGTGCCATGTGAGTTGAGAGTGCTATTACGTCTTAGTAAAGTATAACAGACTTGATACACAATAACAAAATTTTTCTTTGTTTTCAAGTAATATATTTGTTTACTAATTTAAAACCTCTTATTGTTTAAATATATAATACTTACTTTCCTTAAGTTCGATCCATTTTAAACCCTCAAGTTTGAGTTTGTAAGCCTTCGCTTTTTGACAGCCGTTGATGATTACGATCATTTGGGGTTTACCTTACATTTAATGTAACTATATTTAGGATGACTTAAACCCAATTTAAAATATGGTGTTTGAATGTTTTATATATTTTAACAAAAATATTAAGCATCCTTTTTTATTTAAAAAGATTTTCAAGACATTATTACTTTGAAAAGTAACCACGAACCTTCAACTTTATTGTGCCTTTCATTTTGTTTACGCAATCGAAATTGGTCTCGAACTGGGTCGAGATTCGTGCTAGATGTTCACGGTGTACACTCATTATAAGACACCAAAAGTTCTTATGGCAATAACCTAATACAATTACATATGATGACGGCGCTATCTTAGAAACTTACGCAAATGGAGAAATTCTTATTGTTGTGTTGGATAGCATTTATTGATTGACTGCTATATTATGCGGTCACACTACTGCCGAATTTATGCGGGTAAAACCATAGGGCACATAATATATACCTTAATATTTCTTGTCTCGGTAGTAGATTAGTGGTAGGATATAAACTTTAAATAAAATCAAACTTAACTATTTTTAAGGATTCAGACAAACAAATATACACTAAGATTTTGTAATTTCTCCAAAATTATTGAAATATAATAATAGATATAGTGACCATTTCTATACATTTAATTAAATGTCTCTTTTTACGTTTTATATTAATTATTCGGTTTAGCTTATGAAATAGTAATAACAGTGGTAAAGATCGCAATAGATATTAAATTTAATGACTTCGGTAGACGGTAACTGTCTGCTGTCTGAAATGTCGGCTTGTCTTATGCTGCATGTTTTAAGACATTATTGGTACCTAAAATAGTGCGTTTATAAACCAAGTCAAAAGATCATTGTTAAATCATTAGAAGCATAAATAAATCGTACTACTTTAAGCTGTAAAATACTCAGCTATTTGTTTGTATTAATTGAGGAAATACTTTGAGAGTATTTAATATACAATTTATACTACATATTCAAGGTTCTATTTTGTAATGAAGAGTAAGGTTATTGCGAATAATTTGACCATCTATTTAATATACTTGTAGGTATTTCAATTGTGTGTTATAATGCAGCCGGACTCTGTACAGGTTTTTTTGACATTTTTTTAACAAAAAAACATCAACACCTATCAATTTCTAACAGTTATTTAGAATAATTATAGGAAGTTAAAACCTCGAAAAGAACAATTAAATATCTATTTAATCTTTTTATATTAAGCTAGCTGAGTACACATTACAGAATTTTCATTTTAATTAATTCAAACATATATGTATATTCATTTAAAATAATGCGTTATAGATTCTTTATTATAGCAATGTTTGCCTCGCTTCTTTTATTGGAAATAATTATTTTGGTGTGGTCAACACAAGGTACGGCTTACGCCGTGGATACGCAGAAACAGCAAAGCACGCATCATTAAGTCATGTAACGAAACAAAAATTCATTAATGTTTTACATATAAATAGTTCTTTTACAAAATTTACTAAATCTCCATTTATTTCTCAGAGAATTCATAAATTTTCCTGTAACTTAACAATTGTTTTTTATTCAGATTTTCCTCACTTTCACAATCGAATAATAGCTATGGCTACGTGCTTTATTACAATATATGAGAGTTTAACATAATTATATTTTATAAATATAAAATGTATTTATTTTTGTAATGTTCTATTATTTAAATTTATACCTGCATATTTATTAGTCTCAGCAAAAAATAAAATATTCTATTTGAATTGACTAACTTTGCCTTTAAATGGTTTGGACAATAATCAATGGATTTACGCACTGCTTCCCGCACTGCTTTTGCTTGTTTTTTAAGACTTACAAGAGTCAATGATACCAAGTTTTTCAAGTATCTGGAACATGATTGACGACTCCATACCCACTTCGTGCAAAGCGATTACTGCAATTGTTGCACTTGCGAGGCCTCCAGCATTGTGAGTGTCGATGGGCGGTGGTATCACTTACGATCACGCGAGGCTCATGCCCGTGCGATTTTTTATTACGGCGCTAAATCGAAAAATTATACACATGTTTGTCAAATTCAAAATAATAAATAATAATAAAAAATGTAACAGTATTTTTTGCCTGATTAGTTGTAACAAATCAAAATCAAAACACAACTGTTTGTACCTCTTCAGTTGGCATAGTTGTCTGATATTATAATTTAACTGAAAAAAATTGATCAAATCGAAAAAGGATATCCATTTACCGAATTAAATTTATATTATTATTAAATGAAATAGTCTTCTCTTAACACTTCCCCGTATATAATTCATAATCTGCAGTTGGCACTTCTGTATAGTTAGTTACATGCCATGTTTGTTGCCAATTTAGCCACGTGGCTGCAGATATTAATGGCTTAGAACTGGCACAATAAAGCTGAAAATAACAAAGGTCTTAAAGAGCCATTAACGCTAACTAAGATCCCCGACATCCGAAGAAAAATTGTATCACCTCCTGCCATACGAATATTGACTCCTCGTTGAAGACTTAAACACTTGCAGAAATTTTATTTACTGAAATTAATTGTATAGCCAAAGGCTAAATTAAAAAGCTTTCATATTTGTGAAAATTCGATCCATCTGAAGTCGGCTTATATTATATTGTACTCGAACTTTTGAAATTTCAGATTCAGATAAGATTCAACGCAGTTGCTATTTTATTTAGTCTAGTCTAGAAACCGAGAATGTCATTGCCAGTTCACCCTTGCCCTATCGAGACGCATGCGCACTACCTTGCAAAATGCCGATAGTTGTCGTAAAAGCTATTCGTATTGTACTCATATTTTGTAATCTATTCATTGAGTTTTTGTCCGGCCTCAAATTGAGGTCAACAAACTAAAAGTCATACGTTTTTTTTTACAAGAATGTAGAATTGTCGGTAAACCTGAGGTCACACTCAGTTGTTTTTGGAAAAATCGAAATTCAGTGCCATTTCAGTTTTACGTGTACCGTGAGTCTGTGCGGTCGTGTTACGGTCAACTATGTAATGGTGAGTTAGTGGATAGTGTATCGTAGTGGTTTATTTCGGAATGCGAAGTGTTTCGTGTCTAGTTTGTGACTCCGTTAGTGCATCGCTGTAATTAGATGCTTACAAAATCAATAGGATCCCCACGTGTTGGAGTAGCTCAATCGTTTATGTTAAATTGCACAACAGATCGTCATTTCTATCGATTTGCGTCTTTAAATTATGTGTTATTATTTACGTGCAGGGTCACGAACGATACATTCAATCTAATGGAAATTGTAGAAAGCTCAAAAAGAAAATCTTAACAATAATATTATTAATTATATTGTTTTAAAAACATATCTATTCATTATATTTATGCGCTCTTTGAATTATAACCATTTACGTAAACGATAAATTAAATATATTTTAGTTGTGGCAGTAAAATACAATAATTAATATTTGATCACTATAGTTAAATGAGGTTTTTGTTATCATTTTAATACGCAATAGATAAGAACCTAAAAGCACACATTAAAATAACACAAAATAACGTAACGTAAACAATTGTCTGCACACAAATATGATAATAATGTTATATTAGATGTTTGATGCTTTTTTCATCTTAATTTTATCTTGTCTCATTTTTAACATCATTAGAACTACGGCTTTATGTTAAAACATTAATTCGTTTGGGATGATCATTCCGTTCGGGCGCTAATGCTGTATTAGCGCCTATCATTTAATCACCAATGTCCATGTGTCTTCATGTAATAATAATTCTTTATTAAAATAATTGTGAATGTATGTTTCATTAGTTATAGATTAACCAATTTAAAAAGTTTTTCTTTTCTCTTGCTCTGCTATGTCTTTTTATTAAAAAAAAAGTATCGCGCATTTTTAGTTCAATGTTCTATCTATCTCTACCATTAAATCCGTGTCTCTGATTCTAGAATATCTTTAAATGATCTTGAAAATAATCAATCCTACTTACAGTTAGATGTAAGATATGAAGTTTTATATCAATAATGGAGTTCATCAATTACAAAGCAGACGTATGGGTCCGATCTTAAGATATATATGTAGATTATCACGTTCCCATTACAAGATTACAGCAAAGCACGTGTCGAATTCGCGTGTGTTCGCGTTAATAATTTAAATTGACTTGATATTACGCTATTTTTATGATTTTTCATGACTAAGAACCTAAAACACTTCCTAGATGAGTAACTGCAGTTATATTCTTCACTAGCCTTGATTTTTTGCTTTCTTTCCATCGCGGCCTCGTTGCCCTGGTATATCTAAATTAATTCCATCCCTATTCTTAAGCTCCAAATACACAATAAAACACGAACCTTTGTATCAATTGCATTTTATTATTTACATTAAAAAATCCATGGCGGAAATAATTTTTCACAAATTTTGCATTGTCATTGAGCATCTTGGTACATGCATCGACACCGGAATCATCGTACGATCGTAGTCATATATTATTAGTTGCATTTAGAAATCCTCTGTGTAATTTTACGTAGTAATTTTATAGCATGGATTTGCAAACAATCTTTCTTACTTCATTAACGTAGCAATATCTTACTACAATTTTCTTTATATCTATAAATAGATGAAATTATAGGAAAAAAATATATTTCTTTAAATTTACGACAGTAAAAATAACTAAAACAATCTTTTGTACCATAATTGCTTCCTGAAGAAAATTGTACAGAAATTTTAATAAAAATGGCCTTTTAATACTAACGATCCTATCAAAACTTATTGCAAATTTATCTTTATCAATCAGCATCAAACAAACAAATTTGAGTGTCAATTTAATGTGAAAGTACTTAAGGATAAAGATGTTAACTTTAGAGACTTATCATGATAAATTATTTTATAATATTTTTATATTATTAACAGCTTCAGAATAAAATATATTATAAAAAGATATCTGGCAGCGGTGGGATTCGAACCCACGCCTCCGAAGAGACTGGTGCCTTAAACCAGCGCCTTAGACCGCTCGGCCACGCTACCCATATCGCCTGTAATTGAATTTTATCTATGGTTTAATGAAATTTCTGTTTACAGTTCAACACAAATATAACCTGAGTACTTCATAATGCAATGTAAATATTAAATTATTTTATATTCATTTGTTTCTATAACACGCGTTACAGTTATATTGATAAATATTGCGGGTTATAGAAAATTATTGAAACGATGAACGCACCTTAATAATGAGACACTGTACGCCATTACATATTATTAACAGGAATACATATATGTAATAGAAATAAAAACGATAGCAATATATTTTTTCATGTCGGTACCAATTATTACTAAATAAATTATCTTTTTTTATTATACTTGTATTTTATTTTTTTGACTTATATTTAGATATGTGGCGGTCTTTTTTAGGGCAGCGCAGTAGTTTCTACGTGAAATAGTAACAAAAAATATCTATCTATACATACTCACAAACTATTGCGATTATAGCATTAGCTGGATTAAGTTTACGACGACGCATTTCATCTATAATATTGCTCTATTTTTATTGACAGGCGTAATTTGTAATTTTAATTGTCTCAAGTAATATTACAAAATTTAACAGTAATTTAATTTTTCTCACTTTTTTCTCTTGTGTTATGAACTTGCCTTAGCCTTAATCGTAATTGAATGCATCATGTAGGTAAGATAGTCATGTAATTAATAAAATGACGCGAATCTATATTCAGCCATTCATTTTATCATTGAAATTATAGATTTAAAAAGATAATTATCACAATATTTGCACGTTCTTCAATTGAACGGGTAAAGCAAGAGATTATTTGTTTGACGATATTTTTATTTCTATCGAAGGACCGAAACAAATAACATAAAATAATAACATCATATAATATTACGAAAGGTTCACGAAAACTTGAGGAGAGTGAGAATGATGATGCCACGCTGACATCATAATTATAATTATTTTTTAAATTATAATAAAATTAATTATAATTATAAAAATACTGATTAAAAGTACAATTACTTTTACTTTCAACTTTTCAATTGTTAAACAATTGAATTGGATTGCAAAGGCATCCACCTGGTTCGACCGCTCGATTAAACTGTGCTCCGTACGAAATGGAACCAGTATTTATAGTAGGCAAGGGCAGGCAGCTAAATTTTATAATAACAAACTTCAGTAACGCCACTTCACTGGTGATTTGTAAACAAGCCGGCAAATGCACCTTCTTTCCAACTATTTGTCAATTTTGATTTAAATTTGAATTTATTTAATTTAAATGAATGTTTTACTGCAACAAAACAATGGTCAAGAAACATGTACATAATTAATGACAAATAATTAGTATATATATTATCAGTGGTTTTACATTCTTGATCTAATTTAATGAAAGATACCTAATATTTAATTTTAGTCAAAAACAATGATAAATATGTGATAAGCAGGATTATTTGTCAACGCGAGACAATTCTACATTGGTGTGTTTCTAATATTTATAGTTTGACATCTTTAACCTGTAAAGAAAACTTCGCTTTCGTTATTCACTATATCGATGCAACATGTCAACTTAATTAATAAAAAATATTTATGTTAGGATTTAATTCGTAATAGCTGAAAAATATGAATAAATAATTATTTAAAAATTAGTTATTACAACCTTGCGCGATTGTTGTTTATCACATTGAACCCGGAGACGTAAGGCGGAAGCTTAGAAGGTAATTTCCCCGAGACAGTCCACAATTTTACTAAGGGAAAACCGCAGTAATTAATTTCATTTTAACTTAAACGTCAGTCCCTTAGCACTATATATAAAGACTATAATAAATGCATACAACAGTTTATTTATTTAAATTTATTATACATTGAAGATCGCTTATTGCGAAGTGTACACCGGAAATTAATTATTGAAGCAATAGCTTCTTTAATTGTCATATTAATTACTTGAACGGTTGATAATATTGTTTCTAAATTGTCGGTCTTTAAATCTTCTATCGGCTAGACGGTGCCGGCGGCCTGTCACCATTGGGAATTGCCAGAGTGAATGTAGTACTTGTGCCTCGTATATTCCATATCTCAGATGACGATGGGTCGGATGTCCGACACGATCAGACAAGCATGAGATTAAGTATATCGTATACTAATCAGGAGCATTTCGATCGTTTCGTCTAGGTGTTCGTTTCCCATATAATTATGAAATCTATATGACAAACAAATAGACCAATGAGGCAGACTTAAGCTTAGATTAGCTTTTTTGCGACTTTCCGTTTCTTGGTACGCGGATTCTTTCTTTTATAATAAATAATGCCGTTCAACACTAGTGCTATCAAGGAAACAAATTGGTAAGAGGAGGATAACGTCAAATTTCTAAGCCTAAGTAAAAACGGGGATTCACAGCACACCTGGTATCACCGAACCATAATTCTTGATTTTGGTCACGATCACGAAGGAGGAAAACGTAACGGGAATTACCTTCGTTCTTTCTTAAGACGAGACAATCATTTATTATCTGTTGATACTGTTTTAGTGACAGCTGGACTTACTCACGCAAACTATAAAACCAGTTTTTAACAAAACTCTAACGTGAGTTGAAACATTTTTAGAATTCCCCACCTCAATCGAACTACATTGCATGTGCGTCTTCCCATCTGTTCTTTATGTCGAGAACGCGTGGTGATACCAAATTAAAATAAAAACAATACACTCATGATTATACCCTCTAGAAGCTGTGGAAAATAATATTCTTAAAAGACACGGCTTATTATGTACGAAAGTCGTTTTTAATTTTATCTAATTACTATTGTAATACTATGTCTAAGTTATGCTGGCGACGGATCATATACCTAGAACAAGCGAATATAAACAGATAGATACATTAATTAGTATCGTAAGGTATACGATACAGAAATAGTTATGGTTTAATAACCTATAGTTATAAAAGTTATTGAACTTTATCTCTGTAATTACCACTGGTATCAATTTGATTTCATTTAACGACTTACAATTGTAGAATGCAGCGTTCACTGCTGTTCAAATAAATATTAATCGAGCGGCGCATATTTAATTTCATTACGATTCATCCGACGCCATCACCCCAGGCACCCCATCTTTTAACTGCTGCGACGCAAAGTGATCTAACAAAAGTGTACTGAAATGTGCAAGGCTTTCTAAGAATTATCGCCACTAACCCGTCGATAATTGCAAGTTAAACGAGTTATAAATAACGATTTTACGTGCATTGTTACTTTGAGCTCGAGTGCACCAATATCGGTACTCTATTAAAGCATGTCACGGCTCAGCTTTAGATAATACCTTTTAACAAACACTGCTGAGTTGTTGGTAAACAAATGAGTGAAGGAAATTATTATTTGATATTAATGTGGTTTGAATCCCCGGCTTTGAATCAACGACTATATTCCTTCTCATTGATTGTCGCCAACATGGCAGGAGCATTGTGAGCAAATTCCTATCTTAGCTTAGAAGTAGTGTCACTGATAGTAATTAAACATAACAAAAGTAGTAAAAACTAGTTTAAACAACCGTTAAGTTACTGAATAGGGTTTAACTGTAACATACAAGCGCAGAAATAGCCAGTCTAATTTTTCGCATATGACGAATTTTCTTTTAACTATCTACCTGACCTACAGTTGTCTTAGTGGTAAATCCCCATTTAAAACATTCCATTGTTAACTATTTCGTAAGTGTCGATAATATATCAAGTACTAAAGATAACACTTAAACACAATGTGATATTAAATTCAGTAAAATATAGTTAGCGGAATGATGTTATAAAAAAAATATATTCAATAGTAGAGGTTTCAAGAATGTTGAATAAGGCGACATAATTTGTTGTACTTTATTGAAAAAATATCTATAACTCTAAATAATGAACACAGCACACATCTACTATAAACATAAATCCACACTCAGTCTAAAATTACGATTACGGGTTTGCTGAGAGTAAGTTGATTTTGATATATATATAAAGGTAATATTATGTTGTATGCCAAGTGTAACCCGATGTCTTTTCGCAAAAAAAGCTTGTAATATTTTACTAAAAGTATTGGACAGAGCCATTGATAACTTTGCTAACGATAACTTTGTTTCAAATAGATATACAATAAGTTTTATGAAATATCTACTCAAATAATGACGTTGATAAAGTTCTGACGTACTGATTACATATTTCAGTATCGTTCAGTCCAAATCACCAATAGCGGATGGCGTAAAAAACAGAAGAAATTTATTGGTACATATTATCTTATTTTAAACGACTGCTCTGATTGATGTACTGAAGAAAGTATCTAGGGTTGAGAAAACTCGACATAAATTGAAAAATAAATACAATAATATATAGAAAATTATAAATCCCTTTCGCGGATCCAACCTAAATAGATAGCATCGGTTAGATTTGAAATATTCCTCTAGGCGTCTCTAGGACTTGCGCCAATTCAAACCAATACAAAGCCGGTTTATAGAGTTATTGAACTTTAACAAACAGGAAAATAGTTCTTTTTATAGCACAAATTAAGACGCATAAAATTATCAAACGAATATCGACTAGATATTAATTATGAATCGTAGAGGTGAAGGCCCTTCGGGTCATTGACCCGTTAACCTACCTTAACTGCCATCTGCACGAAATCTAGACATCTGGCAGCCCTGGCTTTTCGGATGATTATAAATTCACACGCGCTTGGGGCTGAACCAGTCGCGGCAGACAACCCTCCTTTATCAACCATTGAGCTACTCCTCACCTGATTTTAAGACACGCCGCACACCTTACTGACTCAGTATTTACATGGAGGTGAAGTCGAACGGACGCAAGTGTCGGTCAGAAATGTAACTGTTTTCGCTCAATCAAGACTGCATGGGGTAATTGGCCAGTGTATATACCTTGTAAATATTGTTTTAAGTGTTTAAAATCCTGTGATATTAGTTTTAAGAAGAAGCAACGCAACAAGTAAGTTTTTCTTTGAGAAGAGAGTCTTGAATATATTTATTCTTAATTAAGCTTTTCTTTTAAATAACGCTTCAGTAATTTGTATAGTTTCCTATTTACATAGCTATATATTAGCTTTAATTAGGATTAGCATTTAGCTTTAATTTTTGTATTTGATTTCGAATACAACTTTAAAAGAATATGTATCCAGGTACAATGGACTTAGGGTTGTGCTAAGTATTATTATTTGTTAATTTTTCTTGGCATATTCCTGTCACAATTCCTTAGTAGACGTCACTAGTATGCATTGGAATGTTTTGAAAAAATAATACACTTCAATCAATGCACATTTTATATATATATATATTTTATATTAATAGATATAATGTTTTTAAATAAAATTGTTTGTTTTAAATTAACGATGAGGCAGCCCTGTCCAATACAATAGAATAAAGGTAGGAGATATTTAACAAAAGCCTTATTCACGTTTGAAGAACGTTTGATCGTAAAAAATTGTTTAGAATATGGAATGTTCTCGCATGCCATTTATAATTTTATATTTCTTACATTCCTCAATTTCTAATGAATTTAGATTTTCATTTACATATCAATATATGGGCCAATAAATCATATTTGAATTTGCGATAAGATTTATGGTAAATTTATTAATATAATAAAATAATTATCGTTAAACCACATTTTATCTAGGCTTAAAATTGTTTTGCTTAATCGGTGCGACGATTGAAGGTTTAGTTCACAGGATATTCAATATTATTTGCTAATAGTTATATTAAATTTAATGAACTATCTACCTTGTGTCCTATTTTATTCGCTGACCTAATACTGCTTACTTTTAAGGCTTCATTCGTAATTTTGCAAGTACTTTCAGTTCTAATCAGTACTCATATATTTCTAAGATTTGAAGGAATTCTAAAATAGCTAGAATCTATTTTACTATGAATGTTTTCGTATTAAAATAATTATTTAAGGACGGTATTATATAATATAGATTAGGAGTAATATTGTAATAATTTTTATCTATAAAACGATTTTCCAAAAGGTTTTACGGATGCTCTCTCATAACGCTTGTTCGAAAGTGGAAAATACAAAATTAATAAACACTACATATGGCGATATAAAAATATTTTATAAAAAAAGATTTTTCACCATAAAATATCTAATATAAATATCTTCGATGCCGTGTTTTTTACGATTAAAGAAAATTTTGATAGTACCTAATAACTATCATTATTAATTTACATAAAAAATTACATTCACTAACCATTATTTACTTAAATTGTACTAATCATTACAATCGCGCTGCTTCCGCTTCTCAAGAGGCAATTTATTATGTAGTTTTCCACCTGTAAAAAATTAATAACGCTAAGCTCCTTTCAATGTATATACTATATCATATCATTTCTGATTACTTTATTTCCCAAAGTTGTAAATTCCACGTGAATTTAGTTCCTTGTCGAGCCGAACGGCGAAACGTTCATCGAGTCTTTTTAGCGGCTTATTCTTAGTAAAGTTACAATATTATTTAGGCAAACAACATCCACATTTAAGCTTTAGTTCATTATTATAATTAATAAAATCAGGCGTTACTTTGCGAAGGTGCATAGTACAAAACCCTAATGGACAAATCTACGAGCAATACTTCGCGAAAAAAACACTATATTGAGTGGGTGTGGGTTTTTTCGCGGATTATTAAGGTTTTGTTCAGTTTTAATTGCTAGGGATCTGTATTATATTTGTTTCAAGAAACCTAACCCAAGGGGCAGACTGCTTCTTATTGCAAGTATTCACCTCAAATGTACCTACATTATAAATCTTCAACTTCTAATAACTAGACTTATAATAATTGAAAGAGTTCCTTAATTAAAGCGTTAAAAATTAAAGAGTTCCTCCTTGAAAACCATCGTTTGTCGTGGTTCAAATCTAGATTACGGTACTTGAGATACAGTGCCTTACCATCGCGACCATCCACTGAACTTTACTTTAGATTAAAATCAATACTTTTGAATCTATATTCCCGTCTCACTAGGATAGACTGTAAAGTGTAATAATACTGTCACTCAACTCTTCTTGGTCATAGGATAGAAGAGACGTTAAAAATATACAGAAGGCGAGGCTTTCTGTGCGTACCGGAGTTCTTATCGAAGGCTATACATTATAATGTCTGATAAGGAATAAATCAGATAGTCGGTTTAAAGGAATACGTACGTCACGTGTGTTACATTAAAACTGCACGCGTGGACCACCCGCCAGGCACCAGGCAAGCGAAATGGTTACGATGCCGGACCGCCGAACAGAGGTACCTGGGTTCGATGTATTAATCAGCTCCTATAATAGAAGCTATAAGGAGCTTATGTTGATGCCAGCCGACAGTGTATAAAAATTGTGTCCCGATATAATTATTATCATTAACAAAGTTGAATTTCTTTTTTAAAACAATTTGAAACGTGTTTTAATTTATAGATTACATTAATTACATTTCACTATCATGTATCGCATTTACATGAATTCATTTTATCTTTCCGTAGATAGAAATAATTTCGCAAATCTTGTGGCCATCAATCTTATAAAAAATAGCATTGAACAGTTTTTTTTTAACTTCCTGATCAAGGCCGCCAGATTATATGCCTGCGTCAAAATTTGATCGTTATCGAAAAATTCTAGTGATTTTTAAATCATTTCTTTGAAAAACAATTTAGTGTCAGTCTCAGACATACAGATATGCAATGATGACGATAACGATAATATGAATATACAATTTCAATACTAAAATAAATTAGAAGGACAAGACAAACTTATGGAGTACTTGGCAATGTATAGCAACCCAAATATTTGGGGCTCTTCAAATTTATTAAATTTACTTAAACATTTTCACAATTTTTTAATCAGCTTGTTTTGTGAAGTAAAAATATTGCCTTTATGCTGCTGCTTATGTTGGCTTTTACGGTTGAGCAATTGACATAATCAGACCCTTTTTCATTCTCTATAAGCATTCTATCTGCACAATGTTCGTCAAATTGACCTTAGATTAAAATCCCCCAGAGGAGGCAGGATTCTACTATAGATGGTCGTCGCACACCTAATCTAATAAATAATGATTACAAAGAGCTGGTTTATTTAAATATTTTATTACAATAAAGATTGGTTACTTATCTTTAATTCGAGCGCGTCTGTATGGTCGCATAGCAACAACCGCCCTGAGCGCAATTATGATAACAGCCGGGCTCTCTTCTTACAATAAACTTATATCTATGAAATGTAACGCCGAACATTAGTCTTGTAAGATTTGTGGCCTGCTGATCTTATCATATTATTAAAAAGGATTTGCATTAATGTTGAATTTATAACAGTTTATCGTTGATGGAATTTAAAGAGCACATTGAACGACGTGTGACTAGATCAATAGATTTTTTCAATTACTAAGTCACCTGTATGGATCGAACAAAACAGATAATTAAATTTTTTTAAATATTAGAGTAATTTGTCAATATCCTAGATAAAACGCTTTGCCTAACATGATAGTGTTTTTTATCAGTATTGCTAAAATAGTCGCGCAATAATAAACGATTTCATTATGCCACAATTCGATATGCGATATGGAATTATTTGAAAACGTAATAATGCTTTGTCGTCACCATACAAAAGGCAAGGTGAATTGTTCTTATGATGGGTATACACTATGCACCCATACTCCATCTGTACTTGTCATCAGATGTTTTGAAATATATTTATATTTTGCTACGACTCGACAGCTTTTACTTTTTTAACATGCGTATTATCTTGAACACGCATTAAGGGCTTGTTGTCAAGTAAGTCATCTTATCAGTAATATAATTAAGTATTAAAAACTCATTATCCATTGATGGGATTAAGTTTTTTATCGGATTTTGTCATTCCAAATATAATCTGTATTCAGTGATGAGGGAGTGGAAATTATAATCTACATTTATCTCTAACTACAATGACGTGAAATATTTCTAATTTGCTGGCAAGCTAGTCTTACGTGTATAAATTATAAGACTTGTATGGGATAAGCTAGGAAATTTTATCGCTCAATATTGAATTTAAATGCGAAACTTCTATAAATAACGTTAAGACTTAATGTAAAGGACACTTTCAACAGCTAACCACAATGAAATTAATGGTGTAACATAAACCGGAAAATGCGTATTATATTCTTGAGTTAAGCCTCACATAAATATTGGATGTCTAGGAAAGGCTAGACATGTATATATGTATTTTTTTTTAATATAACGGGGAGGTTAAACTTGGCTACATTTATTTTTAAATACCTTAGAATTTTATTTTACGTAGATACAAAACTAAATCGCAGAGATTGTCATCCTCTTCTGTGCCTGCTGTGGTATGTCCGATCGATCATATGCCCTGAAAATTAAATTTTATTGATTTGTTATTATAATTATATATCTAACTAAGACTCTTCCAAGTAACATAGGGCTCATGTATTTAGAAATATATCTGACTATCCTAATGTATATTTTGGTTATTTTTCACCTTAATTATGCTATAAAATTCGAAACATCGTAATATAATGCATAGAAAATAACCGCGCTGTTAAAATTATTAGCGTAATAATAACATTTTTATCTTTGTAACAACGTAAATTTTGAATTTGAAACCCTTCCTGTATTGTCGATATGACAAAAAATATTACTTATTTGGCATGGAATAGAATTTCACTATTCATTGATACAAAAAAAACTACAAGATATACATTAGTGGTCTTTCGTTTCCGTAAAAAATCCAAATCAAATAACAAATTGATTTTATAAAATTGAACGTAAAATTTACGTACAATTTAAGTATACATTCTTTAGATATATATATTTATTGGTGAAAGGATTAGAAAAGATATTGAAAATTAATCGAAAACATATAACATAAACATATTTATAAATAGAATACAGCCGTAATAAATTTTACAGGTTTGTCTATACAACGATGGTTGGTACATAGAAGTTGTTTGGTTCTCACTACGGTTGACTGGAAAAGATCGTTTGGTAAAAAATAACGTTCTGTATCATTTCAGTTGAAGCAGGAATTGGTAGCTAGAAATTTATAAAAGACACGAAATTTCTTTTTAGCCGTCACTTTAAGTGAATATCAAATGTAGATCTGAAGATAAGATATACGCGTCTCAGCTGGATAAGCGTCGTTAAAGACACACCTATCTTATATTATCTACTAAGAATATATTTTTAGAAATTATAATCTTTTCATTATATTACAAAAGCATGCATAAATATGTGATTTGTTTGGTTTTCAACTCAAATATAGCCTAAGTTTAATCGAACCGTGTTTAAAATTCATTGTATTAACAATGTTTACAGTGGGAGTCGTTGTATTGTAAGCATTTCATATCGGTTCACATTTGCCAAGCGTAAGAAAACGATTTTATACTACAAGCCTTGTTAAGTATTATCGATACATGAAATATAATAATAACGTTTCTTTATATTACATTTGAATTTTAGAATTTATTAAGACACTTTCAAAAGAAAATAGGCTAAGGGCAATTGACCTCAAACCGTAACAGTGGTTATTACCAAACTAATTAGAACAATGGAAAATTGTCAATTTGTGGTATCTGTTACCTAATATAATGCGACCAGAACGACACATATAGAGTTTTATAGAAGTGAAGGGTGATCCACTAAAAAAACTTTGGTTGATTTGGTATTTTAGAAGTGGGGGACCCACGATGATCATAAATCGAGTACACTTAATGTACATATGTACGGCCACTGATGATTGCAGAGCGTAGAGTTGCAGAATTATAATACAGACTTTACTAACAACCGTCTGCGGTTGGTCACCTGTAAATAGCCTTCGGTTTAATTAAACGACACAGTGCGATAAGTATTGATGCCTTAGTTCGAAGTTTGACTCCCGTGTCAAAACCTCAATTAGGTGAATTAATGCAGACTTCATAATGAGCATTTTTTATGCTCAGTTTTATATTCATAACAGATTTTTTATTTGGTCGTTTCTATAAAAAAATATAACTACATATATAATTTATTTAATTATTTTTTTTATTTATTACATTATTATAAATATACCACATAATAAGGGAGAAAAATAACAATATAACAACTTCAAAACTAGTATATAAATAATTGTATAAATACAATACTATTGGTAAGCATTGAATCGTCCAGGGCTGTCCACCTTATTTTTAGGATAATTTAATAAAAATACTTGCGAATCAGCAAATAACATAATTACTTCCACGCTTCTCTTAAATGTTGCGTTGTAAAACATTATTGTATTATATGTATTATATTGTATTATATGTATTATATTGATAACAAAACTTAATATTTCTCGCCGCACCTTATTATAAGATTGTAAATAATATCTATCCAAATTGTATTTTAATAGTCGAAGTAGCAAATAGCAATTATTATTGACGATGGCAACATTATAAACATACTACAAATAATCATGGATTTCATGAAATTGAATGATTAAATCGGTCATTAATTTTTACAGAAAGATAAGTTATTGCAACAATGATGAATAATGATTTGTAACTATTGTGCATTTTATTATATTCACAGTCATTTTTAAGTGGTGGGTCATTGTAAATAAACTTAAAAAAAGAGGCGTGTTAGTAAAAAATTAATTTAATTAGCTAATGACGTTTCATGTATAGTAACTTACTACTGTTTCTGATATGTGCGAAAAAAGTTAATTATTTGAAAACTACGGCAGCTTTGATCATGCAGTTTGATGTAATTTCTAAATCTTGAGTAAGGCCCGTGTCAAGCGGACGTTGGGCCAAAGGCTCGCATAACGCCACTGAGTTAGGGTCCTATATATTTCAGTTAACACACGGAAAATATGAGTTTTCCACTGCGCATTTGGGAATCCCCATACCTATCCACAGAACGTGGTTTAAATGATGCATTCACTATGTGTTCTTAATATTTTTATTACCAGTCGTTTTGTTTCGTTATTACTTATTATTTTATTTGAATAAAATAAAACGTTTAAAAGCTGAATTACATTAGCTGTTTTTTGTTATTATTACAAAATGATATTTTTTGTACTTAGGCAATATCGTAAAATAATTAAGCAAAATGATACGTTTCGAAATCTTTGGCACGGTCCGTTGACGCTCTCTCAATCACTTTCAAAAGGGCCATATTTTACTTGTACATACCTACAATACCGTCAAACAGGCAACTTTAAAAAAGATAAGAAGTGTCTTTATATCCTGTTTTCGATGAGTACATATAAAGTAAAGTAGACTTTAACCTGAAATGATTAATATAATAAGTTATTTTGTCAAACTCTTTCTACCGTATCAGATATAAATATTAATAAAATTACTTCACTACACAAATAAATTAACAAATATTTTTTATAAAAAAAACTATCAAACGATCTTTGAATCGACGATTGAAATATTTGAATGTTTTGTTTACCATCTAGATAATTAATTTGGCTCAAACATAAGCTAAGCAGATCGCAGTACAAACTTACATAGTAACTAAACAGTGGTTCTTCAACGATCTTGGCCTTGAATTGTTTCTTCTCTGCCTTACATATGCCACCGGTAATTGCCAATAAAACCTCATTCAAGTTATATACATAGCTAAGTCGTTTGAGGCTAATACATAATAGTGTCTTGCAATTCCAATGAAACCGGCACCTTGAAACAAAAAACTAAAATGAACTTAGTTATTAAGCAAATGGATGGGGGATGTTAGAGATACGTTTCGCACAGCCAGTTAAGTCTCCGTGGTAACGAGGAAGTGTCGGTCGGTGTTCGGTTTCGGCTCCGACCAGACGTCTCAACCTTGGGTTCATTAATGCATTTAAGGGAATTTCGAAACAGCGGCATTTTGCAAGCGCTGTTTGTTAGCTATCAACGAAACAAAGAAATAATACTCGACAACTGTAAATTTATTTATTCAACTATAATAAATATAACCATGATTTTTTTAAATATTTAAATTATGTGATTTATTTAAATTGTCCACACAGTGTAAGCTCAACTTGGGAATATGTTTGCCCAAACAAAAAACACGACGCCTTAAAAATTACTATTGAGCCATACGAATTACGATTCCCACGTTCTGTTGTAAAATATCCATGTAATATGTCATAGAGAAAAGGAAGCACTGGTATACTGATATTAATGTGGAAATAATGAGCTAACAAACTTGCCCTTGTCAACTGTAAAACAAAGTAAAAAAAAACAATCAAAATCACACCATTTCTCTTGAATTTATCGATTGAATGGGCCATAAATGTATAAATTATCTATAGTTTTATTAACTTTATCAGTTAAATTATATGCAGTTGCGATATATTGTACAAATTATAGGCACGTGAGCTATTATTATTTAAACATTGATTCATCTGCATCTCGACGCCTGGCGTTCCACAATAGAGCGGTTTTTAAGGCACTTTCTGCCAAGTACTAATAATATTTTGTGGAACCAGCTGCCGGCAGACGTATTTCCTAGCCGATACGACTTGGGAACCTTCAAGAAAAGAGCATACCTATCCCTAAAAGGCCGGCAACGCGCCTGTAAGCCTCCTGGCAGTTCCAGGTGTCCATGGGCCTCGTTTGCCTGCCTCGTATATATATATATATATAACATGATGCTCTAAATTAACATCTTCTCAAAAATTACCTTTTCTCTGAGTAACGCTGATGGTAGACGATGGAACACCGTCAAGACGTTATCTAACTATTCAAACAAAGGTTGTTTTTATATTTTTATGTATGTTTCAGATAACGTTACAGCCGTTCCTATTTAATGATCTCTTACCAAAGGATTTTTTTAGTAACATACGGTCTACAATAAATATACTTTTTTTTAATTTAACCATGACTGCTAAATCCAATTAGATTATATTTGACCCAAATACGGCGGCCTTTTCTATCCATTTTTATGGTATCTCTTGTGAAGCTCGGACATATCCATAATTTTTTATTGTGTACAATACGAGTATACGGTTTTTTACCGGTTTGCCATTGTAGAAGGCAATTTATAGTATTAACTACCGCTTTTAAACAGTAAATGTTTGGAAGATTAAATATTTATTTTTCCTACACCTCGCATGTAATATGATATTCATTTACACATATGATATATTAAAGCAAATAGCATGATATTTAATGAATATATTTTTAAATTTATTATAATTGAACATACATACAGTATTTTGAAATCTGACCCTTCATTTGTCTTTGAACTGACCGAACAGAGGAAACCACAAATGAACAAAGTCAGGGGCATATACTTGTGTTGTTATCTCAGGTTATAATGATAATCTCTCAATGATTTACTTTTAATAGAGGAATTACTAGATATCAGATGGGAGCAAACATTTATTATTGTTTGATAATAGCGCCTGACACAATTCTAATAAAGAGAATAATTTAAACTATGTATGGGAATAATTACCGTTTTGTATTATTTTGAATATGTAATTCGTTAAGATGACGGTGTACTAAATTGTAAAAAGATAATAAATAGTTTAATTTATTAGAAAAAAAATAAGTAATTGTTGTGCGTCTTATTTTTATTGGCAATAATATAAATCGTGACACTGAATTAACGATTCTGACAAAGTGGTTATAATTGAAAAACATTGTGTTATTATATTGTTGAAAATCACGACTCATTTAATAACAAACTATAACGGACTAAACATATCGTGACAGTCACTCGTCTATTTATTTTTTAACAAGATATGATCTTAATAAGTTATCACCTTTAGTTAATAATATCCTGGAGAATTCAACTTTCGAAAGTAGATTGTAAAAAAATTCTAATTCAAATCCTATCCAATCCATGAATATTGTGGTTGTCCTATATAAAACATACAATATTATTCTCAATGCCATGCCATTTAGAAGCGCTATTTTTTTATTTCGCACTCTCCTCCTTCGACAAATTTCATTGTTGAAATCATGGTCTGAAAGAAAGACATAAAAATATAATTAATCCCGTCTGATCGAAACCTATGGCTTTCAGGATGGTCGGAGTGCCCGATGTCATCAAGCCATCAGAGAAAGTCGAAGATTACTCCCCACAAATCAACGGGAACCCTGTCTTCACCATCAGCGGTACGTAAAATGCGGAACGCCGTAGAATATATGGAAAAAACATATTAATATACCATTACGTATATACAATAAACAACAACTTCATTCAGTGAATTGTTGGTCATATTAAACAATAAGCTGTTGCCGACAGTAATGACTTTTCAATCGACGTTTCATCGCAAAGAATGTTCTAGAAATTAACGCCGTACCTAAGTCTCATCTTTTCAGGGTACTTAGTTGAAATTTAGTTCCGATTAAATAATTATACACGTCTTGGTGTTACAAGTCAAATTTAGTGTTGATGTTTTACTTAGAATAAGTTTGAAACAATACAATTAGTTATGGCCACGTTTTCCTATCAATAAGTATTATGAAAAGAAATAACTCGGTGCAAATTCCATATGAGACAGGCGTATGTATGTTTGCACGTCAAATCGTTTAAATATTGTTACAGTATACACGATTGTTTCAAGAAACAGACAACGCGTGGGCAAATAAAAAAAATTACTGAGTGATAATGACGCGTTTCTGACGTGTAGCGAGTTTTATTTTCTTTCATATAAATTAGAATAATGTAAAAGTACTTATTTATATTATAGACCTACCAACGAAATGTACAATTGTTAATACTTATATGAACTTAATACGTATTTATACACCTAACTTAAACTGGTACTGAATTACTTAAAAAACTGGCCACGAGATGTAGTCTAATCAAAACCTCGACAATCATTTTCCTAAATGTAAAGACATTATGGATTATATATTATTTATACTTTAATCAGTCTTAGCTTAATAATTATATGCGTGAAAAATCTTATTATAAAGACAAATCCTTATTCTTTTTTGTTTTAATATATATTGTTTTGACAATTCTTATTCAGCAATGGCAGATTAAAAACTTGGATCGAGTCCTGTCCTAATAAACTAAAAGATATCATTGGAACTATAGAATTATTTAGATATTTCAAAAACCGATTAGAAGTATAGATGCCTGACCAAAGAAAATATTTATAACTTCTATAACTTCACAAGTGCACGTTAAGATTATGTTTTGGAAATACCTAGTAAGACAAAATGCTGAGAAGAAATAATTTTATTCTTGTTTATAAATTTACATTATCTCAAGTAGTTTGAGTTGACTAACTTTGCTCGATGCACAGATAACGGCAATAGATATAATCAGTGTGGCAGAACATTAACAACAGTTGCTTTAACAACAGATAAAGGGTCATGTGTTTTTATGTAAGGATGTCGACATGTCTCAAAAGAAAGACAAACTCAACAATTAAAAGATGGACTGTTAGAAATATACATTTGATTTATTCGTATCTTATAGTCACAAATTTAAAAACTGTTATGAACTAGTGAATCGTCATTTCAAACGTCGGCTACTCACATGCGAGCCCTCCGGCATTGTGATTGTCCATGGGCGGCCTAGCATTGTTTGGTTCCAATTAAAAAGTACTTACTGCTTATTATCCTCACTGTGACAATTTATTACGATAGCAGTTGTAGCATTAGTGATTAGAGCGATAAGGTTAATGAGTTATCGAGAAATGAAAGAAAATTGTGTGTTTATCCTATTCTTGGTGTGACGAAAGATAATTTATATATATTATATACGAAGAGCTCAAATAAAACACGCCATGTTTATACAATACATTTTTTTTTACTCTCTAAGTATTTATTATGTAATTAAATATTTTTAAATATTTGCCGTCATATGAAGTACTTATACCAATGAAATTCGTTTCGTTAAAGATGAATGAGAATAAGCAAGCGAAATATCGGAAATAATAATTGCCCGTACGCCCCACTACAACCCCTTATCAATTTATCGCTATTAAAATCAAAGCCGCCTAGGCTAATTACTATACGTGACTTCAGCCAATATTCACAAAACAATACTCGTCTCGTACATTGATAAAACTGTTATTTGCACCAGTTAATAGCGTCCTTTCGACTGATCTGTGCGGTCCTTGGAACTGTTTCGACTTCACTGTGCGCGTTTGAGAGGAAATTTATCATTTTGAATGTTTAAAGATGCTGATAAAAGACTTTTTCGTGCAAAAACCAATGGCATTGTCAAAAGCCATTTCTTCAAATGATTAGTGTTTCCGCTTCCAGTACTATTTTGTTATCGGTTCAGTACAGTTCAGTGTTTTATTAGTTTTCTGTGATAATGGGTGTTAATATAGAAATGGCTGTGCATAAAATGTGGAGAAAATTTAATGGCTATACTATTTTAGGTAAGTTAATTATTGTTGAGAGGCCGCTTAAAGAACAATACATTGTTTTTGTAACCATTATTTAGGACAAAAATAATCTTGAAGTCCTATATACAAAGGATTCAGGTCACTAAAATATATTGTAAAAACTTTTGTATTGTATATCGATATATGTATTGAAATCCCATCATAAAGATATTTGCCAATTTTGATAAAAACCAGACGGTAGCTCTATCTATCAAGTTTTAAAAACGATTTGCGAATAATCTTTACAATTCACGACTGATAAGGTGAAACATAATTAAAATAAGCAATGAGCTAGTAATTTGAATCATTCATATGACACGTTTTTTTATTAAACGAAAATATGTATTTTTTAATACTTGGTTGTTATTTTCACCTCTTAGCTAAATAAAGGGTAAATACGACAACCAGACTAATTAATCTTTATCTACAAACACATACCCAGTACAATAGTATTGCAAGATAATATAGATCTTGTTAAGATAAGATTTAAATAGAATGCGAGTTGTTTTGATCATCATCAAGAAGTGTGAACAACATTTCTATTAATATTCGCAGTTAATTACTTAGTTTAAACTTTAGTAGCACTAACGCAGTTGTAAGATATTTATTATAAACATAAAAACTAGCAAATGTACTTATAATTATCATTCCAAACTCCCTCTCTAGCTCTTCTAACAACGCGGTTCGGGCTGCAAAGTCGCTTGAAATTTATTATGCTGTTCGTCACTATTTTCTCTACTTTAGGATTTAAACGATGCGTATCCTTGGTACACAGGGTATGGGCCAGTTCCAATGGAATTCAAAGGCATTTTCGACAGGTTTGATTGTCTGTTTCTGAAACGTTGTCGTGCACGTGCTTTTTAATAGGACCTCTCTTTGATATAGTCGTAGGATTACATTGTATTGTTACTAATATGAAATATTATAAAACATAGCGACAAGTGTCACGACTTTTGTTGAGACGAGTCACGCTGAGACGAAGTATCAGTCATGTATAGACTCATATACAAAAACATATTCATATAATATCTGATCATTACGTCGAAACTTATTAATATATGTGCCTATAAAGACGATGAATATTAACTATTAGGCCTGAGGTGGCTGTTAAACCCATGGTATATTTGAAACTTCACCAATGTCAATTATAATTTCCAGATGAAATTGGCAGTCCAGACAGTGGCTACACTATGGCGTCCATAAACTCAAACGGGGAACTTAAAAGCCCCGTAGATCTGCCCGACAAGAAGTTGCCCGATGAAGATGCTGAGAAGCAGCCCTTATCCGGGGTAAGACGTCATTCTAATAACATTACACCTCCCGTAACAGACGAAAATGTTAATAGAATGATTAACATTATTAAGCTAGTATAGATTAATTGAATTTTAAAATGAATAATGTTGTTTTAAAATTTTAAATATTATTGCGGTGCCTATGAAACTGCATGGGACACAAAGCCTTAGTTTAAACAGGAATTGGAAGTATCAAATAAGTATTGGCTTTATAACTTAGGAACGCGGAAAGTGCTTCCTATGATGCGGTTTATTCAAAGTAAATTACAATACACAAAGAGTTGTGACGTCGCTTAACGGAAATGACAGATAGCAAACGAACATTTTATTACAATAGACCGAATATACAGCAATCACCCAGATATTTTAGATACTGCATATGAACATAATTATTATACAGATTGAAGTATGAACATAAATGTATCTATGGATTTGATGAAAAGAAAATCTATTACGTCAATGTCATTATAACATCAATTTAAGTGTCATTTACTAGAATTGGTTTCGAAATACATACGCATTGCTGGAATATAATATGAAAATAATAAATTACCTACATTCATTAGTACAGTTGGAAAAAGGAAAAGGGAGGCTCAAATGCCGATCAGTCGAATTTTTCTAATAGCACATTTGACTTTTCAGAATTGTTGAATTATTTTCAAATTACTTTCAGACAATCAAGATTACGCTTAAATAGAAAATACACGTGAAGGTCTTGTGAGTCAATCAGTGAAGAAATCGATTGTCATAGCGATAAAAGTGCTCGCATTATGAACAATAGGAAATATAAAAACTGAAGACTAGAACAAAAGCATTATTATAAATAGGATTTTATACAATTAGCTATTTGCGGGGGAATTTCATATCCTATTTGTCGTTATTTGATAGGATTGTAGCTCTGTTTAATTTTATCATCAATTTAATGTTTTGTTTCTGACCAATTAATATGCACAACCATTAGTCGAAATGTATTTTCGAATTGGAAATATAAATCTTCCAAACGGAAAAATAATTCCGCATCAACGTAGTATAGATTTTCAAAGTGCTTCACTGGCAATCAAAATTATATATGACCTCATACTTTAAACCAATGAAAAGTATTCTGTAATAAATATACCCTGAGATGCATAAACAAAACAAAACAAAGCAATTTTCATCTAAATAGCTGTTTGGTGTCAAATAACGATAGTATTAAAAATTGTTATACATGCTTCAAAATACTTATTTTTCAAGTAAATTACATAAAAAAATATTTTTTCTATTGTTTCTTTGACGCGTCATGCGCTATTTCACTTAAGGTTGTAACTAGGTAATTAACTTTTAAATGGAAAACACGGAAAATAATCGACAGTTATAATAGTCGTTATTTTTTTCAAATGTCGAATGTAGGATAGATAATTTACATCATAACTAAACCCTGGATTTAATCCCTTGTTATAGTTAACAGGCTTTTTTCCTCCTTTACAATGAGGAGTGTTACCACATGTAACGATATATGCAAACTAAAAGGTAATTTTGTGTCATTTTGCCAGAAAAAGGAGGAAAGATGGTGGAACACGCTGATGCAAGTGGCCGTGCCGTTCTTCATAGCTGGATGTGGAACCATCGGAGCTGGGCTTGTTCTTGGCAGTGTCAGGGTGAGTTTTCTTCACTAATAACCATACTACTATTATAAATGCGAAATTGTTTCCGTGATGTTGTCAAGGTTAGACAACTACGTTATGAAATTTGAAATACAACGTTGTAGACCCAGGGTCAAGCAAAGGCTAAGTATTTTTAAAATAAACTATTATAACTATACACCCAATACTACTTGCAATTTTTAATTTTTATACACATTATAAAGGCATTATCTCGCTTGGTTGGTAATTGCAAAGCATTAGAAATGGTTATGGACTAACAATTGTTTAATATGTTATGCATACTTTACCATCGTAACAGTTTTAGTTGAGAATATATTAAGCTACATATACTATTTAGTTTAATAACTATTTATATGTTTTTCATGAAGACCCTAACATTTTACAATTAACATATTTCAGGAATGGGACGTGTTCGTGGAGGTGTCAGCCATATTTGTTTTAGTACCATCGCTCTCGGGATTAAAAGGTATGTATACGAATTTTAATAGAAATAATTCTAATAATCATGAAACTGGACTGTAGCCGGTGAATATGTTTAGGCTGGCCTAAGCATATCCGGTTATCGTAGAAATATTTCATATCGCAGCGTCCAGCTACATTTTTAACACTGAACATATTCCAGCGACTGCTAAAGTCATTACTTTTTATGAAGACGTTTTTATAATTACTTTATATAAAATAAAAAGCATCGCAATTGACTCTTTTTTTTGTATGAAAATATATTTTCTGTGTAAACAATGGATAACTTAATTTCTCAAAACCTTTGTGTCGTATAAAAACATTGTTATCAGAGCAATCAGAAGACATTAGTGGGATTGTAAAATTATGTCCGCGATAAAAATCTGTCCTATACGGCTATTTACAATATTCTAGCTAATTGTTATGTTATGCTGGGTGCACATTTGACTGGGACGTCATCCATTGTTATATTTATTAAGTATTGTGTCTTATTTGATGCCACAAAATGGTCCTATTAAGTGTAAGTATGATTGAGAGAATACACTCGTCGAAGGTTACAAAATTTATGGTTACGTTAGCTTACAATTGTAATATTTTACTCAATAACAAAAGATAATAAAACTGCTTTATTATTTAAAACAGTTAAAATTATTTCACTTGTATGATGTCTTTAGTTTGTGAGTACATCGCACGATACGACTACCGGTTGTACAATGAATGATGCTACACGTTTTTCTATCATTTTTAGAATACAATACGATTATTACTGCGAAAACAAAAAAAACTTAATCTTACAGGAAATATTATATAGTGTAATGCATCAGTTTTGGTAATTTTTGTTGAACGGAAACAGATTAGTTTAATTATTTCAAAGAACCAACAATAAAAAATTTTGACTGCTTGTAATTAATGTTCAAATATTGCAATTGTTTTGGAGAGGTATGTGTTCAAAGAATGTCTGTCGCTAATATGAACAAGCCACCTTAGATACGAGCTTAGTAAAAACAGTATTTTGTTTTGTAACTAGTGGCCTCGACTTTTTATTCGGTTTACTATACAGTTCATTTTGTAAACTACAACGATGTCGTTACCGCTTTTCAAAGCAACAAACTAACTAGAGGTATAAAGGTAAACGATGCCCAAAGTTTTGGATGATTTATATCTAATCAATGTTGTTAGAAGCTAACAACGCCATCTACCGGTTGTTGTCCACCAGATGTAAATGGCGTCCACAACCCACAGATTTATATTTTAATTTCTGCGGAAGCCCATTATTTTTGTGGACTTTATAAATATTAAGAGCAATAGAAAACGTTCAGACTTGTTCTATTTTTATTTTACAATGTAAAGAAATTCGACATTTAATTTTATTACATTTTATTGTGTACCTATCTAAGGTTGTTAAAAGGTCTACTGTTTTACGTCAGTTAAATTACGTGTCAGTTCTAAAATTTGGGCATCGATATTTAATCCTCTGTGTCTACCTTGTGACCTTATTTGAAATTTGGATCTCTCCGAATATACACTGACCAGTTATTATTTATGTATGTTTAGATCGTTAACCGTATATGATGCTATTGTTTTAAGATGTTGCACGTGACAAAAGTAATTATGAATTATTATTGGACCATTATAATGAATTTGGAAAAAATTGGGCTCTAAATTACATTTATAACTTGATAATTTAGATTTTTTATATATCAACAAAATAATAGACTTAAGACTTCTTAAGTAATGAAATATACAATTATCTGTGCTATAATTGTAAATAGCATTGGCTGTTTTGTGTTCGAGTAGTACGGCCGAAGTAAATGCCTATTAAATAGTAATAACTAATATTTACTTTACAGGTAACCTGGATATGTGCCTGGCGTCTCGTCTGTCGACACAAGCAAACCTGGGAAACATGGACTCGCCACGGGAAGTCATCTCGATGGTCGTCGGGAACATATCACTTGTACAGGTAGGTTCCAAAACAAGGAAGATCAAGTTGTATTTAAACATATGAATACCTAAAATGTTGTATGAATGAATTCTTCCTATGTAGAAGTTGTTTAAAATTTCAAAACATTAATTCCATATCATCTACTATACTGGAATGATCATGCTTGTGAGAATATTTTTGTAGTAATATCTGTTAATTCCAGGTTCAAGCAATTGTAGCAGCAACGGTGGTGTCACTCTTCGCGATAGTTGTCAACACAATCACCGATCGGGAGCTAAATGGCAGTTATGTTCTACTCATCATTTCTTCAGCGATCTTCACAGCAACTACTACCTGCTTTGTGCTGGGTGAGCTATACTGGATGTCGTCAAATGATTCAAACCTATTTATAAAAGTTTAGGATTTAGTTTCTTTAATTGCTAAGTGGTTTTTTTGCTTTTTTTATTTAAAAAGAATGTAAACGATAAGCCTTGATCATCGTCAATTTTTAGGTTTCGGCTGAAGCTATGAGGACTAAAAGCAAAATAATAACATATTTTACTCCAGAATGCGGAAATGATTAATGATTGAGATACATTTTAGCATAGAAAGAGTTATTTTAGTCATATCTCGTTCTTGATAAACTGATCAGCAAATTATACGTTTATTTACAGATTTCGTAATGGTGATGGTGATCTTTGGGTCTCAAAAATTCAAAGTCAACCCAGACAACGTGGCTACACCATTAGCAGCGTCCATCGGAGACATCGTCAGCAACTCGGTGCTAGCCGTCACAGCGCAGTATATGTTTGAACAAATAAGTGAGTATACTGGCTAATTCACATCTTATTAATATACTTCTTGGCTGTTCCATAAGGTTTTATGGAATTTTTTATTTACAGAAAAGTCGTTGTGGCAGCCAATAACGTTGTTGTGCGTGTACTACTGCCTTCTGCCTATGTGGGTGCTCATTGTATGGAGAAACAAATATACCAAGAAAGTTTTAACCACTGGGTGGACGCCAGTCATCTCTGCTCTCTTTATTAGCGGGTAAATTTTAGCTTTAGCTACTAAAATCTGTCATTGTGTAAATTTGTTTTTCGCTACTGAAATCCATGCTAATAGCATATCCATAACTAAGAATATTTTACCCCGCAGTATCGGAGGCATTGTCCTGGATCAGGCAGTAGACAGGTATCCAGCATACGAAGTGTTCCAACCAATAGTCAACGGTATCGGTGGTAACTTGGTCTGCGTGCAATCCTCACGTCTCGCAACACATCTACACCAGACAGCAATACCAGGAGTACTTCCGGAGAACACGAGGATCATCGAGTGGCCTTGGAAAACTTTGTTCTTTGGAAGTAAGATTCATTTTTAACAATCCTCAGTATCTTCCAAAATCAAAAGTCACTGAATATACTTTAAATTTTTTGCCTATTGTTCATGGGTAAACTTTTAACATCTATTTCAGCACCTGCCGCAAAAGTTGCACGGATGTTGCTGGTGCTTGCTGTTTGTGGGCAGATCGTATTTATGATCGTGGCTGACTTCGTGTATCAGGGTTTCGTCACAATCCAAGTCTTCTTCGGTGTCACTTATGTCATGTGCAGTGTAGTGCAGGTAAGATATTCGTTACGATACGATAGCTGACAGGGAATTGAATTAAAACACGATTAAGTACATTTTAAATTTAATTTACAAATGCAAAAAAATATAAAGTACTTATGAAATACTGCTTATATTAAATAATAATAAATGAGTTTTAGAGAAAAAAATAACATTATATTTTTACAGGTTATGGTATTACTGTACCTATCATACATCCTCATCCACTTCATGTGGAAAAAGAAGAAAGACCCGGACAATGCGGCGATTCCCTACCTCACTGCCCTTGGAGACCTCTTAGGCTCTGTCTTCCTAGTTCTAGCATTCGTCATCCTCTCTATATTCGGCTTGCAATATGGCAACAATGTACCCGGTTCCGGCACCTAATTCACAATCGAAGAACAAGTGACAAGAATTCTTTACGCTGATTACGAAAGACCTTCGTATGTGGGGCTTCTCGATGCTTTGCAATTTAGCTGTCATATTAGGATGTATTTTACATTGAAACATCGGTTATATAATCTTTGATCAGCGAATGCCTTTTTAGAAGACTAGTGTTGTTATGCCAAAGGTAACGAAAGGGTTTTAACTGGTTAGACTTAGATTTGTGTAAGCTGCTGTAGCTTGTTTTTTATTTTTATACAAAATCAATTACATAACATCACAGTATTAATATTTATTGCAATTGTTGTAGTGCCAATTAATTGTGGTTTAGTGAATACAGCAACCATTTGACACTGGTTCGGGTTCGGAACGTTTGTTCGCTACAAACGTAACTATGGTATGTTACAAATATGTGATTGTTAGAAATTATTTTTAATCATCAACGACTGTCCTGGAGACGAACTGGAGAGTGTAAGCTAATAGATTCCACCTCCGTAACTTTTAAGCTCGGTTTGATTCTCAGGACATGAAAGTCGTCGGAGTAAACGGATATAAATAAATGTGTCCGTACACACAAGTATTATCAACATTCCATTACGTCATTATTTGTTGCAACCATTAATTGAATAAGTACTTGTACACCGTTTTTGTGACTAAAATACTTCCTAAGGATTTATCTCCTATAACTCAATTTCCAGCATTAGTTGTTCGAGTTAGCTATAGTTAGACGAATCAGTACAATAAAGCAATTGATAGTATTAAGAAGTTAAGATAATGATTACCGTCAATATACCGTATTCGATTAGCCATACTGTAGTGTGCGAATGTGTGAACCAATGGTTAACAGCAAACGATTTATATATGATGTTTTCTTTTAACGGAATTTGAAGTGCCTGGACTGCCGAGTCGGCTACGGTGAGACTTGTTAAGCAATTAGTATGTAATAGTGAGAATTTTAAATTGTCTGATTAAATTTTAAAATTTGATATTAACAATAAAAGCTTGTTTGGATGATTTTTCTTTGAATTGTATTGAAAACAAATTCACATATCTACGCTTACGCATCATTAATTATGACAATGTTGTAAGATCTATAAAATAAACATTATTAGGACCCGTTTGTTTCGAGCTACCTCTAAATAGTTACTACAAAAATGAAATATGTTGAAAAAATAGATTTAAATTATTCTAGAATCCGATTTTGATTAACAATTTGCAAGTGGATCAGAAGCTTTGTTGAAATGTCAAAAAATATCTCAAACGTGACGGGGATGTAATGTTAAGCTATATTTTTGAATGAATGATGTGATATACGAGATTTTAATATGTATATAGTAATAATTGTTATATAGTTTGTAGGAAAATGTCGCTAGCACACCAATTGTAAAAGAAAAACGCCGTTGAATTCTGAAAAATTAAATAAAAGCGGATTTTAGTTTACGACACCGACACTGAAAGAAACTAATATTGTTTAATGTACAAATTGTTTTAAAATAAATATGTCCAACAAATTTGGTTTTCTTCTTCAACTCGCTCATCTTAAAAACAAAGAAGCGAATAAAAATATATTAAGTGTATGAAATATTGCATTTACCTCGTCCATTTACTGTGGATTCTGTGTTCATATATAAGACAGACCGAACACTCACTGATTTTAAATAGAAATGGTATACAAAAATAAAGACTCAAAAGTAAAATTCACCTGCTTCAGCAGTTGATTGTACCAAAGATACTTTAAAATCATTATAATACAACATCTAGGAAAATATTTTTTGTATAGTGTATTTAAAATATAAGCTTCACGCAGTAAATAGATAGCATCGATTCTAAAAAAATTAAATCTCTCCGACGAAGCTTCAATTAAAGAACGTATTAATAAGAATTTCTCTGCGATTTTACAAGACACTAGTAAAAAAACTTTATTTAATTACACATTTATATTCAATCTAATAAAATTGTTGTACGTCAACGAAGGGAGAAAAGAAGTGTCTTTTCTCCCTAACTAAGAGAAATTTAGAGGCTTGACTGACGTTCTGTCAGCTGTTGATGTCTGCGTAAGGCGATGTAGGTGAACCGGGGTAAACCAGCGTGGTTAACTCCGGTACAACATTACGAGAAACATCATATTGTAAAGTAACATTTATTGCGTTACCAACAACTATTTAACGAGGCATTTTAACTTAAACTCACTTTAACTGAAAGTAGATCTTTGCATTCGAAAGAAAGGTAAAATATAATACAACAGTTTGGTTATAAAATAACAATATTTTTGACTCTAGACCCCACAGTATTTTATAAAATATGAAAAGCGGGCACCTCAATTATGGAGGATGCGGCTAAAAGCTTGGGTGTCTTTAGAAGACTATGTTTTTTTTATCCGGAAAAACAACTGAACATCAACCAGGCAAGGATGGGTTCACCGTGCGCCTGGATGTCCGGAGATGAAGCGGTGAAAGTCCAAAGCACGTGTCTTGATAATGTATGCTTCAATATAAGAGAGAAGCCTCTCATATGCTTTGAACAACATTTTCTTACAATGGCATAAATATTTACTGACGTATGAAGTATATATGAGTAAATGTCATCATCAGTAGAGTTGGTTAGTTATTCGCTAACACCTGTTCTTACAAGATCAGCGTGGATCGTTACGTTCGATTGTCGGTGACAACGCGCGTGCGCGGTTCGCTCTCCCGTAGAAAGTAGCGCTTAATATAATTCACAGTGATTTTCATGAAATATTTTTGTTATCAAGGGCATAACACTATACAACATCTGATACACAACAACTTTGAGTATCGTTTGTACTTAAATTAATTATAAATAAAGCATTGTTTTACATTAAAGAACTGCATACTCGTAGAAGTCTGCTTAAGCTACGGGACTGCTACGGCAAGAAGGCTTCAAGCTACGAGTTTTAAGCTACGCAATTAGAAACAAAAATATTTTTAGCCAAAGTTTATTATTATTTACATATTCGCAATTAATAATAGCGAATAAGTAAATCACAGTGAACGAATTTTCAGGTGAATAGCCATGAAAATAGCAGTGATTTAGCAGTTGAAGAGGTTAGACCGAGCGAGAGTCCCAGTCGGTCGCGGTCCGCCGCTCCTCACGCCCGTATCGCGCTCAAAGTGCGCAGGCGAATATCGATCGCACTCGAAATGGTTCCCGTATCTAGGTTATCCGGCTAAAATTAAAGGTGCGTTCCCAATTCAAGGTTGCAAGCGCCGCCGGCGCAGCGCCGAAATAGCAATTGTGCATGGGAATTTTTTCCATCTCATAGCGAGTTTTACGGGCGTTTTTCGCGTGACGCTAGTAATTATGTAATTATGGTACCGGGATCGGTTTGGGGTCCGTTTTCAGATCGATAGTGTGTGATTGGGAGTGCCTTTGCCTAATGTAAGAATATGCTTACTGTTTTTCAGCTTTCAGGAAGTTCACGCCAATATCATTAAATGCTGCATAACCTATAACCTCGCGCAAAAGCTTTCACAACCCAATTTCATAGAAATATTATAGTAAAATATAAAACCTAGTTTACAATCTACATTCGTAAGCTAGGTGTAAAATTAGTTCTTCCAGCTTCATAAAAACTCTGATAGATGTCGCCTGCTTCTAGCATATTGACATTGTATAATGAATTTAATTCAGTCCATATATTTTTATAGTATCCTTGATTTTGACATAGTATTCTTGTCTTCCTGTTTGGCTTCGTTATCAATTTAATTATTAAAAAGATGACGTTCACATGTCGCTAATCTACGTAATTTGACTTATATTTATTTTAAAGGGCGTGCCTTTAGCTAAAAAGAAATGCTAGATATTTTTTACATTAGACCCGTGATATTATGTTAAAATCAAATATTCAATAATCGGCGTATATACTTTTTATAAAAAATTGTTTTCTTATATAGTCGTTTAGAAATTTTAGAGCCTAAGCAGTTAGCAGTACATGACTCATATTTTACTCAAATTTCTCCATTACTGTTCTCAGACATTAATTATACCTAGCAAACATAAATAGAAACTGTGCAGTGAGGTTAGTTTTGTAAATATTCTTGGATAGAAAGAACAGTATTCGTCTATAATAATGATTTCGGTAATGACAAACCTAATTTAACAAGTTATCTTCAAGAAACGATTCAAACGCTCAAAATAGGTTGAGTTTAACAAAAATATTTAGATACAGTATATAATTAAGTTCGGAACAATTGCTTGGCTAACGGTAAGCCGTGCCTACACCTTGCGAAGTGTCAAAGAATATGAAATTGTCACGTTCCTCATTAATATAAAATAACTAACTTTTAATCACCTATTTTAAACCTGATACCTCATCACAAATATTTGTAAAAAGGACACCTATCAATTTTATAAACTAAACTGTAATTAAGGTGGGTTTGGTTTAAATGAACATAATCCACTAAATCACTAAATCAGTTCTTAGGTTGCAAAATAGTGTAAAACTTTTGTAGTCACGTTTCCCTAATAAGACTTTTAAAAATATTTCAAGACTGTTTTCATCGTATAAAATAAAATATGCTGTCAAACAAGAAGGTACACCCATTCATTCATATTTCCCATAAGTGGGAAATCCACAACATGATTAATGACTCGCATTCCTTTTCTCCCATTGCGGACATACATGTTATAATAACAAAAATAATCGTAAAAGCTACAATAAGTATGAGACTGGAATTAAAATACACATTTCTCATATAATTATTGGTTTACGTAACTCGCTGAGTTCGCGGGATCTGGCAAGAGGCTGGGGTCGTCGGTTCAGTGCCCTGCTGACCCGCCAAATGTCAGGGGTCAACTTCAACAAATGTTAGGATTGCATTCGTATTGCAGGATTCATGAGTACCGCGGGTCGCGGGTATCGTCTTTTAATTTATTATAGTTATAATAAGTAAAAACACTGTTGGAGTTACAACAAATTATAAATACAGGTAAATCAATCGTATCGCATATTTTTACTGACTTGTTTTTCCTAATTGATTGTTTCGTAAATGTGTAGTTTATTACGTGAATTTGATGACGTCGTAAGAAAACCATCCATGTTGCCAACAAATAGATTTTGTTTCTATTTATTTTTTCAAGCCGGCGCTATTGTGAGGAATGCGTAATTAAAATTATATTTAACACAGCTTGCAGTAAACATTCCCTTGGTTTTTAAACTATTTGATGTTAAAATAATATATAACAAGAATCTCTTTTTATGTACTAACTATACGCAATTTGTCAAAAAGAATGTCTCCTTTTGTTTAAAAGAGGTTATTACGAAAAAATGTCCTTCTATTAAACATTAAACATTAAATTTATGGACATGGATGTTCAAAAAAGCGAAAATTAAGTTAAATAATAAACTTGATATCCTAAAATGTTTTGGTTAGTTATTTGCGGTAGCCCTTTTATTATTCTTTTTAAGGATCGCACAGCCAATAAACACTGTAAACCAAATAAATTGTAATACGTAAAAGTGTATTATACTAAATAATAGACCGTCACTTTCCTAATTATTTTCTGAATCCCATGTTTCAATTTCGCTTCACGATGACTAGGAGAATGAAATTGAACTATATATTTACTTATCACACATACATTGAAATTACTATACAGTAATTTATCCAGGAAAGGGTAACAAACTGTCATACATATGTACACTTTTGTTTGTTACAAGTACACTTTTGTTCACAGCAAACACCTTGACTATAATTACGCCTAGATAGTATCGACTATTTTACATAGATCCCGATCCGTGTCTTTTTTATCATTGAGCATTAGAAAATGCTAATCAATTGTTAACTAGGTGGGGCTCTCGTTATACTAGTCACATAACAATGAAGGGCTGTATTGTATCGAATCTAGATTTCTAGACTTTGATGTAGGTCGGAGGTCATTAATTAGATTAAGTTGTGCAAGTTACCGATATGAATAAAAGGTTTCTATTGCTAAACATATTTTTATATATTTTTGCGTCTATATAAAGAATTGTCTGAAAAACGAAGTTATATTAAAAAATTCAATTAGAGTAATTGTATAAATTTGAAAAGAATTTATACAATAATTATAATAATTGGATTGCATTGTGCCTTCCAATAGTGAAGTTGAACTGCTAGACTGCAGTAGAAGATGCATCCAGCTCCAATAGACCAAAAAAAATTCATTAGAAAAACCGTAATTGATAATCAGCATGATTATGCGTCTTCAAATATTTGAAGAAGAATCTAAAAGAAACTAAATAATTAAAATTATATAATTCGTTTCATTTTTGGATATTTTGCTACAATCTGACGGCCATTGTCCCTTTTGCCGTGGCTTCTTAACATGTATTCTGTCGATCTCCAACAAACCAAAATATACGTACAATGATTAATACTTTAAAATAATTAGAATTGAATTTACACAAATGTGTCATGGGTGTTGTGAGGATGAATTGAAACTCCACTTACATAAAACATCCAACGAAATGAAGTCATAAATAATACGTTCGCTTGGGTCATGCAATCGAACAGATTCGACCCGCGGGATTCACTGGCCCAAGCCCTTCATATGCATTCTTTAACCAACAAATCAAATTATCATTTATTCATGTAAAAATACTTCTAAATTTACATTTACTGCCAGTTCACAAAACAAGGGACATCTTTTCAATAGCCGTTTTATCTAGTAAAAAAGTAGGGTTTATAAATATTTTGGATGTAACCATAATAACAAATATGATTTCCACAGATTAAAGCCGCTATGAAAAAAAAAAACAAAATACAACAAAAACGTGATTTTTCAACCTTTCGTGTAAGAGTCCGAGCACTACTTCGTATTATACAGGTATATGTAAATAGCAAAATCAATAAACCATACAATATAACGTGAAGTCAATTAAAAAGTTGTGTCCGTATGTCTATTTGCGTCTGGTTGGCGTGACGCCAGCCCGGCTCGACGCTAAACGATTTGACTACGTTAGATACGTCCTTACTACAGGCGTCTTTTATAGCTGCGGTCTAGATAATATACCTTATAAAAATATCCACTAATTTTATCTGAAAACCTCATTAAGACTGAGAAATGTCTGTTGTAAGCTCAATAGGATAATTTTATTATGAATTAGATTTTATATAAGCTGTTATTCGAGTCGCACGGGAACTAATGGTTGCAGTCGTGGTCGCAAATCGCAAGCAATAAATAGTCGTGACCACAACTCTGTCGAAGTACTGTTTGAAACACGCAAACTGTTTAAATGGCTACAGTGCGTTTCCATTGAACGTATAATTACACAAATTACAGAAAATAAGCGTAAATACGAATATGTTAGTAGTGAATTGACTTAGATATTATTATTCGATACAAAAAATATCATTAAAACAAGGTTTTCTTATATATTTACATAATACCAACGTAATACAATGGTGGCGATTCTGATGTACACACTCTAAACTAAAAATCTCTAAATTTAGCTTTAGACCTGTCAAACATTTTTAGAGAGCGTAACCTATTCTGTATATCTCTAAATTGATAGCAATAAGGCTTAAAATTGTCAATGCAGAAATATATAGAATAGGCTACCCACGTTTGACAGGTCTAAACCTAAATTTAGAGATTTTTAGTTTTAGAGGTATACATCAGAAACGCCACCAATGTATGGGTCAAGGGGTTTGGCGCGGATCAAAATCCCGAGATTACATTTCAAATTACGGCCGTAAACCAATGTATTATTCTTTCTTTATAAAATAAATAATAATAAATAAATTGCTCGCTTAATTAAGGAATCAAGCAAGAGAAAGCATGTATGTCATTGACATACCTTGTACCACTGAATATAAACTATATTTTACGTACGCGGCCGCTACTCCGGCTCATTAATACAATTCCCGTAACTAAATCATATCGTATGTAACAATGGAACCGAAGCCAGCATGTGTCGTTCAGGAAACGGGCAATTGCGGGTTAGCGCGTGCCACTTCCTGCCGCATTAATGTGTTCAGGCCACCAGATATAACGCTTTTATGGGTTTTTATTCGAATAAATTTAATATACTACAAAGTGACTTGCTTATAGTAAGCCCGACGAATTAATACCCTAGATACACTGATGAGTGTAACTGCAGTCGTTTCATTTCCCGGTATTTTTGAAGCGTCATCCTTATAAAAATAAAAATCTGCATTTCATTGGCAAAAGTAATTTGTATGGTAATGGTCCGTCACCTTCTGAGCGGTTTAGCGAAGCCCTACGGAACTCGGTCATAGCACCCCTCGTACTGAGGGCGGTTGACGTGTAGCCTTCGATAGAATAGAAATAGAATATGCTAAAGTCACGCTAGAAAATTATCACATAGTATATATCACTAAAATATTTATATTTCCAGCTCGTAATTAGCGCGGAGTAACACATAGTGTTCATGTAAAAGTTATCGCCATTTCAAGATGATTTATAATTTTTGGCTCGCCTGCAAAAATTAAGAAGCAAAATAAATCTCTAATATTTTATAATTTTAATGAAAATCCGCTTTTTCATACTTAATGTATGAAATAGACAATAGAGACTATTACATATGAAACAGAACGGTATAAATCTGAATGTATATAAACTGATATGCTAGACATAGTAGGTACATTCCAAAACAGTCAAAATAGATGTAATCGCTTTATTTTGGGGCCAATAAATATTGTGTGGTACTTGTGCTTGAAGAATCTTTCAACAATTTCGCTAAAATCAAAATCTCCTACATTTATGAAGATAGAGTGGTCACAATTGATTGGACAGTTACGTCAGTGATATATAGCCTACAGATGGTATAGCCAAATTAAAAAAAATACAACTTTTTATGTATGGTAGCAACGTTATTAGCTACTATTCGAAATACGTCATCACGCTACCCTGCACAACATCTAAATTGTCATAAAACTAAAATTAGACCACATTGTAGTATAAAATTAAATTTAAGAATTCTCTGACTTATTCTTAAAATAAAAGAAAAATATTTTCTCGTGATGCGTAATTGCGTGTTCAAAAGTCCTTCAGTATCCCTGACATTAATGTCAAGGCTCTAGGGGTAGGGGGTGGCTCAAGGGCGATCAGACGCCGCTGAGGCGCCAAACGTTAACGCGAATAGATGCGTTTTAGGTTAACGTACGGTTTTTGTCACGTGATCAAAAAACATAAAAAACATAAACCTGTTTTAATCGTTAAGCAACATGTCCAAACCCTCAAATCCTCAAAAGTACAGATAATTAATGAAAAATGTGTTCAGCTCAACATTGTTGACATGGCATACAGCTGTCAAGCAAAAGTGTGGGACGAATATTTAATGAATGTGGAATGTTTAAATCATCAAATGTTAAATCATCAAAATTATATGTTCTATATAAATATATTCGCGGAGTTTTACAATCAATTATTTTAAAAGAATTACCATTTCAAAGTGACCGAATGACAAAAGTTGATTTCAAAATATTGTAATCTAAAAGGCAAGATGAAATTTACTGAAAGTGCATGGTGGGCTGGTTTTTATTTAATCAATGTTTTTTTATAAGTTTCAATTGCAAGGATGTTTTAGCCCGCGATTCTTAGAGAACATTTGTCTGCTGTTCGTGTTCGTTCCGCGTCGATCTTTTGTGTTTAAATTTTGCCCTTGGATATGACTGCTTACTACCTTGGTTGTTACTCGTTTGACGAACTATTTTTTACTATTCATCGTGTATCAATTCCAATTAAGTTAGGCCGTCGTTTTTACACAATAATTTGAGTTATATAACAGTAACGATACAATTAAACAACCATATACGAATAATTTAAATCCTCTTTTACTTTTATGCCTCTTCTAAAATACGAACCAGTAGCGCTCTTACCAAAAATGAGCTGGCCGCAATTCGGTCTATTAAAAGAGAAATTTTCTTCATTTTGAAATCTTTAAATCTTAAAATCTTTAGCGCCTTATACGTGAAGTTTTTAATAAGTATGCAGAACTGAGAGCATGCAAAACAGACAGATTATTTTATGCACATACAATGCAAGTGTAATCGCAGATGGTAGCTATATAGTAGAACTGATTCAAATAAAACCACGACTCCTTTAATTAATCAAAGTAAATGTCGAAACTTGTAAGAAAAGCCAAGAAGAGTGGAAGTTTTATCGCGTTGTTCGACCTAGTTTCGACAGTAAGTAGCTTTTAGTGCAAACGTCATCTCAGCCCCGAAGGCTTTTGTGCTTGCTTACAATGGCCACAGTCTGAGACAACAAGGAGAGAATTAATTATTATGCTATTCGAAATCATTTTGAAATATTTTTCCCATACGCCAATTTCAATTCTGGAAGCTACATGCTAAGTGAGGCCATTGATGACGTCAACGTAAGGCGCCAATTTTCCTTACAATTTCGATTTTGATTACTCATAAGCAAAATGGTTCAGGCTCATCTGCATAATATTAATTGCTAGCGATTTACGACTATACCTACTCAAGCCCAGGTCATTAAATATTGAACTAAAATGTTCTTTAGTACGTCATATTTCCACAGTAAACAATGAATATAGGAATTGTAATATGAATTTCTTACATACTGTATTTACTGTTTTACTGTACTTCTATCCGCTAATAGAGGGCGCTCAATACAATCCATGCGATATAATAATAATAATGATAAATGATAAATTAACAACCAATATTCTCAAAATGTATAACGCTTACTTATAATATTTCCAATAAAGAAGCAATCTGACGGTGATCCGGCAACATGAAACTACCCTCCACCGCTAATTCCCAATCGCGCTAATGAAGTGTTTCTGCAAATGACATATATTACACAGCAGGTAATTAGCACCATTGGTGGTCCCTTTCTACGCAGTAAGCCAGTTTACGAGGAGCTGGTCCAAGTTCTCCATTCATTTAACACTTCTTCTTTCTCTGTGTTCGAAAACATCCCAAATAAAAAAAAATCTGGTACTTTGACCGTTTAGAGATGTTCTCAACACCACTGTGTAGAAGCGTCGACCACCATTTTAGTCTTTTAAAAAGTAAAATTCGATATTTTATATTTGAAATTTTAGATTTCGTATTATTAAAGTTTTTGATTGGTTACCAAGTTACAAATCCATTCATTTTCATACACATTATTTTTGCATTTTTCGTATAAATCCTACCTTGTTGACCTTATCCAACAGTGCATAATTCTTTTAAACAATTAAATAAAACAATTTTTATGATTTTCACGTACTTATGAACAAATGCCTTCATTATAGAAGCAGGCGTTTCATTTATTATCACCTCATCAATCGATTAAAATGTTGTGTTACTCTTATATTTAAATCTTAAGGACTCGATTAACTTTATTATATTTAATTATCATTTACGTTATAAGGACTTTCAATCACACAATGTAAGTTGTCAAATGCGTAGTTTTATCCAAAGATATATATGTATATATAAGCTGAAAGAACTGACGTAAAAAGGTGACAACAGCGCATTAAAACCAGGAAATCATAAATAAAGTACGAATTGAATCTGGATCTAAGCCGTACAAAATATTAAAAACAATTAAAAACTTGGCCCATCGTTTAACATATTAAAATATAACCTAACATTTTGTTACAGACTAATCGCGCGAAAGAGACAACCGTATTCAAGCGCCTTATATGGAGCGGGACGGGTATACGGCGCGTGCGTCGTCACGTTTAAAAACACACAAAAACCGCTTTAGGTAACCGCACTTTTATGAACTTGAATAATCGGTGCTTAACATGTATTTTTAGTATAGTGACTGGGATTGTATAGTGATTCTAATAAACTTTCTGTGATGCGGGGGCTAGTTACAATAGAATTGCGACTCGTGCTCGTCTGACGACAAGTTAAGGTAAGCTATCCTTTTAACTCTTGTATTAATATTTTCAGCTGGATGCTTATGAAGGCCATTGTTGTTTCTTCGCAAGTACAAATGAGTTCTGTGGAATAGGTAACTGTAAACAGTATTACAAGAAATTATTTTCCTTTAATTTGCATAATACACATCTATATCTTAAGTGGAATACAGGCTCCGTATGAAATGCACTTTGTTTTATAAAGAGGATAGAGGTGTACTGTCACAAGAATAAGAATATTTTTTATATGCCACGGCTTTGCCTTTATTTTATAAGTTTTACTTTATTAGCAAGTAGGTCAACAGCTACGCTACGCTGATACTGTGCTACGTGGCTACGTCACCCCTCGTAGCATGACGTCATCTCGTAGTTTTTCCTATATTAATTTTTCTATATAAATTCACAGTCCATTTTTAACTATTTGGATTTTTATAGATACAGTGCCTACAATACCAACTATAACTGGATCGACTATTCTATTTTCAGAAATTTTAATACATGCATGTTTAACTCTTAGCCCTATCTAAGTGCTACTTTTATCAAGGAATGCTTTCTCACTTTAGAATTACAATACAATTCAATCGTCATTTGAAACTTTACTAAATGCAATATATTTCAGTATAAGAATAAGCTAGTAGTATATTATTGCGTAATACTGACGCTGCGCACCTTGGGATTCACGCGGGATCCGCAATCTTTTAGAAAAATTCCTTTCGTCCCCACGTAATCCATTGCTATTCGGAACTTATCATCCGATCGTAAACAGGAATGATGACTTTCAGGGAACTGAAATAAAGGCAAGCCTGCACTCATAAATCAAACGAACGTCAAACACGAATAAGGCGCGCGTGAGAGCGTGTTTTCCGAGGAGTGGTCCAAGTGTTAACGTCTTACGGGTTAGAAAAAGTTATTCTCTTTAATTTCGTTATGTTCGCTTTATTACAGACATAATAGCCTTTGGGTTTGTTGTGGTTATCCTCCAACTTAATTCTAATCAGATGGAACAGAGGTCGGTGGGTACTGGCTATATTTTGTAAGAGCTTATTCCTTGTACGTCCTTGTTAAATGGGTGCATTACGTCACTTGCGTGCCTTTTATGAAGCCTCTGAGTTTGTAGCTTGTGAGCACGGAAATGCTTTCGCACTCATTCGTAGCTTTTTGTTCTATAACGCTTTGAAAACATGTACTGTCTGAACTGAGATTTTAGGGTATGTTATACACTACATGATTTAAAATGATGTCGTTAGTCATTGTTTTGAGTAAAATTTAACTTTATTTACTATAAATAGACATTCATCTGTAAATCATTTAAAACATAAAAAGCAGTTGAGGTTAAAAGATTTGAACAACATACAGCCTGCTCGGAGTCTTACAAATTTCTCGCTTGACAAATGTCTATTGAAATGTTCAAGAAAATTGTGTTGGGTATTTACTATTTAGGTCAATGGCTACAGGCCAAAAACGAACGAAATTTCATGTTAGGAATTTCACAAAATTCTTATTTGCGATCTGTGTAATGTATGCTTCAAACGATTTTTTATCAAATCACTAATACTTACTAACAAACCGAATTTAACCGAATCAAAAAAACCGAAGGAGTGAATTTAGAAATGTCTACGTTTATAAGCAACGTTGCTATTTGATTTTATATATAATTCTTATATATATATTTCTGTAATTATTTAATAATTTTAATACTTCTTAGCTGTAGTAAAATCATACAAGATATTCAAAAGAAATGCTATCAAGGAATTAATAATACTTATGTATTTAACTTTGAATCAATCATATCATAAGATAAGATAATTAATATCTTTATAAAAAGAGCTGGACAAAAAGCATTCTACTTTGGAATAACATGCAGCCTTTTCAGGAGTGCCTTGTTCTGATAGTGTGGAGATGCGCGTCCATCACCTACATCACATAGCATCCAACAAAATTCGACCCAGTTCCTGAGTAATAACTTCCAACCACCCACATCCACTCTCCTTCTTTCTCAAATACAAATGTGATCGTGTGATAGAGAAAGATACGTTAATAGTTGGTATTCTAACAAATAAACCGTATTGTGTATCTTGATTAATGCCTCAGATGTAGTTGCTGGAGAGGTTGTGTTCGATCGATGGCGGAACGTGCGCGCGCACGCTGTGACGTCATCGTCGCCGGGCAGCCCACTATGTGGGCAATACAATTTGCCCATATACAGGCTTCCATTTCCATCTAGATACGCTAGTTCCAAATAACTCATTTATTTTGGCTGAAAACGATAGATATATTGCATCGAATGCAGTTGCCAACGTTCGCACCGGGTCATTTTTAACTGGTGTCTGGGGACATTCCAATGTCTATCGAATTAGCAATTTCTATAACATGTGTTAGTATTTGTAATTCTACGTGAAATGTACCGATGAGTCATGGGGTCTGAATAGAATGTGAACGATGTACTCGTTCCTTCCGAAAAATTACATTTTAACTTATGTACGTTTATTTTGCAGTTGGTAAATTAAAAGCAGCTGGCGGGAATTTAATCCGATATAAATTTTGTTTTAACTGTGTCTAAAAGCAGACGAATATCACAGTTGCAATTAAGTTTTTCGTCCTTAAACAATTCTATTAAGTTTTCAGACTAGATGAACTTTCTAATGCTAGAAGGTTTATTTTTATTCAATGTAAGATAAACATGAGCTTGGTCGAGTTAAAATCACCAAACCTTTCATTTGCAGTTATAAATGAAATTTACAGAAAAATCTTTCGGTTTATTCAAAGTGAAAATCCTTAATACCCGTATATTTAAGGATAAAAATGAAAACCATAATTAAGGCAACAGTAATGTATCCTAGAGGTATTAAAATATATATCAATCAATATACCTATCAAATTTAATTCTCTCTGTATATTTACTATCTTCTCTGATACTTTTCTTTATAAGTACGACGTCTCTAGTCCAATGAATGTATGCGATCCTTATTGATATAGCCAATCATATTTTACATTATTTATTTGTAGAAAAAAATATTCAGATTTTGATTAAATCTTTCTGGCCTTCAGTATTATATAATCAAGGTTCGTAAGAACTCAAAGATTAGCAATAATCAGAACTGATAATTTGATCTATTGATAAATCAAAGATTTGCGTCAAAAACAAAATACCGTGCGTCAATGCGGTAATGTTATCATGAATTACACTGCAGTATTTGTTATATTTTATTTCGTGAATATCACGCACTCAAGTCACAATTGAATCCCAATTACATACATACACTTTCAAAAATGCATGTGTGTGTGTGGGAATTCACAGAATAATTCACAGAAATAATGAGTCCGATAGGACCACAGAATCCAGCATTTAAGTATGCGACAGCCCAATAATGTCAATTTTTGACAGCTCCAACACGACGCTTTTCCATAAAATTTTTAAAAACAGTATTATTATTCAGTACTCAATTTGCTTCCACATACTTTCACGGAGACCTTCTCAAATTTTTCATTAATTATATTGTTGCTAGACATATTTTACTTTTTCCTATTAGGTACTACCTAAAAAAATATTTTTTTGTGAGATAGTCGAATAATTTACTTGTTCGCAGGCAAATTCGCGTCTAAGTCGTTCTAAGTAGAGATTAGCAGCAGTAAATTAGTTAATTTACGTTGAATACAATATATGTTGTTTACGATAAATTTGTCGTTGATGTTTATGAACGAATATTTCTTATTGGTCATCAGCCATCATAAATGCGCCCCAATGTCATCTAAATCTGTCACCTGCGATACAATGAGAATAATGGTTTAGTCTGTGATTATTGTCTATAGTTTAACGTGCATAGACAAGTTTATTTTTTACTCACAGCGAAAGCGTTAATCATATCATAAAATTAAAAAAGCAGGAATACATCAGTTCGATTTAGTTTTGTTCATTTCAAAACTGCTTGTGGTTCCGAAGGAATTTGCATACTTACATAAAATTTGCAATTCAATTTCTGATTCTACCCTTATCAAGAGAACGTCGCAATAATTAATAAATCCTTTATTTTCAACATGTTATTTAGTCGGAGATAGCTAAAACATTCTCTTTAAAAACATTTTGTTTTTAACATTTGTAAGTTCTAATGTTTGACTGTTTTTAGTCATAAAAGTTTATAAGTAAATCTTCAATCTTTTACATAGGAAGGAAAATACTTGAAATTTTCGTTAAACATTAAAGAGGTAGGTATCAGTTAGTAGAAAATAAATCTCACGTGAGCAGACAATGAAGTAATCACTATTTAACTTTGAAACAATTCTTTATAGTCCAGATGGTTGGAGCTATCAAACGTTTAACTGTTTCGGACTTCGATTTCATTTCGATATACATATTTATAGACAGATTTTCCTCACCTTTACTTTTGCAAATGACTAATATCATAATAATGAAGAGTAAAGTATTTTATACTTATCAATCCTTATGATGATGATAAAGAAAATAAACATTTACGATGTTTAACTTTCTTTATCCCACTTACGGCTGCTGTTTTTAGAAATATTTTTTGTAAATTTTTAAGTTTTGACACCGACTTCCAAAACCTAGCCTCTTAATAAATATGCGTAAACAAATTAACATTAAAACATGACATCATCTATAATTTCTTATATGACATGTCACGTTGTAGTACAAAATCAATATTTGATACTTTATTATGGCAACACTAAACACTATGTAAGTTTATTATAATTTGTATTTTGGTGTTATATTCTTTATAAAAATGTATAGTGTTGTATGTTGTATTTACTAATTTAGCAATTTAATAAAAATACTCAGATTATTGATACTTACCTGATAATAATAATATCGAATAAATATATTCCTGATAAACCATTGACGCACTCTCTTATCATAATTTGCATCAAAGACTCAATAATTATAAAAAATATGTTACAAACAAAATTCATAAATTATATTGTAGACTAACTAGAAATTTGCTTTACTACTGCCTGCTTTTTTTATTTTCTATATACAAATCAGTTAATTGTGCCTTTTTTTAAATAAATATTGATATATTTAAGTTCTTATGTAATTTTTTAGATCTTCAATTCATACGTTATTATTGGTTAATTCATGGTTACGTAATTTTTGAGTTAAATTATTGATCAGAAATCATAATAAAAGAGCAAGTCATAAATGCTATTCGAAATACTTATATGCTAACAAATTTATGAAAGTTTCCCCTAGATGGCGCTCCCTGTACGTCTCTTTTAAATTTCGAACGGATTAATTCTTGTCATATGTCACACGTCATGAATCGGCATCAAGCGTTAAGATTACGTAAATAATTAATAACATTATTATTATATAATATTTCTTAAAAATCTATCTGCTGAAATGACAACCGCAGAGTTCGTCATTCACTGACGTAGTACGACCGAACTCAATAACGCATGCGCCTTGCGCGTCTACCGCTCGTCTATCCAGCATAAATTTGAACGACATCGCTGATGCGAGATTTTGTACTTCTATCCGATCTTTTTAAATTAGTCGCGTAGCTTTGTCGCTACAGCCTAGTGCCTACAATTAATTTATGTAGTTATCTCATTTTGTCGCAATGAGGTTGAGACTTGATAAGCAAAATTACTAAAATATATTGTCAATTATATGATAAGGATGTTGCTGCTGTTTAGTTTTAATAAATAAATTTAAGCCTTATGCAAATTGCGACAAATAATTCCCTAGAACAGTGATTATAAAGATAACGTGTCACAAGGCTGGGTTATTTAGGCGAATACACTTGAATGTGTAGCGGTTATCGATTGAAGGCGATAGCATAGTATATCGTTGAGAACTAGATGAAACTAAAACTACATAGGTATCAGTACTGTCGTGACTCGTTAGTTTGAGTTTTGAATCGAGCAGGCGTTACGGAGAGGCCGAAGACGTCTTGTGAGTCGCGAGTCGCGAATTACGATTTGTGATCTGTGTAGTGACTGTCAGTCAGTTGAGCGGACTCGGACCGCGCGGTGGCGCGTAGTGTTGGTGCTTGTAGTTTTTTAGTTTGACAGTTGGCGCGTTTTTTCGTTTCTTTTTAATTAAATTCTTCTGTGAGAAATAGATAAAAGTTAGTGTAATCGGTGATTTTCGATATACCGGTTGTGTTCCGACAATACCCTGTGTATTACTCATCGCCGGCTGTGAAAAAGTGCTTGCACGCCTAAGTGTACGCTTGCTTATGTGCAGGATTTTGTGAATTTTCGATCTTCAAACTGTATTCCAGTGCCTTTTTCTAGTGTCAAGCTACTAGCAATAAAGAAACAGGTAAGAATTTTGATGTATCGTTCAAAATAACATTGAGGAAACGATGAGCACGGCTATTTAGAGCTTCGATTTCTGTCGGGATAGAAATGTTCCAAATATAGCTAACTATAACTGTATTCCTGGGACCACTTTGCAGAGTTTTACTTGCAATACTACCATACGAAGTTATGTAAAGATGGATTTATTGAATTGTTGAAAATCACGCTGTCCCTTGTCCGGGCGAGAGGCAGACAGCTGTGTGCGTAATGGGTAAAAATAAATACACGAGTATTATCTGAAGCAAGACAAACCGGCTTGGTGAACAAGCCGCTTAGGTATTATTAGTGCATAATAATTATACCTATATTGTGAATTGCTGTTAGGTTATGATTTCTTATCCAATATCAAAATATTTAATGACAGATGACGTCAAGGTTAGTGAAAGTTTTTTAACATCAATTATAAATGCAACAAGGCTCATATTCCTATGTAATGAATAAAATACCAAATAATGTAGGTAGTAAAATGGATTATGGTATAATTATGTAGTTTCAAAATACTTTTAGGGTGTTTTTTACACAGATTAAAAATTTATAAATTGCTTTAATTAAAATGTATTAGATAGTCGATATTATGTAAATAAATATTCAAATATAATATCATATCAATTAATTATATATTTTCAGTCAAATTATTTACAATGTCCTAAAATGTTTCCCCTATAACAATGATTTAATTAGTCGAATTGCATTCTTTTGATTTACTCGTTCTCACTAATTGTGTTATATTGTAATAAAAGAGACATACTGGTAAGTAGTAATGTTGTGTACTTAAAATTGTGCAAAAATTATGGATAGGGGAGACTGTCATTACATAAGCCATCTACTATACACAAATACAATAACCATCTATATAACAGTTTTACTTCAGTAGATCACATTAAATTGCATAAAAACATAAAATTTCTCACATATTGCAAGATTATCATATAGAATTATTTTATTTGATTTTCACTTGAATTATACATTTTTAATGTAAATATAATGTCATAAATATCAAGGAATTTTTATCATGAAACAGGTATCTTTTTAAAGATGATATAAGGTTATATACATAATATATTTTTTAAATATAAGTTAAATTATGAACAAAAAGGTTGTAAAAGTATAGTGATACAACATAGTTGTTTCACAAAATTTGGTATTATCAGAAGATAAAAGACCTGAAAACACCCTTGAGCAATGCAAAGTGTCTTAAAGTGGCTATACTTAATTAAGCAGCTGACCAGGCAATGTAGGCTATATGGTTTTGTTCCCTTAGAAACCTCATTTTTTAACTGTGGGCAATCTGCCAGAAATATAATATATCTGCTGGTTTCACAACCACAATTAACTATTCATTGTTGGCAATAAAGCTTTTCTATTTCATGTATGAATGGTGTATGATTGCATTTTTGGGTCACACTGTTACACTGCCAATGGCAATTTTATTGTTAATGGCCAATAAATACAGGATTTAAAGAGAAAATTTCATACATGGAATAAGCTAATTTGGCATTTACTTCCAGCGAGTGATTGGTACAAAACATATTTTGTGCTTGGGTGTTTACAATTAAGCACAAAGGGGAAGGTAATAATACACTGTATTATCCAAGTAGCTTATGAATGCTTAGGAAAGAAGTGTGACAATAAACATTATTTTTTATACATTGTTATGGTTTCTGCTGAATGAATTGATGTGATAAGTTCTAAGAATTCACAAATGTACTACTTGTATCATACATATTTGGTAATAAAATATTATTCGAGTTTTTATTTGCTGAGGTTTACAGGAAGAAAAGGAACAAAACAGATATGACAGAATAAATTAATTATACTGATAAGTATATAGATTAAATATAATATAGATGAAATAATTAAAAAATATTTCAATTCATCTGTGCATTGGCTACATCACTGGAGCTGAGTTGGAGAATTTATTTGGCAATACAGTTGATGCTTTTTGGCACAGTCCCACATAAGGATTGTTTTACACTAGTGTTTGTAATAGTTTAATAACATTGTTTGTCATTCAATATGTTTTATTATTCTATTGTATTAGTATATACTAATACATATATGTCAGCCTAAAACCTTTATTATTAGAGTCATAAAGATTTTAAAATTGTCACACTTCTACTTATTTTATTTTGTTTAAACCAAAACTATTGTCATCAAAGTTCTTTTCATGTTTCTAATTGACTTAGTGACTATATTATATATCGTCTATATAGATTTTGGCTAAATACTGTTATGAAAATGAATTTAGAGCAGTTAGGACAAAAAATATGTCGCACACACTGGGCATTACCCCATGACGAAGTTCTAAATAGTATTAATTACGCTGTAGGGGTGATGTATAAATATACGCGACATGAGCATCGTCACTGCGCGTGCGTCACGTGCGCTAATAGACCTGTGACATCACGCGACAGGTTTACAGGACTACGGTTAATCGCTGTAACTAAATAATTCTCGTAAAGGCAAATATTACTTAATCATTTGAAGTGAAATGATAGTACACTTAAAAAAATGTAGGAACTTAAAACCGAAAAGTAAAAGGTTTGTCAAGGCATTTCGATGAAATCTGAGTGATTAAAACATTTTTGCTTAACTAGAGATACATAGATGACAAGTGAGATGGATCGATTTTATATGGAAAATTTCTTTAACACTCTTCGTCAAGAACAATCTGTTACAATGAGAAATTTTGCATTAACGCGTCAGTGGCTTAGGTTATTTACTTATTAGTCATTCCAATACATAATCGTGTAATGAATGAATGTAGATAATAGTTATTCTTAGCATATTTATGAGTCATAGCGAGGTCGTCGAGGGTTAAGAAAAATGACATCAGTGCCTCGACGAGTGGTTATTCGGGTCGGCATTTTTAATTAATCTTAGACCTTCGTCTATGATCGCGTCTAGGAGCAATTGAGGGTAATAAGATTTTAGATTGAGGCTGTTTAATTTGTTCGAGATTTTAAGCGACATAATTTGTGCCTAACCTGTCGTAGGGCGTTCCGTGCGCTCTTAAACATATTAAAAATAGATTTGCTAAGTAATTATTTTAAATATATTTCGAATTTATATTACCTTCGTTTGTTCCGCGCATTAAACCAGATAAGCGACAACATTGTCAACTCGCATTATATTGTTGTTGTGAAGTCAGGAGGGTATAATAAGTTCATAATTATTAAATATATATTTATCAAATTTGTGGTAGGTGCGACTTGCTATACCTATATATAAGAGCGCTCACCTAACCAAAAATAAGCTGAGCGTTTCATAGTATTTGTAGAATCGAAGGCAGACATTTTGAACAACCACAGTGGCAAATTAAAATAAAGCAAAAATCTGTTGAGAACATTTAATTTACCTGTCATTGGAAGTTTTCACTACGTTTAAGATAAAACCTACTTTAGTGAACAACAAAACAAACTCCCGTGTCGATAATTACCGATTGTAGTCGGCCATTTTGGATGACTCATGCGCCTACGCACCAGACACGGCCAGATATAGCTAACTCAGCTTCATAAAGTCGATTTTTATGTGTACTTAATTTCTTGAGCCAAGAGGATCTTACCGCTCATGTCTATAAAAATTATTGCCGGCCGAATGTCATAACTAAAAATATTATTTTAATATGACAATAATTTAATATGACGCATACGAAATGAACTATGTGTAAATTTAACTAATTATTCCTGTTTTTGTTATTGTAAGTAGTGAGTGAGTCATAACATAGAAAAGCCAATTTTTTGTAAGTTAATTTAATTAAAAATTTAACAACATAATGTCGGGACATTCCGGCAAAAGCCCCGTGAATAAGCCTATAAATTCGCCTGTGAATCGGGGCAATATATCAATTGCCAAGAGCCTTTAAATTGAATGAGACGAGTACAACTTGCCGTTTATAGTAAAAGCAGAGTGACGTAACACAAGTGACCTCGTCGTAATATGGCCACGTGGGCCGCGCGAGCAAAAACCGCAGGATTCTATGCGCGAGCGCAAATTTATCATACACAACTAACTTTAATAAAAATTAAGATGACTAAGAAGAATTATATAAAATTCCAAATTGCTACTTGATGAAAAGTACTATCCAATTGTATTTTGATAAAATAGAAACACCCATAAATCTTTTGTAAAAATTGTATCAAAAGATATAAATAGTAATCCAATAGCGTGTACTCCGCGCGCTAGTCCAACTTGTACTTGACCAGTCTCTTAAATACTTTTCATCATCGTCAAGGTCTGCATCATAATGGGTGGTATCTTATATTTTGGCTGACAATAAAAATAACAGAAGTTCGAGTATATCATATTTCATGCAAGAGCACATTCGAGGCTTGATACGTACAAAAGGAAAAACTGCATTGTTTGTTGTGGTTTTCTCTCAGTTCGCTCCAATTTATATTTTCATTTTGTATGCAGCATCGGCTTTGTAACTATTCACGGCTTATTGCAATCATATTTCGCTGATATTAAACATTAAAAAAGTTCCTATTTTAATCACAGCCTTGTTTGACTATGAATATGTCTAATAAGAATAAATATCTACGACAATGCTTGTTTCGAATTTAATACTTATTGGTAATTCTATTTCTCACACTCAACGAGACTAAGAGAGAGATAGGAGAGACAATATTTGTGTATATTGTATCTTATACAAATATAAAACTAATTTAAAGACAGCTGAAAGTTTTTTTTGCAATACACTATTCTATAACACTTTTCAAATGTTGAAAAGCGTCAATGTAGTTTTTATTCGTGTCTGGAAATGACGCGTGCGACGTGGAATTTACAATTTTTTTTATTCAGTAGTGACATTGAATGTCCGGTGAGTTGTTTAAGAAGGTGCAAAAGGTCGATTTTATGGATCGGACTTGATCTTTAGTAAATGGCCTAAATACACCGTAAATACGCCGTAAATTCGATCTATAAGTAGTATTAATAATCTGTATATAAAATCGTATTCTATTTTATATTATTATATACTGTGGTTCTGTAACTACTTATGAATAACAATTTTACGTTTGATATTTCCGTAATAAATCGCTTTAAAAGCCTTCGTCTGCCAACCTGGCAAAACAAAGCAGTTACTCTAATTGTTACCAGCTCCCACGATCATACTCGACATAAAACTGCAATAAAAACTCTATCTTAACGATTTTCTTCTATTTCCATTATTTGAAATGACATACTTACTACTTTGAGTTACAACCAGTGGCTCGTTGGCAAAGTTTTAATAATCTGCGCCATGCAAGACTTTCAACAAAGTTTCTTTCCAGTCTTATATTTGAATTGAGATATTTTTAAAATTTTCAGCTTACTTAGCTCAACTCAGCCACATTATCATTTGTAACATGGCTTTCTTTGGTTTCAGGTTAGTAGCAACAGACCTTCGTAAGTATGTTAAGCGGAAACGTGTAAGATATACACTTTCTTATTTCGAATATGCATAGATTTCAATTTTGTAAGATTGTTTTCAATTGTTTCAAAGTTTGGCCTCGAAATTGATAGAAATTATTCGTAATCGTGAGAACAAAGCGTCTAATCTCACCTATAGCAAGCTAAAAGGCGTAAACATTGAGAAACATCCGTGTTCAACATCAATCGAGCTGTCCAAACAGTGGCTAAAACAATTCGCCAAGGCGAGAGATGATGAAGCTGAAATTTGAGAGAATTTTACGATGTTCATTTTGTAAGAGCAGCTGAACGCCTTATATCGAGAAGTGTTCGTTGGTGTTATAATATACTTGCTGCGCTATAAATGCTACTATGTTCTAATTTTGAAATTTGAATTTGTATAAAAGTATACCTATAGTCATTCTAACAATTATGATCATAAGGAAAACATGTTTGAGGAGAATTGGCTCATTATATAAGCCCGCGATTTGAACTATAAGTTATGCGTTCGACTGGTTCTATTCTTTTTATATATTTTTTGGATCGTGTGGATTGGTGGATCACCGTAGTAAAATACCGGACGCGAGTAGTGACAGTTAGATTAAAATATAAATTTCCAGCCGTATTTTTTGAAATATTGAGCTATCTTAAATTCAAGAAAAGCTGCAATCCCAAAGAAGTATTTCGAGTATTTACGACTGCACAATAGCTGTGAATGGAGGTGCTATAAGTGCACTTACTTGTTGACATGTCGGAGCTTTTATTGTGAAATAGCTCGCGTGCACTTCGCTAATGAAATGCAAAAATCGATGGTCTCGTGGCAATAATTACAGACTGTAATTCAAGTAGTCGTTAATAGGTAACGAAACAACTTGTTAAATGTTCAAATTCTTTTTCTACTTATCAAAGTGATCAATCTTCATACACTTAACCTAGTCATTTTAAAATTGTCCATTAACCTATTGTACCTACTCTGAGAAGCAAAAATTTAATATAGTATCAAGAGTATGCTGGATAATTTAATAAACTCTCAACAATTTATATTATTAATTAAAACGGTCCACTGTTAGTTATGCAGTGTGCTTATAAATAGGAATCGTGCTATATTTAATAAACTCCATGCATAAGGAGAAATGTCTGGGAATTTAACACTGGCATAATTTATTTTCTTGTGGAATTATTTCTAAGTGCATACAATGAACCAGTAAGTGGTTGGCTTATGCGACTTATGCTATTGCATTTTATGACCAAGCGTGGTTGAATATTGTGATAGGAAAGTGTGTATTTAAATAAAATGCACACGTAAATATTGGTGGATTAGGTATGCGATAGTTTATAATTTACTAAGTTGTTTCTATGTGAATTAATCTTGCCATTTCATAAAATAATCACCAGAACTGGGTGCGGCTGCTTCTAAGTTGTATATAATTCGCTCAGCCTTCGCTGTTCCCATTCCTGTATTCCTCGTTTTGTATATTGACTAAATGAAGTGCCAAGAGGCGATCTTTTATTATCTGCATTCAAACGGCTATCTATTCTTATGAAGAGCTGACACACTATTCAGTAACGACAGCGCAAATTCATTCACAAAGTTAGAGGGGAGCGCATTCAATTTGATGTATATTAATAATATTATGATCACTAATAGTACTCAATACTAAAGTAGATAATAGGATGTTGGTTCGGTATGAGTTCTCAGCTCCTCAGTGATTTATTTAATTTACTTTTCGATTTATAATTTAGAGTCTTAATTCTCACCAGCTGTTCTAGTTTGCTATCGCTAACAGCAAATGGAAAGGACCGATAAACAAAACTCAATCTAGACTTTCACTAACTGGTGGTGGTGTTGTTTTCTGTCCACAAATACTCTCGTGTCAGTATGATTAGTCATTGCGGGAATAATTAACAGTTCGGATAGAATGGTGGCGCGCTGGTGAACCGAGAACGAACTGTGAATGAATGAGAGATAAATAGGTCTTTAATGTACTGTTCCCATCTTGACATCGTGACACTTTGGAAATAATATTGACAACAATTTTTAAATCAATTTTAAGAGTCGCATAAATATTAATTTATTAGTTGTATATATCTACAGATATATTTATCGTATCGTATCGGGGCGATACAATACTATATATGTTTCGCTATCCGAATCTCAAGAAGCAAAAGTTACTCAGATTTACATACAGACGGATTGACAAAAAATAGTTGTCTAAAACTTCTTTTTCTGTAAGCCTTGCATTTATTAATTCTAAAACGGAGCATTGACAAGGTCACTCCTTTGCAACTGTTGGCGATATAATGCTATGCTAATTATTTTATGAACTAAAATTGTTCTAACTCCACACACTGAGGCGTTGAGGGAGAAACTTGTATTTCTCTAATTCGTGGTTGAACCTATGTCTGCCTCTGAAGCGATTTTGTATTTCCGAATTACGGAGGATTATTAATTAACGAACACCTGTATTTGTAACATGTTTTGCAATAGATTCTCCGATCAAAATGTATTTGCAATAACGTTGAAGGTGAAGTCAATATTACATAGTCTATAATATATATAACAAGAGCGGAATACCTATTAATTCAAAAGCCAATTTGAACATTTTTTACTAAGTCATACATTCTAAAGTACCTTCAATTTTTGTAAAATGAAAATAAATTATTGTCAAGTTTGGAAATAAAAGAGTTATATATAAAACGCTTACGATATTATATAGTATAGTGGAACTTATATCACAAACATTGGTAAATATTTGTATGCAACTGTTGAGGCCATAGCAGCGATTGTAGTCACGATAACATTGTTGTTGGCCAATATCCACTATAGGTATTTACAAACAATATAATTCCACGACTCATAATGACGATTTTAATTTCATATATAATATTTGTAAAGCCATATCCGATTTACAAATTCCACAGTGGGAATTCTAGTATCAGTTCCTAGTTTTTGTCTAATATATTACCGTATGGTACACACATGAAACGACAATTGAGAAGTTTCCCAAAGTAATTGAAAATTTCCTACCAATTTAACTTCCCTTACTTTAGTACTACCATTAAAAATAGCGTAGCGATTGAGGAACAATCCAATTCGAACCAATTTGACGAGCAAATTTCTACTCTTAGTCATAATACAATATGCTAATAAAAACACAAATGCGATTAAGGAAGGAAGCGACACCGGATGCTATTTAACATTTATTATTATATAATTTATGTATCAGGGTCAACGGTATATCAAAGAACTTAATTTTGGTTGATTTTCCTCAACTTAATTAACATAACAGAAAAACACCATAGGGTTGGTCTTTGATTTCTGCTCTATATATAAGTTACAAAAATGGGCAATAAATTCTATAACATTTATTAATATTATACAATAAAATGCGTAAATAACGATGTGCTTTTCTAAATGGGAGGTCAAAGGTTAAGGTTGGAAAGCACTACGCGTATAGTCGGAAAATCAATGTAGTTCACCCACATTTAATGTTTATTTTAATATTTACGATTTAGCTGACAATATACCAGGTTTTTCTATTTTAAGAGGCCGATGACGCGCCGGTTAGAATTGTATATGTGTAGAATATTAAGGTTTTAACGCCTCCGATAACATTTTACTTCATACGTTTTTTAAATCAAGATTTCGTAACAGTATCGTAACACCTTCTGTATTATAGTCTGCTGGTAATAAATAACTCAGAAAAAGAAGATGAAAGGCAGTTGAAAATATCGTGTGATCGTGAATGATGTATGCGATTTAATGTCGTGAAAGGATTATGTGAAACTTATACATTAAAAAGTGTTTTTTTTAAATAATCATTCTGACATAGAATTAACGTAAAAGTGGTCAAAATTTACTGCTCTTGTAACGTATCTAAGATATTTCTACTCAACGCAATGGCTACGTGAAACTTAAGAGTACAGACAAACATGAAATTAAAAAAATACCTTTTGTTAGTATGAGGGCTTAAAACACAATTCCAGAGCGAGCTCGACTGTGGCTATTACAGTCATGGTTAACCCGCAGAGTCGTATACGGTGCAAGAAATTTAAAAAATAATTACTCTTAAACACTGACTTAATGTAATTAATAATAAAACACTTTTCGGATATGCTTATTCTTAATTAAATTATTAAATTTAAAACGAAATATATTGCAGGTTTTAAATGTAGTGGTGTGCGAAAACTGTAAATCTTGTGAAAGTACATGAGTGCCTACGGGGGTTTTCAAAGCTAAATACATTAGCTCTATTATAAATTCCGTGGTAAAACTCAGACGTATGTCCATTAGGAGTCTCTGTCTGGGGATGTCACTTTATAAAACAAGCAAAGAGTAATTGGATTTTCCATCTGGCCAAGTAATTTGAACGGGATACTAAACTGCGAGGACTTCGTGAAAAATCGATTTGAGCTAATTTCTAAATATACTATGATATTAGAATGCAGTTAAATTATTTCCTTCTTTAATATAAAAGTAAGTTGTTTCATTATGTTCTTTTCTAAATCTGCTCATGGCCATATTATCGCTAACTACGTTGCAGTTTAGTTTTGAAAGGAATATAAAGCCTCGGTTACATTTTCTTATTAATTCTTATTAGTTATTTATAGAAATTTTAAAACGTCTCTTGACAATTAAATCTTGTTTCATCTAAGAAATTTTGCTAACCCTCTGTCACTAGACCTCATTCTGTTTGACAGACGATTGTAACAAATTAATTTTGAACCAATATATATGTAATACATCTTTCAAGTATTTAGACGTAGCGTTGCAAGAACAATCAACGGTGCATAGCAATCGACTGCATCCGATGCCAAGTTTACACTCATTGGACGTGTATTTACTAACATATTATTTTATGCCGAATATTGTATATATATCGCGTGTGGGGATGACCTTATCTCAGCAACAGTAGTTTGGATTTATTGCAATGCTCAAGTGGTGTAGTAGTTGCTATAAGTGGTGTAAACCATTTGCAAAGGTCAACATTTCGACACAGCCTTGTATAAAATTCGAGAAACCTTCGACATGTGATAAATTATGTAATCGAAATGCACCAACTCATTTTCAATCTCCCAATAATTCTTTGTTTCAATTTTAAATGTTTCGAATGTAAATTCGTTTACTCCGAAGCTTTACTATCGGACTCCCAGAAAGGGTCGTGTTGCTGTTTCATGGAATTACGATGCCTTACGTCATAGTGCTAGTATTACGATACTATGTTTATCAATTAGGTCTGCATAGTAATGCTGCCACTAATGGCTTGGTTTCCTGACCTTGTTTTCTTGGCATGAATTCCGCGAAATAATCACCACTATTTCGTTTATAATCTTTTCGGAAGAAATTCCGCATCCCTAATTTATGATGTCTCTTTATAGCGTATGAACGAAAATATTATTGCTCACATTTTGGATATCACAGTACAAAGGAAATGAAAATTGGAAACCGTCATTCCTTTTACGGTCTCGCATCTTTGGCGAGGGCGTATCATTTTTTAGACGCGATTAGGAGGCGAGATACAGGACGGGTCTCGCTCTGAAGAGATTAAATCGCTGCAGCACCAACGTTAACGGAGTGGAATTATGTTGAATATATTATTCCTGGTAAGGAAATCTTAATAGGGATGGGTAACTCCGCCTGGCGTTATTTATTTCAAAATGTACTTTTTATTTCAAAATGTACTTTAGGTTTAAAGAATTTTCTAATCTATTCTTGGTTCTACTATTGAATTAACTGGTAGCGTGAATGTTTTACATTTTATAGCTCGGTTGCGTAAGTGCGAAGGTCGCGTTTCGGTCTTCGAGTGATGTAAGGGCTGAAAATTGATCAGTCCAACGCTGTAATGATAAGTGATGAATGACGGTGTTGCATTCTTTTTATTCAGAGCTGCAACTATGGCGCAGATATGACCTATTTACCAGTCTTGGTACCCAGTTAAGAGCCTGTATCGCAACTCGGGAAGTGCAGGATAATTTCTATGTAACCTTGATGCAGATGCTGAATCGCGTCTGCCCGGGCCGACGTTCGATTTTCACTTGGAGCATCGGAGCACCCCCTTGCCCGGGTGGGCGTGGTCTGCAAGCCGGTCAATAGCACGGCATTGCGCATCTCGCTCTGGCCAGCGCAAGCCGCGATATCCTCGTCTCGCTCCCCCCAGGGATGATTGAAACGTCTGATGCCGCAGGCGCCCCCTCCTCCCGCGCGCCAAGGACGTTCAGTGAATCCGTCCCTCTCTGCCGATAGCACGTGTGCCCGTTACTACTCCATAATATGTGTGACCCCTTGGTGCCGCGAAATTCACAAGCAATTATGACTCAAGTGTCAAACGAATTAAGTAATAAATTAGTTTTGTGAAAGGATTAAGGTCGAGCGATGCGCGCTTTAGTGGACAATTATATGCTCGTGTAGTGATATGGAGATAAGGGACGGCTCAAAAAACAGCACTCATTTTCCGTCCTCACTCTTCCCCTGTACTCGACGCTACTTAAGGTATGCTAAGTTTGCTTAAAACGGAATTCGCAAAGACCCCACTTAAATACGTGACGGCCACTCAAGGTGCTAACCGTAGGAGCGTGGTTTACTATTTAATTCCCTTAAAAAAGTTTGTCTTTTATTGTTTTAAATGTTATACAACAGTAGTGGGGTGTGTCCGTGGGTTGCAGTTCCCGATTTTATATAATTTTTTTTGTTGGACTATATCGGCGTCCCACTTTCCCAAGAGCCATTACAAATGTCACTGCAGCATCGTTATATTACCATAGACGGCGCCGGGTCGCCGCCGGTTGTCTAGACGCGAAATAATTACATATCGCGCCAAGAGAGGCGGTCTGACTCGGCCCGAATTCGTCTCAAATCGATTCTTGTCGATTTGCCGTGGAAGGTCACAGTAATCGAATACCTTGTTTGCTCCAGAAGGAAGAATTCGATACATTCTCTGGGTACTGATTGGTCGTTGATCAACTTGTACGGTACGTCATTTGTTTTAAAATGTTTTACATTACTGATTCTGCTTGCTGAAAGCCCGGACCCCACACAATTGAAAATTAATATTACGATTTCTTTAAATTATATTATATGCCTATAGTTTCTGCCTAATATATAGCCTCTTTAGGTCCGATTTAAGGTACTGGTAACATTGATGGATGTAATTTGTAAATAACTGTTGCCATGTGTGCGTTGCGTAACAGTATCGGTTTTTTAATTTCCGCTTCCGTCTGTAATTGTAAATCATTGTTTGCCATTTTTAATGTATGGGAACTGATATTACTTTTCACGATCGTGTTAATTTCATGAGAATGTTTATAGTAATACAATAAATGTGCCAGCTTTCAATCCATTGACAGACTTTTTACACACAAATAATAAAAGCAGTGAAGTGCCAAACGTGCATTCCGATAATTTTTACGGGCTTCACGACTACGTTCGCTCAAATCTAAAATTCTTTTTTTCCTCTTGTAAGTAGGTCCATGGTATATGAACTATTGATAAGAAAGTTACACCGTTATACCTAATCTACCAGTTATTTGTGACTATTTACTGGAACTTAGTTTCCTAATACGACCTACAATTTATATTTTTAAAAAGGCTAATGAAAAATAGACTCATTATTGTCTATGGCAAGGTGATTTTGTTACGATAGGTTCGTATTACAATCTTTTATTTCTGTTATTTCGTTTAGTTTTAAGTTCATGTAAGAATTTTTTTAAATTATAGCGATTTAACCAGACAAAGCACTTCACATCCTAGTCTTAGAACTAATCATAGAATGACATCACCACCCGCGAAAACAGATGACCGTAAAACAATAATAGAATTCAGTTGTCCGTCAAAATATCATTTTAATTCATTGTGGTGGGCGTAATCTGCTGGATTATGTTGGCTGCTGATATGGGGCTATAACTATGAGTCAAACCTTTAATTTTAATAATGCAAGCGGAAGTACATTATTTGTTAATTTGGTTTCAATACTCTCCATGCATAGTGCATGCAACAGCACCGGCGAAGCCTTTTTAAAGAGGTTCGCAAGGTGCAATCAACAAATTCAATATCAGCCAGTTTGAAATAAATTCAGGATGTGCGTATAGACTTGGGAGACACAAAACCATTGAAGCAAATGTCCATTTCAAATGAATTGAGACGCGTCAAATCGAAACGGAAGAGGCTACTTACATGAATTGGTTTGGTAATCGTCAGATGAACGAAGAAAACCTCGCTTAAGTCCTTTTGTCCTGTCTATACTACTGCGTGAGCTTAAAGCTACATTCAATGCATGTTTTCAAATAATAAAACGCGGCACACGGTAAAAAGCGCTCGTTCTGCGTTCGCTGTTGAAGAACGAGAAAAAAACGTGCTGAAAATATATAAATATATAGATCCCAAGCATTGTGTATACAAATTTACTGCATTTGTGTCGACAGGAAAATCATTACTAGGAAAAATATGCTTTACGACATTGCAAGAGGTATTTCTGAACAAATGCAACCTTCAAGAAAAGAGCGTATAGACATCTTAAAGGCCGGCAACGCACTTGTGAGGCCTCCGGCATTGCGAGTGTCCATGGGCGGCGGTATCACGATCAAATGAGCCCCCTGCCCTTTTGCCCTCTGTTTTTAAACAATAAATAAATAAGTTAATAATAAAATATAAAACAGTCACTTCTTTTTCTATAAGAGCAGCCTTAGGCATTATAAGGGGGAACAATTCAAATAAGTACCAACAAAAAGATAACAAATTCCTCAGTTTTTAAGACAGTTTCAAAACCAATGCAAACTTTATGTAACGTTGCGGAACATACAAGCAATTGCAGGAATTAATTAAGATTCTTTTACTTATCTTTGTGATAAACAAACAGTGATAAAAATGCGTCGTTGTCGTATTTAAATAGTATTAATTTCAATGTCAGTGGGTAATAAACGTAGCGACTAAATTTATTTTAATAATTTGTAATTTTTATAACAGTTTGTTCGTGACCGTCTGTGGGCTCAGTTTTCTGTAAACGTAAAAGATCGTAACGCAGGTCAGATTAAGATCATTTAATAATTATTTTAATGCATTTTCACTGGATTTTGGTTGTTTGTCTGACAGTCACAAGCTTTAAAGTATTTTTCTATCGACACACGTTATATTATTACTTTTAGGTCTATACGTAGGTGTCTATTGGTGTTTGATCAGATAAAGCAATTATTTGATTTTGATTTTAATAGTTGCGGTTCGATGTTTAATGTCGTTTTATGTTAAAGTTAATGTGTGACTGATTAGGCGTGGGTGTATGTACATTACCTAAGTTGTGTTAGAACGGCGCAACCCAATTTACGTCTGTTTAACTTTTTATTGGCGTGGGATTTGCTCCTTATATACGTCTAGTGATGGCAAATAATACGAACTGTTTTACATTTTGTTAACGTCCAATTGAATTAATGTATGTTTGTTTGTTTCTAGGTCGCCACCTGCATAATAGGGAGCCATACGCCGCGGCGGAAAGACGGGTGCGCTACGCACTCGTGGTATGTATTATCACCTTTTACTGATTAGATAATACATAGAAAGATATCGCCCTTTTCCCGTATTCGTTTACTGTTTAAAATAAGTTTTATACGTACTATTGATGCGATTTGGTCCTCGTGACGTAAAATAAACACTGAATACCTCCAATTGCATTAACAATATCTCTGACAAAGTTTTCAATCGCACGTATCCCGTCAGATTGTTATTGGACGTCCAATCTGACTTCACTGTCACCCATTGATGTCAATCACAAGCAGAACGATTGCAGTCTCTATGTACGCTGTATTGAACATTAATGGAAGTTAGCCAAGCATAGGGTTTTTCTTGCTCAAATTATACTCTGTTATTGTAAATACATGTGACATGCAAAATGGCTGCTTTAAACAAAAACCCAACCTAATTTTGTTGCACTATAGATATTATAAAAATCCTCGTATATTTCATAGTTAATTATGGTGGTATAATATAAATTCAATTTCCATTGCAAACCGTGCTGGGTGCAGCTCACACGAATGATGTATCACACCTGTATCGTATTTAATTAGAAAGCTAGGATTGCTGTCCTCCAGCCCGGTGCTTTGATTTCAATTAAACGTTATTAGCTCGCACAACCTGTTGTATTGCATGTGACATATTACTTAGCGCTCTTCTCGTAATTGAAATGTTAGCTAATATTTTTATGTAACTTTATGCTCTTGCTAATTCATTTGATCGCAATGGACAACGTGTGTTGAACACGCTCTATCCACAGTACAATCATCTGAAGGATAAACCTTTACTTGGATTGGTTTTAAATTAAACGAAGTTCGAAGTGACGGGTTTATAGCAGAAAAGTCACTGTGAAGTATGTTAATTACGCTGTTTCGGAGCACAGTGAATCGGTAATGACGGGCTTTGATAACAAATATTGTTTGGAGTGTTTGTGCTTTTCTTACATATATTAGAGGCTTTCCGCGGTGGGCCGGCCAGCCGTACGTTAGAATGAAAAGCTTGGGGAAATTTCAATTACTAATTCACTTATTAATTAGACGGCTTATTAAATAGGAGGAATATATATAGAGTGTTTTAATTAGAAGTAGAAAAGCTGATATTTACCACTTACTTATTTATTATGTATTTATTAGCGTTACATTTATAATCTCCAACATGAACATTAAATGGTAGAATACAATATAACGTTTTATCCTTGTGCTCCTTGCAAATCTTGGAAATTTTCGACCTAATGTAAATACAATTTCGGATTAAGAATAGGCCCATATCATATATAAATGTTATGGCTTTGTTATCCTCTTCCCCCTGTGTCCTTCAATTCTAAGGAGTATTTGAAACTCTTTAAGGAACTGCAAGTGAGTTTGTTCAATCGATTGAACAAATTCCAGTTGAGTTACCCTCGCGTTGGCGTCACTCTTTGCGGTCAGAATACCTTAGTAGCGCTCTCTCGGAATACTAATCGAAAATATAGACTGCCTTGATGATGCATGTATAGACATCTCACCACCATAAACCACAGTAAACAATATCTTGTTACAATTATTCCAATAAACTGGTAAAATATTTTAAAATATGTAGAAAGAGTCCGTTGTTAATGGGATAATGTGGAAATTTTATTCCTGAGTACCTTTTCAACCCGTTCGCCAACACGGGTGCTCCCTTGAGCTCCGCCTTTTTATTTACCATAGTATGGGCCAGCTCCCTGGAGTACCATTGTTTAAGTGACGCGAGCAACAAAAGAAAAGAAACATACAGTTTACAGCTATTTATTTAATTTGATTAACTGTTGTTCAGCAGTTTATCGCAATGCTGCTTTTTCATAATTTGTTCCTTTGTTTGAAAATGGTCGGCCATGTAAGTGTAATGCTCTCCATTGTATAATATTATTTATATAATATTATTAATAAATTTTATCATAGTTTAGACATCAGGAATTCATACCATTTATGGTCTGAGAATTGAATTTTATTTTAGTTTTGTTACAATGAAACCTAATAAAGAACACTTTGACATACTATATCAATAAAGCGAGTATTTGAAGTCTTTTTAATTAAAAAATCTATTTAATTTACTGTTTCCACGTTATGAAGCTGATTTTTTTGGGGTTCTGAAGCGAAGTTATCCCTTCCCGATACTGCACTCATTCTAGTGCCTTACTTATTTCCCTGTAACCTTAGAAACTTTCGGCGAAACTGTGGGAAGAGCCAAGCGGTTGCGTAAATTGGCTCGTCAAACTTTTAACGAAGTTGAAGTGAATAGATGTTATCTTGCCAAGGCGTTTGGTCAAAAGGTTCATCGACTCAACTCATTATTCTAACTCCTTCATTGTGTGCCCTGTCTCGACCCTGGAGAACAAACAAAGTTATGACTTAATCAGGCGTAATGAGAAAGCCTTTTCAGATTTATTTCTCACACAAATATTTCGAGTCACGAGCACTTTCTTACAATGAGTATGTAATAGATCAATTGTAGATTAATAAGCTTAAAATTTAATTTTTTGCTACAATAAAAAATAAGGTATATTTAACCTTTTTTATAATATAGGGGGGGCAAACGACTGCGTTTGAACGCCCATAAACATCCACTATAGTGTTTCCGTTGCCGACCCTTAATTTTGCTCTCTTTTTAAAGAATTGGAAGTAGTATCCGGTTGAGAAGACATCCACAGTACTTTGTTGACATGCTATTGATGTTAAAACTTTGGTTAGCCGATGTGCTTTTTCTTAATGTCAACGACCGCATTAGCAACTAGATTTTCCACTCGATACGTGCTTTGATTTATAACTTCACGTATATGGTCTGTACTGACTTCCGGATAGCTTTCTACACAATTTATATACACCTTAACAAATACTTCTTAAGGAAATACTATCATGATAACAGGTCATTATGATGATCACCCGGTGCATAGTCTGTGCCTGACTGTGTACATATACATATATAAAAATCTAGTTTTCTAAAGCAAAGAAAAAAGTTTTGCCAAAGAACCAAATAGGGCGTCACCCAATATTTAGCGAAAAGGTTTTAGTGCATTTACATTGTACGGATTGTTGCCATGTTATTCTGTTAAGTTTTTTATATTGCTGCAACACCGGTGTAGGTACGCTCCTCTTTTCCCTAAAGGTTAGGCACTACCTTTATATGCAGCATTTAATATTGTTCATGAATAATTCGATATATATTGAAACTATTATATGATACTCGGATTATTTATATGTCATTTCGTGCTTAACATACTACTCCAAAAGCCTATGTAATCAAGTGAATGTCACTCGGTACAAAAAGTTGATATCAGTCGGCGCCACGCGATGCGATCGCTTATCAGACTATCTTGGTCTGCGGCTTTGGCTCGAAATAACCTGATAAATCTCTTTGACTACACGAAATAGGTTTTCGATTAAATTGCCAGGATAGCAGGACGAAGTAATACCAGCGGCTATCAAGCCTGCGTTCGGTTCGGTAGCTTTCAGCCGCCATTTGTATTAAAACAATATTGATTAAGGAAAGTAACCGTAACCGAAGTGACCGAACACTATGAAATGGAGTCTATCAGTAGAATTTGTCTCATATTGATAGCATAGTTTTAACGTTTTTATATTCAAAGGAAATCAGAGATTTCCTCCGATACATCATTTATCAGTTTTTTCGATTTACCCTCACTTTATATGAATTTTTTTGTCTTCAAGATCATGAAGGAGGTTCAATTTCAAGTGTAAGTTATGTAGTGCTGGTCAGACTATTGTTTCGAAATTTTTATTATGGATTGCGGAAAGATGTACGAAGACAGCAATTTCCTGTATAAATCGTTTTAAGGAAATCGCATGACGCGACCGATCCGAATTTGTTCTGTTATTTCTATACGAAATAATGGTATTCGTCTTTTGTTTTACATTATAACCTTGCTTATAAATAAATTCCAAAGTGTATATATTTCGATCAGCAATGAAAATATGTTTTTTTGTTAAATCTCAAACAAATAGGTATATCAAAGATGGGGTAGCAAATGTTCAATGTATGTACTTTTTCACTCGGGGACATAAAAGCTATATAAAATCGTCTAGTGGAATAGTCTGAGCACTCAAACCGCATTTAGCGTCCCAAGAGGCCTAATCAGGCCGCTGTTTATTAGAGATACTGGCTTTTGTACAATGCTTTTGTTTATATTTGTAGGTATTTTACTCATATTAAATATTTTCAAACACTTTAGGTAAGAGCTTACGTTTACTATAAGCAGTTATTTCCTTAGAATACTGGAAAAATCACTTGTAGTATTGTATTTTAAATTAATTGTGTTACCTAGCGCTGAAGTGAACGAAAATTAATAAAACAGTGTAAACTAACCCTAAACTTGAGGATACGAGTATTTACTGAACTTCTCTGTCAGTTGGTGCTAACTATAATCTCGTTACAAGTTCTCGCCTCCAATAAAAGCAGAGTTAGCGATTGATTATCGACTGGGCTTAACTAGCGGCTCCATTAGATTCTAGTTAACGCTATTTGCGCTTCAATCTACACGGTCGATAATCTTGCGTTTAGTTTAAATTATAGTTAAATAATATTACAATTTTCCTGTCATGATATGTGTGTGGAATGCTAACATAGTACTTATAATTGTCAAGAATAAGTAAGGTACGGATTACAATTAAAATGCAGCTAACATCCAAAATCTTTCATTTCCTAGGTTGAATTTTAATATGTTTACATGAATGAAATGAATAGGACTAGGAATCTCTATCCATTTAATGGATAAATAGAAAGTTCTTATATCCTATTACGAGTCAGAAAACATTCTGCTACTTTAGAGTGTATTCTGCTGACATATTCTGTTTCCTTTGCGAACATAGAAGGTATTGGAGCAAACGCGGAGCATTGGATTGCGGTGGTGTGGAGTGGTTCATGAATTATTTACTTGTCGTCGACGGGACGTGCTGGAGTTGGTTAGATTTTCAGGAAACGCTGACACTAGCCGACTAATTTTAGCAGATTCGAGTGCTAGTAGTCCAGCTAAGTTTAATACGTTACAATAAATGTAGCGAAAATAGGGTTAAGGGAATAAATTATGTGTCGTTCTGTCGCCCTATATATATTATTCGTGTTGTTTTTTGTCACGATATCAGCCGGTTACGTGAAAATATTTGCATAATCGATACGAGTAAATATTTACAGTCACTTTTTTATTTCAATAAGTTCATCGGTTTCATAATTTAAGCGTGGAAATTTATTCAGTTGATAACAATACCTTTTGTCTGATGTTCACAAAACAAAAGTATTTTATTACAAGAATTTTATCCTAACCAAGCACAAGGGCCTGTCGTGACGTTTAGAGGGCAATGCCTGTCATGTTGTTTACTCTTCATGAGTGCTATTGAATCGCCCTGTCGACCTGGCGCTTTTCATAATTCTTGCCGAGCGACGCGATATGTAGGTACATGCTACAATACTATGTCGTTACCCTATTTTTGTGCGTTCAATTTAATTTGGGTTTTTTTATTACGTATATGCCTTGTTCCAGATCTAGCGGGTGGTCGGGCGTGGTGGCGGCAGGCGCCGCGGGCCCGGCACCATGGCGACAGTGGAGGGGCGGCCCGCCCAATATGGGGTGACGCTGCGGCAGCTGCGCGAGCTGATGGAGACGCGCGGTGCGGAAGGATTAGCAAAGATCAATGCGCTCGGCGGCCCACAGGAACTCTGCAAGAAACTTTACACCTCACCCACGGACGGTAAGTGGCTTACGGACATTAGTAATTAGTAACTAAACTAACCAAATCTACATTGTCTGTGGAATTAGGTAATGTGTTGTGGTACATCAAGTGGAACGTTAGCCTATCAATTCTTTCCACGTCATGGTAATGATACTGGTTTCAATTGCTACAATATTTCAACTCGTAATTAATACCGTGCCCACGACTGCTGTTTAACGAGAAATGTGAAGTAGATTTTTATATGTTATACAATGTATTCGTAGCCAAATGAGGGTTTAAATTCATCGTATATCCTATAAAATACTGTATGGTTGTGTATTCCTGTTCAAAGACAAGTATAACTTGAGTTCGGAACTTTGTTAATGAACTGAACTTAAACAATTCGCGAATAACCTCGAATCGCAATTAATACTAGAGTTTTACCAAATGTCTAAAACGGCAGTTACCTTTAAGCCTTTCGCTTCTTTTGCTATGTTCTTTTATAAAAATCAACAATACTCCGTGTTTTTTAGTTTTGCACTTTATAATTTTTAACGTGAATGTTTTACGAAGCGTAAAGTCCATGTTGAAATTTTTTTGGGAAACAAGCCAATTTCGTTTTCTTTTAACTTCGTAATAAGTTTTAGAGGATTTCACTTCATTTATATTTTAAAGATATGAATTCTAAACGCATATTTTTATACGAGAGAAATTCACCACGTTTGCGGTATTGCGTCCGTATTACGAACGGCCTGACCTCGTTGGAACTATTGTAGGTTTCTAAATGAAAAATAAGCTATTGGGTTCATTCATCATTCTGTCATTAAGGATTTTGATTAATTAATATCAGATCGAACAAAAGTTCAATTTTCTATCGGTTTAATCGAGTTCATTTCATTTTCTTTAGCAAATACAAGTTTGTTTATTACCTTTTATTTATAAGTGAAAGTGCTTATCCTGGCTTGATAAGACAACCCACCGTTCCATAGTTGATGATGAAGAGAATCTTGGGAGTGCACAAGACAAATTAAGGGTCGGTCGTCTAGACCCGTTGAATACTGGTTGCATCAAATACTATGAAAGAACTTAAATAGAACGTATATTCACTTAGACAAGATATTTATACCCAATAAAATCGTTTTCGCTCAACGCGCCTTTATAGACATAACATCTCGAAATGAATAAAACAACGAATTACTTTGATCTGTAAAATGAACGGAGATAATCAAACGAACTCTTGTGCCCAAATTAGATACTTCGTTCGCGTGAAAATTTGATCATTCAAATGTTCTTTCGCCTTATCGATCGCAGTTCACTGAACCGTTCTCGTTCGCGAGTCGAAAATCATATTACATCGTGGATTAATTGCTGGCTTTTTCCATATATGTATGGAAAAGACATATCCCCTTTCCGGTCGTTTTTAAGTAGCTGCCTTTTGTATTACTTGACTATCAAGTAACTTTACAATGCTATTAAGTGATTGACCTAAATTAAATGCAAATAATGTTATTGTCGTAAAGCAGTGGCGTGTGGCTGGGGGTTAGAATTACGATTCCAATGAAATCGCTACTAAAACCGTATTAATGTTTCATTAATGTTATTGAAAGAAACCAGATTAACACTGATCTCGCTTCACACGTGCCTTCACGAATATATTTCTAGCATTTTTAAATATATATATAATATTTGGAAATCCTTGACTCTGTGGTTGGACGACCTATTGAGGGTCTCAGATATTAAAAATATAATATAAATAATTGTGTAGGATTTGAAGGAACAGATTGCCTCTTCTAATTTGAATGTAAATAATTAGTAAGAAAGTATTTCTCTTGCCTCCTTTTAAAAGTGAAGATAACGCCGAAGAATATCCGCAGGGTCGTACGAATACATCGATCAAACTTCATATGTAGGCCAAGTTCGTATTGTGATAGCGTATTGTGGATTTTGCTTTAGCACATAGATTGAATTTCCCAAATAATCGCGTATATATAGTATATAGATACAATTTATGTTCTAACTAGCCGTTCCCGCGACACTGTGAGACGACACCATTTACAAGTTGTATTTAATTGTCTACAGTAAAAATTATTTCCATACTTCTCAGCCTAAACCAAACCATTTATACAGAGGATGGTTCAGTAGGAGGCGACATTGAGAAACATACAGACAGGGTTTTGACTTAGATAATATTTTACAAAATTGTCTAACGCGTCGTGAACCTATTCTAAATTGTCAAATTTCAATCAAATATTAAGAACAAGCAAAAAGGGATGATATTATGAAATCTTATCTGCAGTGATTAATTTAATTAGATTTCCAAAAACATTACATCATTGCACTGCGCTGTAAACCTTGACGCGAATGCAAATATTGTGATTCAAGTGATACACTTTATAGTCTATGATCTCACCATCAATTGGTGTTCATAGTGCATTTTTACGACTATACTTGTACCCTTGGCACTAGGGTCAGCTTCTGTTGAACCAAACCCATCGAAAGCTCGATCATCCTTTAAGAAAAGCACGCTAAATACAATACTGGTTTTGTAAATTTTCACTTGAGGGCTAGATGTGGTAAGAAAAATTACCGCATTTTGACGTGATAGAAGAGCTTTTTCACGAAAAATGATCTTAACAAAATAGTATGCAGGCAGATGCATTTTTGTCATGGCCCGCTGCCAAAGCCGAGCCGTTGCGGGTCTCAGATATGCATTCATTTATCATATTTTTGTATGGTTTAATTTAATTTGTGACCTTTTTCAGTGGTGCTTCATTTATCATGTAATTTTTGTCGAGTTAATATTGTTTATTGTAGCGTGATTACAAAAATGTTTTAAAAACGTTTGTATATAAAAACTAATAAAAGAAAATAATGTTCTCTTAACATGCGAATTAAGTGCTAAATCAATGTATATTAATACATAAATTGTACCTTTGAGATCGTACATTATTAATGTTAAATATGTATATTTTTCCTCGTATGCAATTAATGGCCCAGATGGTGTCATGTTGAATCACGTAGTCCTTGTACCAATTGAAATAAGGTATCGCGTCAGTTCGACTTAAGCTTACTAATGTACATTGTTATTCTGTCATAAGCTCACTTTTCTATTCTATCTATCTATTCAATTTATCACTGAAAAATATGCGTGAATTAGTGTAAGTTAAAGTAGGAGCTTTTTCTTGTTATGGTACAGGTATTTTTTGCGACCTCATTCCTGTAAGAAACCCATGATCATGTATTAGCCTGATTCCATAAATGTTACCATTTACGTCCAACGGAGCAAGACGCGGTCGGTACATGAGGAATTCAATTTCACGCCAGGCGCTCACTATTTTTCAATTCCTAAAACTATATTATAATGTATATATATTATATAAAGAAGTATTGCGAAATGGACTTCGAAGGGTCTCATAAAATAAAAATAGCGAACTTTGTCTTCGTAGTAACAAAATAGGTATATTAAGATATATATTAAAATAACATATTGATATATAAAATTAAACCCTATTAACTGCATTTTGATGTAATTTTTTCTTAGATTTCTTTGATTTTCTGCGCATTAATCTATATTTATCATATTCATAAATCTTTTATTGATTTTTTTTAATATTAGCATCATGTCCGAAGCAGAATAAAATATTCATTTGAATGCATCAAAAATGATTTAAAATCTAGATTACTACACTTGTACGAGTGAATCCGGGAAGCCATACATTATTATAGGCTTACAGAATGCGCCTTGGGTGCCCATAGTAACGTAAACCAATTTATGGTAAATACTAATATTTGGAGGATGAATAAGATTATTTTTAAATTAATTTATAAAATTTCGATTTGGATAATAATCGGTTTATACAACAAGAAGGAAGTTGAAACGGGACAGTTCAGGAGACCTTATTTTCAGTAAACATGTTTCATGCCATACATAGCTGCACTATTCACTAATTCAATTTGCTTAGCCTCGCTTCTATCTGCTTCAATCCAGATCAACTCAGGGTAGGATCAACTGCTTCTATTAACATGGAACTGACTTTATGGGTTCCTGCAACTTTGAACTCGTAAGACAATATAAATTTCTCACTTAAATCCACAAATATAATTGCTAGAATTCAACATTATAAATATATAGTATCCACTGAAATTATGGCACATAACCACTAATAACTATTTACCAACATGTAATTCCCGTGAAGTTATGACCGGTAGACATTAATTATACTACGATAGATAATTGATTAATCGATTAGTTTATTAATACTGGAAATGTGGGGAGTTACGTTTCCATATTTATATTCATTTATTCGCAAGACGAAGGCATAGCTACAGTAGCCTTACAGTATTACGTAAGCTGATAGCATTGCATCAAGGATTATGACATCATCTTATTTTATAAAGGACTATTATGATATTTTTTTATTTTATAAGATAAGCTTTTAAGTTCGGTGAAAAGTAAACCAAGGTTTACTAATGATATAATGAATGGGATAATTGCACGATCCAATTTCAAATTATTCCTTTAAAGTACTGTAGATAAGTTTGGTAGCACAGCCAATACACTGTCGGAAAGCACACCTAGCTTAAGAGAAACATGCTAAATAGGTCTTCACCCCAAGTGGGTGAAACTAACAGTTATTATGAACGACACGTCATTACGTTCCCCCACTATGACGTCATCCCCCTCGACCTAGAATTCCGTTTCCGCCCAATGCCTTCGAATCGAAGCTATAAGTTATCGTTGTACCATAAATTGCATTGTATATTAAGACAATTACACAAAACACAAATTTTCTGAATAAAATATAACTGTTTCTATTAGAACGTAAAAGGCCGACAAAATCTCTAATTAGACAAAATAGACGTAATTCTCAAATTTTGATCAAAAAAATCGATCCTGTTGTGTAGTGGCCCTAAAATGGGTTCACTCAATTATGTTAAATTTTTTATTAAGGATAAATAGTAAGTTTGAACGATTAGGTAACATCGCAAACGAAAACCAGTTGGCTATCATTCAAAAGTGCGGTTCGTTCATGTTCAATGCTCAAATTTAATTGTCCTTTGCTTGGTTTTAACACTTTTGAAAGAACGCTGGGGAAATTCCGTTTTATAAAAAATGTTTTCATTTTGTTTTTCATCCTCTCAATTGTGTAAACTCTCAAACGACTGCGTTTTCCTTTTAAAATTTAATCGGTAAGCGAATGTGTTCAATCGAAGGGTGCAAAAAGTGTTAAAACATCCACGATACTTACAGTTGAACACACAAATGTGTTGACGTGGACAAATTGAGTCTATTTTGCTTCCGTATTGTTCTCCTATACTTCTTTTACGAGACAATATATTTTTTAAATGCAGAGACGCTTTATATATTCAAAGTTTTAAATTGGCGGCCAAGTGCTAATTACGTATTTCAAATTTCAAAATAGACTTATATTATAAAAATGGCGGCCAAGTGGCTCACCAAATGCTTGTTTTATTCAGCCATTGATCCATTGTTGGATCCTGCCAAAAATAATTGTTTCGGGTGCGTTTATGAGGACCACTCGCCTATGCAGATTCTCATATAAAAATCGGCATAACTATTTCGCCAATCAATTTATAGTTGCTATAAATGAAAACTCAATGACAAGAGATGTTTGTATTAAAATAACGATCCAGTAGTAAAGTGTATCATTAAAAACTCTGATGGCAGACCGTGTGCAAGAGAAACAAACCAGGTACGAGCCAGTTATGATTGAACACTCGCAGGTATTTCTGCCGCCTATATTAATATTGAGATTAAAATAAACCCGGGCTTGCTCACACTGACTGGAGCTATTAATGAACTGTACCAAAGCGGGATTTGGGTTGTTCAATATTTAGAAGTTTTCATTCGTTATTTCAGAATTGCTTAAAACAAAAAACACTGATAAAAATACTTGTAATATTTACGATCTACTTTTGACTGTCACAAATTTGTTCTATCAGTGCTACCTTCAAAGCATGTTTTGATTTCCTGATTTGATATTAAAAAAGTAATTAGCCTCATTTCCTAAAACGATAGCATTATTTAGATAATCCCTTACAGGGACATTTTTGTTATCTTGCTTGTATAATTGCATCAAGTCCAATCGATTCTGATTTTTCAATACATAACTCCCTATAGTACTTGCAGCTTTTATAGATTCAGCCGATCTGTCCTCGTTCCTTCTTTTAACTTCCATTTATTATTTCAATTTGACTTTTGATCCATACTATCGGTTATTCGCACATTCAATATGCAGACTACCTCGCACGAAACAAAGACGTACGGCCAGTGCGGTGTACGTCTAAAACAAACAACCGAAACGTTCCCAACACACGTTACCCGCGCTCGTTATTGAGGTGCTACATCATATTATTTACAGATCCCGCAGGTTAATGCGAGTGCCTTACTAACCACAACACCATTGTTAACAGTAAATACCTGTCAGATAAATAAGTCAACGCCTCGGTGGCTGCTGGCTGCTAGTTTAGCGTGGCTGAAATTAAAATCGAATTCCAAAATTATTTTTTTCCCAGTTTAGAATCTAGTTCCCGATTGTTTATAGCCTTTATTGTGATGAAATATTAGGCACACGATGGAGGTAACTCAGGAATTCAGTGATGACATACTGATTGATTTATTCGTCAATTTTGGCAGTCACCTGCCGTATTCGCGTAAGTCACATAACGTTATGATGTCATTCCAAGGCAGTAGCCTCGATCACCTTGCGTCATTGTTTTCGCTGGAATACTAAACGTTTTTTATCGATTCAGCTCTCGTTCTGTCTGAAGCTCAATCATCCAACCGCTGGCTGACTGAAAATTTGGACAGTTTTCACTTGAAGATCATTAGTCACATGATTTCTGATGTTCCCAGACGTATAGAACCGAATTCCGAGACATGTTTTGCGACGAGCAGAAATAGCTCGGAGCGGGCACTATGTGATCTCCCAACGTGACGCTCGTGGGCAGTTTCCGTCCCGCTCGAACTCGCGACGCAAAAAATATACCTTCCCTGTTCTTGCGCACTCACTTCATTGTTTTAAGACGAAGCTGTTTTGGCCGAACGACTGAAATAGGCCGGGAGCGTCCGAAACAGACCGTTCACGATATCGAAAGCTATTGCGAGGTCACTGCCGGGAAATGATGAACAACAAGTGTTGAATGATATCCTTTCCCATAGCGGCTGAATGCCTAAAATTTATCGTTGTAAAATAGGTACTCTAAAACAATTGGCGTCATCGTATTGTTGACACAACTCATTTTATTCAGTTCTATTTCCTTGTATACCAGCCAGTACGACGAATAAGGAACTCATTACTACGTCACAGCTTAAATAGAGTTATAACATTAGCGTTGTTTCATTTGGCTGCAATAACCAATTAGTGGATTGTTTCCATAGGCACGGGTGTCGTGTTGTACAACTATAAGTCTAATATACACTTTCGTTCTAAGTTTCATTACACAACGATGCTAATAAAAGCCATTCATGAGTAATTCCATCGTTGGCTATACTTTGCAGTCCTTTATTGTGAGTGCCAGTTCCGCGGTCGTTTGCCGCGAACAATTACCTGAATTCTTTGATACTCAAAAATTTGCTTGCGGTATTTCCTGAATGTAGATCGTTCCGAATTTGCACTTAATTTTTTTTTTTATAGTTATTAAATTGCTGACGTCGTTAGAGAAATGAAAATCAGATGATCAATGGGAACGCTACGATCAAACGATGAAATTTATTTTGTAAACGTTTTAATTGACTATAAATATCTGAAATTTATGAAGATAGCTTATTTGTCTTAATTGCTGCTCTTAAATATATGTTTTAATAGTGTGTGTATATAATTTGGCATGACTGGGCACATTACCGACATTGCATGATCTTATTTAGGAGGCCTCACGTGACTTGATGTCACGGACGGTAGTTTTGATACCTCATTGTTTTTAATGTTTATTTCAGTCCACTCTATATCCGTCAAACCCACGTATATTGTGACATAATTTCTACTGTACATAAGCATGGTGTCTAGAAATACAAACGTTGCCAAACTGATGCCTTCATACTTTAGCCTGCGTACCATACCCAGCCGCCCTTTGGCAACAGTCAGTGCCAGTAAACCATTCACAAAGACCTCCGTTAGTTCATTGGCTTTGATTTCTTTGAACCGTTGGTGATAACGCGCAGGCGCGCGAGGTAGATCTTTATCGCTGGTTTCCTTGACGTTGGCACGGCCGCACGCGTCTACATCGATTAATATTTCGTGCTTCTCGTTTCAGTTCCTAGCTATACTTGTATCGAATACGTATTACTAATAGATTGTGGCGATCTATCATTCACTATAGGAACGTTGCCAAATATCCCAGTTGTTCTTTCGGGTGTTAGGGAACTGGTCATGTGATGGCAATGATATCAATACTGTATCGGTGCATTGAATGTTGTTAATCATCTGTTAATTTATTTAAAAGAAGTAATGGAAGAAAATATATAAAAAAAATCATTGGATGAGTAAAACGATCAAGTGGTTGACACTTAAATTATACTCCTCTGGTCCCGTTCTCGGTCTCGTGATGTCGCATCTTGAAGTAATTTACTCATTTCATTCGTGACGTTAGAGTTTTTGACGCTGATCACACGTCAAATGTGGTTTGTGACGATAAACCCTCCAGATCCCACGCGTCTATCTATAATATTAATTACGAATATTGGTTGTAAGCCGTGACGTTGGTTGGTTCGGTTTTGACCAGGCTAGTTTATTTTAGCATCTCGGTATTATCTATGTGTATTTCTTTATACCATACCCTTATTTTTTATATTAAAATTAGCCAATAATTAAAATATAAGTCGTTGTGTTGCTGAGCTAAAATCTCTAGAATATCTGAACCGATTTCGCTAATTCTTGTTTAGTATGTAATAATTTATATGATTTCTTTTCACGAAAATATCCGTTTCGATTTTATCGAGCAATCAAATAAGTTTGTTACGCAAATCTGTACATACTGTAATAAAATCGCCCGAGCTGAATAACTAGCGGATTTTATAATCTCAAAACGAGCTATTTCAGAAGTAACATTGAAATACAATAGTTTTTTCCGTTGATTCATGGACTGGCATTTATAGGGCATACTGAAACAATCCGGCTCGTTTGTTTTATTTAACCGACGGTCTTTCATCAGTAACAACGGGCCTCGAAAGCAATTTAGTTTCGCAACCCTTCTCATATAGCCTGCGATGTAGGGCTGCCACTGACAAGTGGCTCGCATTGTGATTTGCACATGTCTTTATTGCATCTTCAGTTCATCGGATCCAATTAATTTCCAAACAATTTGGATTATGTTTGATATTGTCTCTTTTAAAGGATTTATTTTTAGATCCATTTGGAATTAATAAAGTCAGAGTTTTAAAAATATTGTTCTATTGTGTAAATAGTTCATATTTAATTGTAAGATTTTTATGATAAGCTTTAGCCTAACCGAGTAATGTATATAGTAAATACCTTTAAAATAAATAAATATTACCACTATCAGCCCTGTTGAACACACGCACGTTCCCTCTGGATTCCACCAGGTTATATACCTCCGGAGATCTACTTCAGTGACTCGTGTTTTGAATTCTATATTTAGCCGTTTCCAGCTTTGCCCCAATTTAATTGGTTTAGTCTTTTAAAGGAACTAAAATCGTGTATACTTTTACTTCTTTTATGCTTCGTTTGTCATTGTATTTTCTGTGTTTGCTTTATCGATTAAAGCTATATATAAACCAGCACCTTATTCACCTCAAACCGACCTATACATATGTACTATAAGAATATAAAACTATAAATTTATATAACTTTTTAATGAACGGATCTTAACGCGGATAAATTACTATTACATTTTTTACTTGACGTTTAAGTAATGAATTGTTTTACGTGTTTCAATTCTTAGAGGAGTCAATTTATTTTAGAAATAATATAACTCTGGATCTGATTTTTGTTCCTTCTAGAGGTTTTTCATCTCCGTTCTTAATAAGGTCAGGTGAATCTTCAGGTGAAAAAATATTATGCCATAATAGTTACAACTTCGATATACAAAATTGATAATTTTGTTTGATCAGAACAGCCAAAAAAAAAAAAAAAAATAAAAAAAAAAAAAAAAAAAAAAAAAAAAAAAAAAAAAAAAAAAAAAAATTTTGGGGGGGAAAAAAAAAAAAAAAAAAAAAAGGGGGGGGCCCCCCCCCCAAAAAGGGGGGGGGGAAAAAAGGGGGGGGGGCCCTTTCCCACCCCCCCCCCACCCCCCCCCCAACCTCCCGGGGAAACCGCCCCCCCCTTTGGGGGGGGGTCCAAGTCCGAACATTGGGATAGGGGAATTTTATATATTAGATTATGAAATCATAATATTAATTACTAATTTCATAAACGTATCCTATAATTAAGCCTTATTTGCGGTAAATTGACAATATTTAATTTCTGTTATATGTCGCTTTATCCTCACCACACAGTATCTGCATTGGCATTTATATTTGGTTTCATGTCTTCCGCAATCTCGTCGATTTGCTTCGCGATTTTGTATGTTAAGAGCGCGTGTTAAAGGCGCAATTGGTTTGTATTTGTGTAGTGTTATATTCGTATCGAGATTTGAATTAACCGATTTAAGTTCAGTGCATTTAAGAGCTTAGTTTCTATATTTAGGTATTTCCAATTTGGTAAAGTGAAGTAATTTATTACCTGTATACTGCACCACTTAGTAGCTTAGCGTGGTTCGTTACGGTTTTAACAGAAGGCCCAAATACATATTTTAATGCTAATGCCTCGAATTTAATTGGAGGATTGAAGATAGACATTTTTTTAATTAGTATTATAGAAAGTAGAACGCTTCCATCCTTACAGTATAAATAAATGTCATTGTTGTCTACGAAAAAATAGAGTATTTGTAAAGAACTAATGACGCTGATCTCATCGCGTAAATAGTTTGAAATATTTGTATTACTGTGAGTCAGTTTGACTGTTTGTCATGTTGATACACACGTCCTGTAACATATGCTGCACTTCCGCGAGACAGCGACGATTGCTCTAATTATACATCGCACACAACATTTACTATGCTACAAATTGGGTCATAGGATTATATACAAAATCTAACAAATTTACAGTTATCCAAAAAAATACTGTTAAAACGAAATTCGCTTTGGACAAAACGATGTGTAATGTAGCATATTCAGGTTGTTTAAATAACCTATATTAACTATATTAACATCAACAATAGTAACTTCTTTTATCCCTCTATATTTAAAATAATATAAAACAGTGGGCAAACGGTCTCATCAGCTCACCCGATGTAAAGTGATACCGCCGCCCATGGACACTTGCAATGCCAGACGCCTCACTAGTGCGTCGCCGGCCTTTAACGTCCTATACGCTCTTTTCTTTTCTATATATGCATTTGTCAGTGAAAATAATTAAAAAAGAGAGTGAATGAACACTTGATTCGAAATATTATATGCGGCCATTGCTCTCTGCTTCTTCGAATGTTTATTTATATGTTCTCCATGTTTCCTGATATAGTAACTATTGACTGCAGGTTCACTTATGAAAATCTGCAAAATGTGTATTATAATTCTCCTGAAATTACGCGTGGCGATCGTAAATATTTTGACACGTCGACTGGCCAACTCCCTTGGTGTTTTTCCTTCCTTCATTTCCAATTCCATTTCTAAGGTTAAATTTTTTGAGAGACAACTCTGTTATAATAAATTAAAAACCGTACTAACAGTACACTAACTAAAGCGATAAGAAGATCCGATTTGGTTAAAATTTATTTTTTATTTGTATACAATACGTGTTTATAAGTGACTATGGCCACATTTGCATTAAATTAAGGCATCGATTTCTGTCTACTTTGGCACAGCCTTATCGAGAACTTCAGCTACGTGTTATTGTGGAAACCGCCTTCGCTATTTATAGCTTTCAGGGAGCCAATTAATTTCGCTCCAGGTATCTGATTAAAACGCGTGTAATTTAAAATTGTGAATAAATTGTGATTTAAGCATCTCCGATACTTTAAAACTACCTTGTTTGCTGTTTTAACTCGGAACCTCTTTTGGACTCTTTGTAGTACGTTGTTCAGTGAGCTTTGTTTGTGATAACTGTCAATTCTAACACACAATGTTCTTCTACAATTGGTGTAGATAAATTCGTAAAAAACACATTATTGAAAGACGTTTGTTTAAATAATGCAGAAAGTTATCTGCAATAAAATTATGTGGATGTTTTTACAAGGATGTTAAAACGAGTCGGGTCTTGAGTCCGGGTTAAGATGCCGTTAACATTCGCGTATCCTTTCCGGAGTATTAGGTCAGTATTTTTTATTTTCACGACGCTTTAATTTGAAAAATTTCGTTTCTTAATGCCATTTTAAAATTAAATGGGATAGGCCATTCATAACGAACTTGTTATAGACTATTTTAATAAATGAAAAAACAATGATATTCAGTATATTTATGTAATTAATATATAATATCTAAATTAAAGTTTTCAAAAACAATCCGGGAAAATGGAGAACACCGTGAGCCAGTTTTGTAAAAATCCTTTTCCGGTCTTAGTCGATACCAACTCCGGGGCAATAAATACAGATAACACACAACCTCTCTGCAGCTGTGACAGTTTTGACAATTAACACCTTTTGTCTTCAGTCTACGGTGACCACGCACGCTGTAAAGCACGCGAAACGTCGGAAAAAATTTAAAATAATGTAAATATATTTAAATTTTGCAAAATACATAACTTAAATCCGTTAATAGAGTTTTTCTTTAAATGAGTAACAGTTATATTGATAAAAGACAATTTTACTTCTGGCTTTTAAAGCGACATTATATTTGCTTAAAATAGTACGAATTTCTTATATCTGGAAGACTGAAAGAAACTTAAGCTTTTTGAATGTGATACAATGAATTCATTGCCTTCACTAAAATATTGTATAATGATCAGTTCGCGTACATCGATTGTTCATGTGGGTCATGTTAGTCGTTTATTGGCAATAAAACGCTCCGGCGTTTAATACGTTTGCGAAAATATCGTTAAAAAGCTGGCTTGATTATAATTAACCCAATCGTTTACGAGATAAAGGGACGCTTACGAGGATTTCGAGCTTTTGTGTTCCGCAATTGGAACTGGAATAATTCACTTGCTTAAACAATAATTTATTAGCCAGAGGATGAAGAAGTATATTCTTTAGTTTATTAAGAAGCTACTTTATGATAAACAAACTATGAAACGTTATATAACGACGCGTGAGGCGGAAGGTGTAAATATAGATCGATAATCGTAAAACATGCCATTGAGTGGTGTAACGAGGCAGCGAGCGAACTGCCGGGACCATGTAATACAATTCACATCATACAAATACAATTTTTGAAGATCTATTTCATATTAATGTTAAAATGACTAGTGAATGAATAGTCGGGCAAATTGTGCCTGGCAGACCATAAATAGAAATAATCTGACCTTTACGAACAAATATAAAAGGAATTTACAAAAAACACTCTATAGACAGAGCTCTTCAATGTCTGGAAATATGTTTAAGCTGGCTTTACCCGATTGAATTGTAATCTCAGCAAATTCGTCGAATTTCAATTCTGAGATGATATAATTTAAATGTTTAATCGGACGATGGTTAAGTATGTACAAACAAATATTGATTGTCATAACTTTTAAAGAAAAAAATCAATTTTAATCAGTTCTTTTCGTCCTAAATGCATTTGCGAACAGCGAAAAAGTATACATTTAGTCATTTGTTGATATTCACCCTTATTTTGGCAGTTATACAGACGCAATACTACTTTGATGTTGAGTTCCAATACAGCTTTGATGTTTTATGATATTTGGTAACAATCGAAATTGGATTTTATTTTTATTTTGTTAAGGTTGGTTCTGTCGGGCTTTGATCGTTCTGAAACACTTTAATTTAATATTTTACTACGCCGTTGTTTACACAATATTTTTAATATTTAAGATTTATTTTATACCACTGAAAATAAAACTATTCTTGTATAAAATACATTTCCCAATATAAAATTACCGCTTGCCTACGCAAATGAGATCAGTAATGGTTTATCTAAACAACAACTTTGATTCCAGGTCTTAGCGGCTCGAAAGCCGACCAGCAGCACAGGCGGGAAGTGTTCGGCTCCAACTTGATTCCGCCCAAGCCGCCCAAGACGTTCCTAACGCTGGTATGGGAGGCTTTGCAGGACGTCACGCTCATCATCCTGGAAGTGGCTGCTGTGGTCTCGTTGGGCTTGAGTTTCTACAAACCGTCCGAAGACGAAAGTGATATTGGTGAGTCAGTTAGATTTTGTCATACAGACTATTAACACGATTTCACGTGGATGAGTTTTTCATAACTTTTGCTTGGTTTGCATACCGTTTTTAATAATGAATTTCTTAGCCATTTCCAAAGTCGGGTCAAGCGTACATCGCTAACATTCAAATAGAACGCAACGCATAGAAATTAGCCTACGTCCCTGAAATTGAACCGTACTAATGGATATGAAATATTGGCACAATGCAGCAAAACTCATCAAACTTTATAGGCACGAATCGATTCTAACGATTCAACTCGGTTTGCTGCTTCAATTTATATTATAATAGTGTTCAGCTTTATCGTTTTCGAGATGCGACCCTTTTATTGCAGACCGTAAAAATCATGTATGTTTTATCGTTTAATATTAATGTAAGGTGTGCCTTGTCTTATCACCTTTGTTTTTCAAGGTTTTCAAATTTATGAAACCTTCATCTATATTCGATTGACGATAAAACATCACCTTGCTGATATATCGATACCGAAATTGCAAACCAAGCTGAAGTATATCCACAGCGTGTAATTTCGATAGCTTAATATTTTGCAAATGGACTCATACTGTATATAAAGTCTATAATTTTATGTGTTCTTTTATATGTCTTTTGGATCATTAGACAGTATTGGTAAGATATAGGTGTTATTTCGTGCCGTCCTGCACTCCCCCGTCCCTTAGTTTGGCGTATGTTAAGCATAAAATAGCATACAACAGCTAATCTGTGAAACGATGCAAATAAATAATATCTTACTTAGAGCTTTTTATGTTCAATGTATGCCAATTTGATGCTTGGTCTTTAAAAGGTGTTTTGTGACTAGAAAGCAAAGGGATATTCATCAAAGGCCGGGTCTCATCCGCAGTGTCGGATAAAAATACTAAAAATATGCGACACTGTCGAGACAGGATCTGCAGCCTTTCTTCCTTTGATGTTCGTATCCCGTAGTTGTGTTTAGCACATGGTTGTTTCTAATAGCGTTAATGGGATGTTTCTAGGCAAATCCAGGGTATTAAACTCTCACGGTGTGACGAGTGCTACGTTTTTCTTTGCTTTCAAGCTCATAGTTCCTTCATGTCTCCTATTCCTATTAGTTTACACACTTTATTATGTATTAAGAGCCTGAATTGACAAATTTTAAACTTGCTTAGCTGAGACCACAGTTTTAATACCCATGGATTAAAATGAATTTGACCCATCACCTTTATTTTTAAACATTTATATGTGTATTCTTTAGTATTTGGGTGTGTGCAAATACTGTCAGAATATCTCACAGCATACATATGAACCAATGATCCGAAATAGGTATTCCGATCGCGTTCAGTTAAAATTAAAATTTATTTGTGGTTATTATAATGGCGTAGAATTTATAATAATGAGTGTTGATTAACCGTAAGTATTGTATTAGCTTCACTGATAATTATTTATAGTCATATACTCTGGACTGTCGGGCTATTTCCAATATTATATCTATAAAGGTATACAATATCTCTGGGCCGTGACTTTGTATTGTTAGTAATGGGGTCGTAAGTTCGTGAGAATATGAACAAATGTCCCTTTTGTCCCAAATTGAAAATATTTCTTACGTTTTTCCATTGCCCTGTATTATTGAGTATTCCAACTTAATAAGTTCAAATTTCTGTACCTCAATGCTCTTTTCTTGTATTAATATCTCCGGTAACCCGCACCTGATTAAAGTAATAACCAAATAGATGGATAGGGTGTAAGAAAGTGGCAGACATATTAATATATAGTGAGGAAATAGACATGCCTTAGACCTATGTCAGGCTCGAATTGACCTACTTGCGCATTGATAAAGTACCGATTAACGAATCAATGATTTAATGTTTCGAGGCAGTCAATTAATTGTAAAATGTAATAAAACAAAAGTTATAAAATTTATGCGCGACTAGAATACAATGTGCATTTCATACAAAGAAAACCACAAATTGCATAACGAAGCACGTGGAGTATCTTTTATACAAATTAATTTTAACTAGCCTGTAATGAAATCCGAGGCACAATTCCGCTCAAGTGGTTGTACAAAGCTCCGTTCTAACGATGCCACCCTGAGCCCGGAAAATGCAGGTCCACACGCTACAAGTGCTTGTTACCACAGAAAAGAGCAATTTTATAACTTGGTTCTTTTCATCGCGACTCAAAATACAATGCTTAATAAAACATGTTCATTTGCATATAATATTTAACTGCAATTTACCGAAAATGTTGTCAATCAATATTATTGTACCTTAGAATTCATAATCGGTAGAAGGATCCGAAAGGTCTTTCCAACTAAATATAAAACATCTTATATTATAAAACTAACAACCTAAATAATTGCCGTAATACATAAAAGTATAATTTATTAATTTTAACCGCAACTTTGTTGGCCATCATAATAATATTATACACGCAAATGGAAAATTACAAGGGTCTTGAAAAGAGTGTGTATACCAATATCTACTTTATATATACTTAATTAAAAACTACATTTAGAAGTGGTCAGTATTCACATTACATCGCCGGTGTCAATTTTAAATTTATTCCAATATTCCAGTTATTCACATAAATTTTTAATCTTATTCTACCTTATTATATAGATTTGGCTAATTCGGGTCACTGTGTGTAGTTTCTGAACACTTTTCAAGCTCTAATCTATGCCTCATACTTCACCTATATTTCAAGTTGAAAATTTTAAAGAAGTTTCTTTAGTTAATGTGTGTGAATTTGAACTAATAGAGCCTGAATTAAGGCCGCGTACGGATTTTGATGCTGACTCATGGTTATGGACAGGCTAAACGGTCACAGCACAGTAGTATTTGCCACGAAGCACAGCTTGGAATATAGATCGAAGTTCTTTCTTGTTGTCTTGATGTACACTTTACACCGTCCTTACTCTCACGTGTTTTAAAAAGATGGGTCATACACGTTTTGAGAAAAACAGCACTATAAATGTTCATCTTAACGAATATGAGAAACCAAATGTTGTATTTCAGGGCATATTGATGAAGAAGAGGGTCATTACCAATGGATCGAGGGTCTCGCCATCTTAATATCAGTTATAGTTGTCGTTATAGTCACAGCGTTCAATGATTACACGAAAGAAAGACAGTTTAGGTGAGTTATTCAAAGCCTTTATTAAATATTAACGCAAAAATATTTACATTTTTCACCATTTTGCCTATAAATTTTGCCCCTCCAAAATATACCATTTTTTTTGTTAAAACTTATTACGGTCCGTGTCTAATCTCCGAAATGAATACTCCAGAGGTCTCCAGTCTCGGATAGAAGGTGAGCACAAGTTCGCAGTGATACGGAGCGGCGAGGTGAAGCAGGTACCAATCAGTGATATAGTGGTGGGGGACATCTGCCAGATCAAGTATGGAGACCTCCTACCCGCTGATGGGATACTCCTGCAGAGTAACGACTTGAAGGTACTGTTTTCATCCACAATTACATTCCAATCAGAGCGAACTACCTTAGGCCAGCGATAAATATTTTTACTTGTAAAATAATGTTATTGAGTAAACAATCAATTAGCCTAGTAACATCTGACACAATTATAAAAGATAAAAATGCCGCATAGCTGTTATCAAATCACTGTAGCGTTATCTTATATCAATTTGCGTCAGCCGTCACTGCACGTCGCGTGAATCACTGAATGCGACAAATTGATCAAGTAATATTCAAAGAATCATTTATCTCCTCGAATATTATGAAGAGGATTGTATTTGCTCTTGGAATGCTACACCATTACATTCATAATCACCATGGGCTTAATGTCAATCCAGAAAATTCGCATACTAGGTGCATACTTAAAACTATGTTTAAACACTTTTAAAAGATTTTTATTGTATTCACACGATATAAAAATTATTGGTCAAACACTATCCTATTAATTCTATTATAATCCAAATGCTATGCTCGCAAAAGACTGAAATTCCCTCCCTTCGTTTGTATTTCCGCAAAAATATAACATGGCCGTTTCCAAAGGTGTGAATTACCACCCTTGCTTGTATCCAGTTTCATCTTTAAGGACGCAAACAATCGTCTGGCTAATCTTAATAAAAGAAAATAAAAAAACGCCCTTCCAGCTTCCCTAGTCAACATATGTATATTTCAGATCGACGAGTCCTCGTTAACGGGTGAATCCGACCATGTGAAGAAGGGAGAATCGTTTGATCCCATGGTGCTATCCGGTACACACGTTATGGAAGGTAAAACTGATTCATATAAAATACTCATAGTAATTCCTTACGCCTTTAAAAGAACAACAGACAAAAACTGCAATGTGTCCTCACATGTGAATCAAAGAATTACTAGATTAAAATGAATTTCAGGCTCAGGAAAAATGCTAGTAACCGCAGTGGGAGTGAACTCGCAAGCCGGTATCATCTTCACGCTTCTGGGTGCAGCCGTCGACAAGCAAGAGAAAGAGATCAAGCAGATGAAGAAAGGTCAGTGCCATTCCTTTTAAACGTACTGTATTCTTTCTGGACGTTATAATTCGATTCTACAAAGTTGTGAGCGTTATTTAAAGGTTAGGTCTAAATATGTTCTCGTTATATTTTAGACGCCAGAAAGAAATCTCAATAAAATATTACCCGCTAGCTAACTAGAGAATGCTCGTTTAGAGAACACGAACTAAGTGAGAGGGCTTTTAGAAAACTTAGTATGCTTTGACAGGTGATATCCACTATCCCGACACAAACGATTTTTTTATTAATAATTCTTACACTCAAATACAGCCGTTTTTTTAATGAAGTATAATAGAGTGATCTTATTGCTTTCATACAATGTAAGACTGTTTTTTTCATATACACTTTTCTAATTTACGATTCCCTCCTTAACAATGTTTTTTTAAATACACAAACCAAAAGATATCAAATGTCAAAGGATTTGCGTGCATTAGCGATTTGATTGCGATGCTCGTTGACGACACACACCTGTGGTGAATTATTTTTAGATTAAGTTGGTGAAACAACTGTAGTAGCAGGAAAATATAACATTCAATCGTACTAAAAGGCCCTAAATTCTTCGTTTCACCAATCACATCGTTAACATAATTTGTGTAATACCACTTAGTGTTTCAGTTACATCAGTTAAGTTTCACCAGGTTAGTCTCACACATGAGATTATTTTATGTTTTGAGAACCCATTGTTTTGAAACCGTGCAACATTGTGGTCAGTTCGTGTATGTGTTTGACTAATGCCTGATACTGTCTTGTCAGCATGGTCCCATACCCCTGTAGTAATTAGATTAGATGTCACCCTCTATCTGTATAAATTCCCATATAAAATAATCTCGTTTCCAGTTTAAATAAATAAAATAAATCCATTAAAAAGTTGCTCAAACACTTGTGGAAGGTAATTTTTACATTCCACCCCTCGGTGGTTATCCGCTTCAAACACAACTGCTTGAGCAACTCGGCCTCGAACTACACGAAATCCTCACATGTGTAGTAGAAGGGTTCTAGATTTAGTCCCACTTAGTGAGCCATACAATGACATCCGTTTTTTCTCTCCACCCCCGCCCCTGGCCTGACGCACCCCGCCGCCGACGAATAAACGATAAATACACATTTACCCGCATCGTGGTACTGTCGTGTTGGCATGATGTAAAACCAATATCGCTGTCCTAAACGTGTACGCTTGTATTGGATATACGATTGACCAAATTGGCCCGTTAGAAGCTAAAAAGCAACGCAAGGAGACGCAGCGCAAGAGCCTCACAGGTAAGTTCCCTTGCCTCAGCCCCGCTTGCCACTCTTATGCTTCCATTACTCATAACGCTTCTTGATAAATAATTAATTTGTAAAGAATAAACCGATAAAATATCACTAAGCAAAATTTGTACAATGCAAGATATCTTTGTAACCTGTGATGTCGTACTCAGCACGATGTATGACACCCTGTCTTTCGGATTGATAGTGAATGTTGCCAGCTTCGTGTGTTGACTGTCCGGGAGTCTGCTGTTGTCATTGCTCAATAGCAGACCCTCGTACAAATGTAAGTAGACCATGACGCCTAGGGGGTGGTTTAGGTGACGAAGACGCTCTGCCGGCGGCCGCCAACCACGCCCGCGCCGACGACAACCACGTGGCGCCTTCCGACAAACCGGCGCCCGAGGCCAGCCACAAGAAGGAGAAGTCCGTGCTGCAGGCCAAGCTCACCAAGCTGGCTATTCAGGTCGGCCTCACTCACCCTTACTTGCGATGTGCTTAATCTGTTCGCAACTCATCTCCAACCGTTTACGATAACAGATTGGCTACGCTGGTTCGACGATAGCCGTGCTGACTGTGATAATCCTCATCATCCAATTCTGCGTGCACACCTTCGTCATGGAGCAAAAGGAGTGGAAGGCCACGTACATCAACAACCTCGTGAAGCATCTCATCATCGGTGTCACCGTGCTGGTAGTGGCTGTGCCTGAAGGTCTACCGCTGGCTGTTACCTTGTCGCTCGCTTATTCGGTCAAGGTGAGTGATTAACGAGACTCCTCTGCGATAGTATTAAGTAGGTCATCGGTCTAATTGTAGTTGCCAAATAATCAAAGATCAAATAGATACAAATTGTCATGATTATTGCAAAGTTTAGTTTAATCTGACGCAATTGATTTAACACACGGCCTCCTATCCATTCCCACCACTTTTTCGCTCATGCCACTATTCGCGCGGAAAGGCAATGAGTCACAAGAAATTCCTGGGCAAAAAAAACCTTTGTCAGAAACGTAAAGACGTGAAACGAATCCAAAATGCCACTCCATTTGACACGTCACAACGTTTGGGTTATTTTATCAAGATATAAAAATGTCTCGATTCATCTACGAAAAGGGACGGAATCGATGAGGTAAGCCTACCGTACGTACGTATTTTCTCGTATTCCTGCTGCCGTGTGAACAAAATAACCTTATCTAAAACAAGTTTGTGAAAAGTGTTAAAAATGATGAAATATTTTCAGAAAATGATGAAAGACAACAACCTGGTGCGTCACTTGGACGCCTGCGAGACCATGGGAAATGCCACTGCCATCTGCTCAGATAAGACTGGTACTCTCACCACCAACAGGATGACGGTGGTGCAGTCGTACATCTGCGAGAAGCTGTGCAAGGTCACCCCGCACTTCAGGGATATCCCCGCGGAGGTGGGAGAAACCATGATCGAGGGCATATCTGTCAACAGCGCTTTCACTTCGAGGATTATGGTGCGTGCCACTGCTTGTATATTATGCGCTATAATTCATGACATAAATAATATTGAAAAACTCTTCTTCCAGCCATCCCAAGACCCCACAGGGCCTCCGATGCAAGTAGGAAATAAGACCGAATGTGCCCTCTTAGGGTTTGTCCTGGGCTTAGGACAGAGTTATGAAGCAGTTCGCGAAAGACATCCAGAGGAATCGTTCACACGAGTGTATACGTTCAACTCGGTTCGCAAAAGTATGTCCACGGTCATTCCGCATAAGGGCGGTTATCGCCTCTACACTAAGGGTGCTTCCGAAATCGTACTTAAGAAGTGAGTCATTTATCTGGTTGGTTATTGGACATATGTGCAGGTAGTTAAATTTCAATCGAATAATACGAATTTCAGATGCGCGTTTATCTACGGCCACGAAGGTCGGCTCGAGAAGTTTACGAGGGACATGCAAGATCGGCTCGTGAGACAAGTCATCGAACCCATGGCCTGCGACGGACTCCGAACCATTTCGGTGGCCTACAGGGACTTTGTGCCCGGCAAAGCTGAAATCAACCAGGTACCGCAGCTGTGTTAACTCGTTCAGCTTATTTCAATTAGAGTCAAACATTCATTGAATTCAGGCAAAGCCATTTAAAGATATTTGTATAACCTTTATTAAAATCGCTTCATTGATTTGTATCCCGAATAACCCTCAGGTGCACATAGACCAAGAGCCGAACTGGGACGACGAAGACAACATCGTGAACAACCTGACTTGCCTCTGCGTCGTCGGCATCGAAGACCCCGTGAGGCCTGAGGTAAGTGTGGAGTAGCGTGGAGTGCGCTCAGCGGCCCCGTCTCTTACGACCTCGCATCGCCAGGTGCCGGAAGCCATCCGCAAGTGCCAGAAGGCGGGCATCACGGTGCGCATGGTCACGGGAGACAACGTCAACACGGCTCGCTCCATCGCCATCAAGTGCGGCATTCTCAAGCCCACCGACGACTTCCTCATCCTCGAGGGCAAGGAGTTCAACAGCCGCGTGCGAGACGCCAACGGGGAGGTAGGCCGCTCTCACGGCGGACTCGAACACTAGCGGAGTCCTTCGATTCTCAAACTCGACTCCCGCAGATCCAGCAGCACCTGCTGGACAAGGTGTGGCCGAAGCTGCGCGTGCTGGCCCGCTCGTCGCCCACCGACAAGTACACGCTGGTCAAGGGCATGATCGAGTCCAAGGCCTTCGACAAGCGAGAGGTCGTGGCCGTCACGGGCGACGGCACCAACGACGGGCCCGCGCTCAAGAAGGCCGACGTGGGCTTCGCTATGGTGACTAAGCTTGCTGCTGCTGACGCCGGATAGCGCTTCTCAGCCGTGTACAATGTGCCTTGCGACTTCCAGGGCATAGCGGGCACGGACGTAGCCAAAGAGGCCTCCGACATCATCCTGACGGACGACAACTTCTCCTCCATCGTGAAGGCCGTGATGTGGGGTCGCAACGTGTACGACTCCATCGCCAAGTTCTTGCAGTTCCAGCTCACGGTCAACGTGGTGGCCGTCATCGTGGCCTTCATCGGCGCGTGCGCCATCCAGGACAGTCCGCTCAAGGTACGCGCGCGTCTCTTGCGGTGCGGTGGAGCGGGGCGGACTCGATAACGTGAAGTGTGCTCGCAGGCGGTACAGATGCTGTGGGTGAACCTCATCATGGACACGCTGGCGTCTCTGGCGCTGGCCACGGAGATGCCCACCCCTGACCTGCTGCAGCGGAAGCCTTACGGCCGGACCAAGCCCCTCATCTCCCGCACCATGATGAAGAACATCCTCGGACAGGCTGTTTACCAGCTCTTCATTATCTTCTCTCTGCTCTTCGTCGGTGAGACTGCGATTCAATATTAGTAATTTAGATCTAGTCGTAAAACGACGGATGCCTAACGGTCACCGTGGTTCAGGTGACAAGATGCTGAACATCCCTTCGGGCCGGGGCCAAGCCCTCGGAACGGAGCCCACGCAGCACTTCACCATCATCTTCAACACTTTCGTAATGATGACGCTCTTCAACGAGATAAACGCCCGAAAGATCCACGGCCAGAGGAACGTCTTCGAGGGACTCTTCACCAACCCCATCTTCTACTCCATATGGATTGGCACTGCGTTCTCACAGGTGACTCATTTTTTATTACTACTACAGAATGAAGAGAAAATATATCGCGCGGCTCGGAGATGATCTACCCAATATTGGCTTGCAGGTGATAATCATCCAGTTCGGCGGCATGGCCTTCAGCACGGCTGGCCTGTCCGTGGACCAGTGGCTGTGGTGCCTGTTCTTCGGCGCCGGGACCCTCGTCTGGGGCCAGCTCGTCACCACCATCCCCACCAGGAAGATACCCAAGAAGCTCTCGTTAGTATCAGAGTTATCATTGCATTCATTCATCAGTTCCCACATAATTCCAAATTCTTGTATTCGACCCTCAAATTTGCCACTTTATTAATTCGATGTACCCCAAAGCTGGCGCAAGATGCGCCGACGCATTTCCGATCCGACAGCGAGACAAGCCTCGCATGTGCCCACGACTAGCGCTAGGGCTAAACATCGGGAAGTGCAGTGAGTCCGAACTCAGATAGTTGAAAAGCATTTAAACTGTAGAAGAGTGAATTCGTTGAGTAGCGTCATTGTACATAAGTAGTGTCCACCCATCACCATCACCATTAGCGTTGTGACGTATTTCGTTTGGAGAGTAGTAGAGTGGTAACGAACGGTTGTTGCGTTTGATCCAGTTGGGGCCGCGGCCAGCCTGACCCCGAGTCGATCCAGCCAGGGCCGGACTACGACTCCGACCTCGACAAGAAGCCCCGAGCGGGGCAGATCCTTTGGATCCGGGGCCTCACGCGCCTTCAGACTCAGGTACGCTCGCCGCGACACGTCGGGGCCTCCGGGGCACCACGTCTCTAGTCTTATCGCAAAGACTGACGCCATATAACATGCAACAAAAGATAGGGTTTTCTTAGTTTTGTTGCCATTTGGGACGATGTAGGGTTTTGTGAGTGTCTGCTTTGATTTAAATCTGTGACAACTGAGATAAACGGGGATTTTATGTATACGAGGGTTAATGTTGGGAGTTGATCAGATATCAAAGTCACCTTTTATTCAATGGCTGTGAACCTATTAATGTGATTTTAGTTTTTGTTCGCAACTACAGAATTGTCAATTTAATCCATAGAGAAGTATTAGCTAAGGCAAAGTAGAAAGTAAGAAGGGATAAGTTTTAGTTTACAGCGTGAATTCACTCGGAGCGCAGCCTCCGAGGAGATACTTGGGCATCCTGACTTACCGACTAAACGAATCACGTTTTGTTACGATATTGCATCCATAGAATGTGATAGATTAGACCTCATTTCTTACACATTCATTTACAGTAAGCCGGATTATTCACAGTTCGCAATGTTAAACGTCTAGTTATTGCGTTTCTTGTAACTTAAATATTTTTAAATTTCTGTTTTTTTTTCTTTATTTCAATTATGTTTCACTTATTTTCCTTGGTTCAGTTAATTCTCCTACGCTTAAGTTTTTCAATAGTTTTCTATGCCTACACAGAGAAACACTTTACAAATTATTAGAGTAGAGATGCTATTATTTTTGGCCCATTAACGTAGTGCGCTCGCTCGTTGGCTCGCCAACAATTTGGAACAGTTGAAACATGACGCGTTGGCGAGCGAACGAAACGGGCTGAATTGTTTATTTTGTTAATTTAATTTACACCTGGTTTCATGACACTCTCCAGCTATCTCTAAGTTTCACCTTTACCTCTCGCTCTCGAGTAGTTCTGTCCCTGTCATGAAACCCGGGAGCCCGTAGACACGAGTAACGGCCGTGCATGCTCAGCAGAACCCGAACTTTTGTCTATCCCGCCCTAATACCCGTTGGCATGCATTTGACGTAGGCTGTGACGATTTTACTTATCCCTTATCCAGTTGGACCCAAACAGTGACTATGACTAGCGATAGAGATTAATTACCACATAACAAAACACGAGCGACTTCCTTCTGTCTATCTATGTTTTATTTAGTCATACTGACTGTTTGATTTGATCTTTATTTGTCTGTTTACTGTTTGGTTTAAGAAAGTGTTTGCTTGTGATCACCCGCCCCCGCTGCCCTGAAGGGAGCTCCCGAACCGACTCGCGACCCGCGCACGTTCACTAACACGCGTTTACGTATTCCGAGCAGTAACTTCATTTGAAACCTTTGTTGCGATTAATTTGTTCAATGTTTATTATTTTATACCGAGTTGTGTTGAGTTACTGCTGTTAAGGAACGTTTTCTTTGAGTGTGGAGTGGATTTTCTCAGACCTGTAGAGCATGCCGTGAATTTGCGACGTACTAACGACTCGTTCGACCCTCCCCGACCCCATCCCTAGTCTCAATGTTTTGTGTTTTTTATTTGTTTTTGTTTTGTTTGTTTGTTTGTTTTGTCCGTGTGTTGTCCCGAGGAGGTAGCAGCCGGCGGCGGTTGTATGTAGTTGCCTGCCTTGGAAGCCTTCATTGTGTTATGTTGCGTATTATGTTAGGCTTCTGTAGTGTCTATTAGTATGTACATAGAGAGCGGCGACGGCGCGACGGTAAGTAGCGTTAGTGTTTACTCATATGATAAAGTTAACCTATAAAATTGTGTAGCTTATTAACTATGTACGGTCGAGGCGTTTGCGCGCCGTGACGATCAAACGTAGGGAAATCCTTGGCTCCTGAACTAACAAAGCATGGTAGATTAAGATGACTGCGTGCATAGCGAGCCGTCCGATATGAATAGACCGTGATAGGTGACGTAGTCCCCTCCATGCACTAGGTGGCAGCTGCGGCGTTGTCTAGGCCTAGAATAGACGTCGGGAAAGCTAAGCCCTCGTTCGGCCTCCCCTAGCTCCTCATTATCGTTTTGTTTGGTTTTTAGTTGGCACTCTCATTTACAACGACACCGGTGTAGACACACACGCCCATACACACACACACACGACCTTTCTTACACTCACTCTGAAGCTGCAATATTTTCAGCCCGTTTGGTTTGTTTTCCGTACATTCAACACTCGACTGTGATAAGCCGGTAACTCGAGTCCGCATCCTCACACGTCCCACCCATGTACAGACACACATAAATAAATGTCTTTTTTAAAGGTGTCTGCTTCGGCTGCGACAGATTGGGGAAAGTCATGACGTCATCTGCTTCTTTATTCCTTTTATTTCGATATTATTTTCTTTTATTGGTTCAACCTTCAAATTGTTCGTCCCTCCTTGTTCTTCGTCGTTTGGATCGGTTCCTATTCTGGTCCTAACAGTCGCCACGTTGGAGATGACGTCATGTCACCTTCTGGCTGCTACCCCCAAGTTAAAAGATTACTTACAGTATGACTCGGTATGGAATTACTCGTTTATTATATAAAAAAAAAAACACTTTGGCTTGCACTGCCTAATTACTGACGAAAAAATTAAAAAAGAAAACAGTCGTACATTATAGAGCTTATTTTAAAGCGCATCAAGTGACCTCTTAGATTCTTCTAAAAGGAATATTGCGAGTATTTTCATACGTGTCGCTGAGACGGGAGTGGCCAGGAGGCGGTAGGGCTGTCCCCGACCTGTCGAGCTAAGCTAGGGCTGCGTATAGGACGGTGTGGAATGGGGCGAGGCGCGCGTGGTAGAGCGATGTTGTTGGCAGCCCCGGCCCGTGCTCGAGACTGAGGTGTAGTGGCGGCCGCGGCGAGTGCCGGCGCGCTGCGTGCGACGGACGCTCACGGTACCCCTAGCGTGCCCCTAGTGCCCCTAGTGCCCCAGCGCCCCCAGCGTGCTCCAGCCTCCTAGCGCGACTAGCGCCGTTCCTCACCCCGTCGACGAACGCTTCTCTCCGACACGGTGCCTCAAGTGGCTCGCTCCCGTTTTCTTTCCAAAGAAGAGAAGCGTCTCGTCGGCTCCACCCGTCGTCCTATAGTGGGTAGCGTAGTTTCTTCTCTCGACGCTCGCGGCAAGCCGTTTGACACTCCAATCGCAAGCACACTAACTTCGGGCGCGGGTCAAAGTCTTGCCGAGAGTGCGCACGGTCCTCACATCCGGCACGCGGTCTTAGCTCGGTCCCGGGTCACTGCACGTGGTCGATTCACTCGGCACAGGTCTGCATGCATCCACGCCACACTCGTGCGCGGGGCGGGCGGGCGGTTGGGCGGCTCAGGGCGGGATGAGAGCGCCTTTCGGTTGCAGCTCCGCGTGGTGCGCGCGTTCAAGTCGACGCTCGAGGACCTCGAGGAGCGCCTGTCCGCGCACTCGGCGGCCGGCCTTCGCTCCAGGCTGCGCGCGCCGCCGCAGGACATCGCCTACATCGACGCCGATGACGTGCCCGCCGCCGACCGTACTTAACCGCACCCAGGGTGGCCTCGGTCTGTGTCGCTACGCGTTTGAACCTACTTTGAAATTGTCAGTAGCTCCGAACAATAGAGGTTCAAACTCGCTAGTGACGATTGCCGAGCCGCACATCTTGTGTTGTGGTGTATTTGTTATATTCCAGTTGTTAATATTATGAATGGTTCGTAACGCCTCCTACACTATTGTTAAAGACGGTCTTTGGTGGCCCATTCGTGCGTACGCGAATAAGAGATTTGTGGAAGCCTATTAATAGCCGTACACCCTCCCTCCCTCACGTTTTCGAATCTTTACTCGACCGCGCCCGCGGCTAACGAACACTGCTATTTTAGAGGTTTTATTTGTAAATAGGTTAGCTAATCGTCGAACACCTTATTTGTATTGTATATCAGTGCGGTTTGTACAGCTCTACACTGTTAGCGCCTTTATTTATTACTCGAACGATTCGTTATGTTTGATAGAAATTTTTGGGACCACTTTACCCATATCTACCTGTCCGAAATAGCTACCTAGGTCTATCTTGTACAAATTTACACATCGGCATGAATGAGACGCTACGACTTAATGTTAAAAGTATATTTACAGTAATAAAAGTTTAAGAGTAAAAAGAGATTTCATTGAAGGTACGAAGAATGTTTAGAGCTCGTTCTATTTCAGATGTTGACGGTAAGTGTAGGGTGACGTAGGAGCCACGCAGCGGTTACGGTCCGTACTAACAGTTAGTATATAGACATCGGTTAGTGCCCGGTCAGCGATAGATTTGCATATTTACAAAGATTAGGAACGAATCGCTACTAGTTTTTCCCTCTTCAAACGTCGAAATAAATTTCGTGTAATCCACATCCGTTGCTGACCGTACAGAGAGCATGTCGTCTTGCACGTTGTTTGCCTTCGGTACATATTCTAACAAAACACGACAGTAACGTTATCTACCTGCCAGAACCGAGCGCCCCTACGTAACTTTTTCACACATGATTTGCTTCTATCGTATGACGAGGAACCGACGAAAAGATTGTTGATAATCGGAAAGTACAATGTGGTCGATGCAAGTGCGACGCGATTACGACGCAACGCATGTGTGAAGAAGACACTAGCACTTTGAACCACGTCCGTCGAAACTTAGCTTGTAAGTGCAGAGTATATATTGAAGAAAATGTTGTGGTACAAGAACGTTGTTTTTACTTTGGTTTTATATTTTTTGATTCGCTTCGCATTTAAAGTGTGCATGCTTATGTTACAGCGATGTGCCTGACCGATGTATGTATGCACAGTTGTATTTTATTAGATGTTTGGTAGAGTTAATATTTATGCGCTTAGAATGTTAATTTATTTAGTCTCAAAACCGTATTATTGTTCAGATCTGTCCTACCAAACAACTAAATTTAGTTTAAGCAGCTAATACGAATAAGCAAGTTTATGTATGTCTCCACTACACCAAATCTAGAGAAATAAGAACTTATCATTTTAATATGCTTTTTTGTTTATTTTTTTATGTTTTAACGTTGACTTGGTTGTGTAAGTACTTATTCATTAAGTTTTTTCCGTTTTGATTTAAATGTAACAACTAACTTTACCGGCATATAAGCGACCAGTTAAAAACTCATTTTAATAAATATTTATTTGAAGATTAGCGATATTTTATTTTGGACCTCGGAGTGATCCGCACTTCATCGCGATGCTCACATACCGGATTTTTTCTCTTAAACTTTCTTTCGTAGTTGTAGTTTTTTTCACGGTAATTTTAACTCTTTGTAAATGCTACTGGATGCCCTTGAACCCCAACCCAGCTAGTGAATGACCCCTAACTTAGTCTAGGCACCTAGGACTGCTAAGTATTGTAACGATTAACAAGCAAGCTAACTTCTAGATCTTTCGGAATTCTAAAACCAATCGCCCGAAAGAGCCCATTGCTTGGTTTTAGAAGGCCGCCTATCCGTCGTAGTGGCCGGATAACTCGTGCGAGCCGAGCGAGACTGACTCGGCCGTGTCATTGTTTTCCAGCAAAAGGCGGACATATTGGCTGGCCGCAGGATTTTTGTCAATAATTATTTGGCGGAGCACAGGAGAATCAGCGTGCAATCTGGGGGCAGTTCCATACCAGCGCTCAGCCCCGTTTCGCATCAGAGCGATGAATAAACAAAACTATAAATATATAAAACACTTGTCGTATCGTAAAAGTAATCGTACCGCGTAAAAAAGCTTACACATAGTGAGTTAACCAACTGCCAATGAAAAATACGCCTTTTAAATTATAATCTCGTATAACTTTTTCTGAAAATTTTAGTAGATTAAAAATATTACTAAAAGTATAGTAGTAAGTTGCGAAATATAGTCTAGTAAATAATGGTGCACCAATTTTTGAATTGTTCGCGTTGATTTTACGAGTCGTTGAAAACGTAATTATTTTTCTACGAAATAATATATATACCTAAACGTGATAATTTAATATTTGTTTCTGTAAATAACAATCCATTGAACAATTTTCTCAGATTGTGATGTTGTTGTGTGTTTGAAAGTTAGAATTTTATATAAAAATTATAATGTGCCATTTTTATAGACAAATTATTTATGAATTCTGCTGACAAGTGCTTTTTAATGAGGATATTTGAATTTGCTTGATATGTTTGTAGCTTGTGTATCGTTGATCATATATGTTCTCTGTATTTGCCCGTAGCGCTTTCCATGAAGAGTAAAGGCATGCATGGTAACAACATTACATATGCCAAATGCATGCACTTAGCCATAGTCACAGACAATATGACTTACCACCAACATGTATATCTACACTACATATACCTTCCTTTCTGATATTATATTTTTCTTTGAGACATTTTGGTTTCTTCTTTCAGGTTTGGTTTCAAGCAAATTTAACTATCCATCGTGCATCCATATTCTAAGATATAATCTATTTATATAGAGTAATTTTAAAATTTCTGCACTTCGTGTAGTGAAAGTTAATCAATGCCTGCTTATATTAAGACTTAGATTATTTATGGAACTAAGCGAATACGTGTCTTGGTGTACACCAACATAGGTATACAATTTCGAAACGAAACCGATCTTATAAACGCTTAAATATTCACGCAAATAGTCTTATACACTGATTATAGCATGAGCGGAAACCGCGTAGCCGCTCGGATACTTCATGTTTTAGTAATAAAGTATCTATACTCCAAAATTAACTTTTATTTCAACCGTTTGCTTCGTGTTGGAGAGCCGCATTGATAAGGTAATTCAAGATGGGATTGTTGCCGTTGTGATATCGTCAGACGTGCGAATGTTTGTCGTTATACCTAGACGTATAGACTATGCTTGCTTCTTGTCACTGTTTGCGCATGAATAGTTAGATCGACAGCCAGCTTTACGTAGATGTTACGTGTCTGACAAGTAGGTACAGATCTGGTATGTGAGCGAATCGATGTGAGCTTCTAGACGCATGGACACACGACGTGTGAACACGGAATACACTCACAACACACGCAAACAGTGCCATTGGCTATACTGACCTTGCGAGGTAAAACTTCACTCCAATTGGTTCTACCTCCAAATTGTACATTAAACGGAGCCCTGGATTAAACGTGTAAAATAGTTTTAAGTGCACACCCCATGAATGTGCTTCTTACGGTGTAGGAAGACCCTGCGTTATTTTTATTTATCTGTTTTTATTTTAGTCTCCTAATCTTGACGCTTCGAGGAGCACTGCTTGTCAGTCCCTCTGAGTCTACTTCTACACTGTAGAAACTGTCACTGCTAATCGCATCGAACGCTATTCTAAAACGTGTTCTCGCTCGGGAGCCGATTTGGCCATCATAGTCCATCACGAGTTTAGAACAGCGTTGGAGCAGCCGTCCTCACGGCGCGTCGTGACTCATTACGAGTCCTGATCTTTCATATTCTTGTTTTTATTTTCTTTTCCATGAATCCCCATTGCACACGGAAGGTCATAGGTGGCGAGTTACAAGAGCGCTTGATTCCTGTGCCCTACAGCAAGACTTCTACCGATCAAGCTGTAAGATTTGAACAAACGCCTGCTCTTTCACTCACCTCGTTTGTTTTTATTTTTCCCTCAATGTTCTGTTCGACTTTACTGTACTCTGAACTCAAGTGTTTCCGTTGTTACTGTATCCTTCTTGTTGTGAGCTGACCCTTTAACTTCCGCGCTGTGTCTGTTGAATTTAATCGGTCAGTGTTGCTTGCATGCCTCCATCGCCACCGCACGCCGCATGACTCCACTGGCTTCAGTCAATGTTGTTCACCGTATTCAGTTCGATTCCATTCAACGTGCAAAACGTTTGTGCCTTCGAACTTACTACTTCGGACGTTTCATTGGAAATAGAGAAAAAATAAGCCAGGAATTCATTCTGTAGAGGCTTAGCGATAGGATCATCTTATAGCCAGCTGTGTAGGATATTTGAGCAAAAAAAAAACTATATTGCATCAATAGTGTTAGTTGTATATATTTTGTTGCCACACATTTTGCACCCGATGCGTACTTATCATTCCGCCAGGGGTCCGTCACGGACCTGTCATAAATTAGCTTTTAGTAATCTCGAGCGCTTAGGTGGTTAGGGTCAGCTTTGCCTCTAGCATGAGTTATATGAATTAACACGTGTAGTTAGCATTTTGCTCGTCATCTACCGACCACTTGGGATCGGTGCGGTGCCTGATAAATCATTATTCTCGATCATAAAAAGCTCATACTAGGGGTGGCTTTCTCGGGGTGAGGGCGTTGCTTTTAGAGCAGGATAGCCCTGCCAGCGACGAGTGGCGAGGAGTGTATTTGGGGGTAGCGACACTGCATGCGCAGAAGCGACATCACGGGAGCCCGCCAGAGCCCGGCCGAGTGTGGAGTGTGATCTACTTCCTTGGATGTCGTGGACCGATGTGACTCAAGTTTTACTTACGCTTTCGCCTCTTTTATGGCTCAATGTGCTTTTACCTGTTTCTTAATAAAGAACCTCCCGACTCGCCGCTCGCTGGGGCGAGTCGGGAGGGCCGCAGCAGCGCGTCCCGGGCTCGCGAGCCGGGGCCGCGAGCGGAGCGGCGGCGTGAGCGGTCTGTTGTGCGCAGATCCGCGTGGTGAACGCGTTCCGGCAGGGGCTCGACGGGCGCGGCTCGCTGGCCGACGCGGCGCTGGCTGAGGCACTGCGCAAGCAGACCGCGCTGTCCAAGCGCTACTCGCACTCGTCCAGCGTGGACTACGAGCAGCAGCTGGCCCCGCCCGACCTGGACGTGGAGCGGCTGTCCAGCCACAGCCACACCGAGACCGCCGTCTAACGCCCGCACCGAACGTTACTTATTGTTAACTAGTGTGTTTAATTCGATTGTTTTGAAAATATTTTATTATTATACGCGTGCCCCGGCGCGCGTCTGTTGAACAAATGAAATATTGTAATAATTAATTTTAGTGTTAAGCGCGAGAACGAGCGAATGGGCGTGTGTTTTTTGAAACAAAGTAAATAAAAATTCGCGTAGCGTCGTGTCACCACGGAATGAAATGTTTTATATCGCTTTTGTGGAAGACGTCGCGCGGCGGCGGGCCGCGGGCGAGCTCGCCTTTTGTATAAACCGTTTCATTACTTAACCGATTAATTATCGCAGACGAGTCTCGCCTTCCGCCCGCCCCGACCTGCGACCCCCGCGCGCGCCTTATATATATATTATATATATACATACTTAACACTAAATTATTGAAATATTAGTTAAGGTGTTTGTTATAAATTTCAATAACTATTCTTTTTGTTTTGACGACCTTTTTCCCTAAATCTAAGTATACTTTAAGTCATATCTCGAACGTAGACGCATCGACAGTTGGTAAACAAGAAGCGCGCGCGCCTTCTTGTCTACGAACCGACCTAGTCCACTTTGAACATCTTCAAATGTTTAAATAGATAAAATTGTATAGCTGAAGGTATTTATTTGTAATGCTAGTCTCTTATGAACACATACTAACTATTCAATTATTGTAACGTACTTATTGATTATTGATAAATACTTCAAGTTTATTAAACAAAGTATAGTCTACGGTGTAACGAATTGATTTTGGAATTTTTTCTCTATGAGCAATAGCTAGAGGCCCGCTTCGGCCGCCGGGCGCAGCCCTTCTCTAGCGCCGCGGCCGCTCATAGGATCGTAGGATCGCAAGTGGCATTTCGATGTAAGGGAATACGAAGCTGCCCACTTGTTTAGTGATTAATATAATAAATGAAACGACGTAGCGATCGGCAGTTCACTTTTGTATAGAACGTTTCGTAGTAGTTGCCCCGCTGCCCGCGACGCGACGTAGCACGAGAGACGCGACCATTAAACTATTAACGATCTTGTAAGTAATCGAGTATTAGCTTCGGTAAAAGCCTTTTTAAGAGAACCTAGTTAAATGAATCTATTGAGAGTTCATATGTTTATGGTAATTCTAGATACGGTTACAGTGCATGTAGGGCGTGGTTTCGTTTCGTCTTTATTGCTGTTTCGTTGAGTTCGTTGCCACGTGGCTTCCGATGAAAGACATTACTTTACGTTAGGAACCTACTGCCACTTCCTAACAAACAATTGTTTCGACATGACAATCTGCCACTAATCATTTAGCTAATAAGTACCATTGTTGTATTTTTCGTCTCACAATAAATGAAAATCTATTTTATTGTTTTTAAAGCTGTAGTTTTATTTTCACCATTGCTCGCAAACTGCCAATAAAACTTGTCCTCGTTCAATGAGTTTTTCTTCTTTCCGTAACATCGATATTTTTTTTTATTTAAATATTCTCAAACATTACATATGTTAAAAAATCGACTTAAAAATAATATACAGTAAGACTAAAGTATACACGTATGTAAGAATTACATGAGAACTTATTACCTAATTAAGTTGTTGGGCCAAACTTACATGGAAACAAGGTAGAACGGATCCACCAAGCACAGAAATTACAAACTTATAAAAATATATCAATAAAGAGTAGCAAGGTACACAACAAATATAATCAAGCATCAGAAGATAGCACTGCTAAAACTCGTCGGCGGTAGACTTCCATGGAGTCTCCGAAAATATCTATGGAGTTATCTCTTTTAATAGTTTTATTATATAGTCAACATAATCTGTCATAACAGAACCATTGATCTAAATGTATAAATGCGAATACGTGTAAAAAAGGATATCTCAATTGTGTACTATAATAAATTGGGATTCTGGTAAGCAACTCTGTGTGTATAATCTGGTGCAATATCCGATAAAGACAAACCAAGTCAATTGAATCTCTACGCAGTTCGAGTGAGTGAAGGTCTTTTACGACGAGATCGTACGTCTGAAGTGATTTCTTTAAATGGAAAAGGCCACACAAATTTCTTATAAACCGCTTTTGTACATGCTCAAGAGACTAAAATACGGTTCCATATTCCAAAGTAGGTATTTCTTACCAAGGTTTTATACTTACAACATTATAGTACTTTCTGCATTAACGGACTTTGATTTGCGTAACACAAACATTTTTAAATTAGTATTGTAGCATTAAATATGGTTAATAGCACACCATTTTGTGTCTAACAAAATCTGTTAATCTATTTTCTCTAAAAATCTGACTGAATAATTCCTGTGACTTATAAACCCGTGTTATTGATGGATGAATTCCTGACTTGCAAAATTACAAGTAAAGTCAAAGTCAAATTGATAGAGTCAAGTAGGACGTTGATGTTTAATTTGCACGACAGTTAAAACTGCATTTATAGGCTTGTTCACTGACGCACCCGAGTCTGAGTCGTTTAAGCAAGAGACTCAGTCGGTTTAATCTTTTTGTTGAATGCTTACAACTTATAATTTTTAGCCAGAATTTAGTCCCAAGCACTTCTGTCTATTAGAACATCGCCGCCTGTTAGTAATGATGTTTAGCAAATAATATTATTTTAATAACATATATGAATATGTTTAATGAAGCACTCGGAATCTCATGGGACTAATAGTGTCTTTCCTTGAAAAATTGCTTATGTTATGCAGTCTTGTGGATTCTCTAGCACATAAATCTTACTGTTTCGAGTATTGAATATTGTTGAAATTGTCACAATTAGTACTAAAACGGTGTTATGTGTGGATCTAATTACATGATATCTTCTATATGTTGACCAGCAGTAGATGTGGCCATACAAAACTTTAGCAAAGCAGTTCACTGTAGGTACAAATTGGTTTGATACATCGAATTTGTCACCCAATTTGTGTATAGGTATAACACGAGCTACTTTCCATAAAAATGAATCAGTTTGAAACTAGTCGTGTTTTTTTATCCATAGTGTTGTCCATGCTGTTGAAATTGTCCATAAGAATTATAGGATCATCATTATTCAATAAGTCGTTAAATTTTGAGAAAAAATTATCGACGAAGTTTGTCTGTCATAAATGTAGTGGCAGATACAATCCTATATATTTTCTCATATTGTATTCGTAAATTTTGATGTTAAGCCAACATTCAACATTAGGCTCCGGTATATTATAAACAAATATTTTTTGTTAGTTGCTATCGGTATCGGTCATCCACGATCTCACCATCACTCACTGTGTAGTCGAAGTTGGTCTTGATTACATAGATTACTAGCTGGTTTACTACAAAATAAATTTAATTTATACTTTACCCTCAATAACACGTGGTAATAATGATATTGAATAGTAGCTTATACTTATGACACGTTTGTCGGTTTACCATAGCAGTGCCATCTAATGATTACTTAATCCAGTCGAAAAGTATCGACATCCGTTATAATCTTTTGGAGTTAACAGACAATTATTGTGACTGTAATTATAGACAAATAATTTGCAATAAAATTGGACTATAATTAAAGATCTAAGCTATCCTATCTCTGAAGTTGGACTAGACTGCTAACGGTGTGCCAATTTAATTTAAAATCGGTTAAGTAGTTCAGGAGCCCATCGCGGACAAACATCGTGACAGGAGATTTGTATATATTAAGATGTCGATATCAATTTAAATATATCAGGAAATTTAATTGGAAGTCACTAAGTTTACTCTTAAACCTATCAACATTCTGGTAAAACAGCTGCATGTTAGGATCTTATCTAGAAATTAAACTAGAATAATTTAAGTAAATTAAAAAAAGATTGTGAATGATTAAATTATGGCTCAATCCTAAGAAACATTTTTAATCCTATCCAGACGATTTAATATTATACCTGGATAATGCTCTTCCTTATACTTACTTATAAATTCTTCCATTTCTTACCCACACACATTTATAGTTAATAGGGTTTTTTAGCCTCAGTGTGGATCTGGCTTCAAGGGTTAGGTTTTCGACGAATGGGTTTATTATTCCTAGATCTGACGTTCTAAGCCTTGTGGACCATTCAATCTTATTTTTTTTATGAACTGTTGACAGCACCGCATCCCCGTGTTTCCGAGAAGTCAGTATTAACACAGCATTCCGCGACCGTTCTGTGATTTCTTGGCGGCGTCCCGTGCGTCCACATGATACTATTGTTTCATCGGATAGATTTATCCGGCTCGAAGGACCAAAGAACTGTTAAGCTGATATACTGTTTATATTGCTTAATGTTATTAACAATGTGTTAAAGACTGTTATGAAACTGGTGTTTTACGTGTCGCGTGTTAGTTATGATGATATGTCGCAGACTAACAAATATATTAAAGCTAATACATAATAATAAAATAAATGAATATTAAGAAATATTAATTCTGAGCGGGCCGCAGAGTCAGCTGTTCGGAGTTCATTACCCGAACACACCTATCTTATAAAAAATGCTCTCATAACCATTTAAGTCTTGTTTTTCCTTTCTGGAACCGCTTGAAGTTCAATGTTAAATTTACGAGATATGCGATCCAGCTTTATTTTGCAGTGTTTTAATGGAGTTATCGTGATCTACAGTGCTTCTTTTCAAATCCAACAGTATGGTTTCGTTAACCATAGAATCACTGCAGAACATCAAATTTTTTCGAAAGCTGAGCCAGTGAGCCGCGATTGTCTTTGACTTCGTCCTCTATTATACCTACGGAGTTAATCATATCTTTAAGCTCTTCTGCATTGCGAGCATTGCTTTCTTGAAGTCTGTGTGAACACTCGTAAAATCAATTAAGATCGGTGCGTAAGGAGTTAACATTTTCTTTCATATTGCAGAGATTTCAGTTAGAGTCTCGTTAAATGCATCAAATTTAACCTCCTGCGTAGCAAATCATTTGTGTATCACTCGAGCCATAATTAATTTATGTACGCTACTACTAGTATAATATTACACAGTAACGTAAAACCTCCTTAATAATGATAATCATAATAATTAATATTTTTATCAAATTAGATTGAGAATTAAATAAAACCTATCGTACGAGGTTTGAACGTCAACCCTTGGGCGTCGGGTCACTTCCTATCTTAAAATTTTTTATGTTATTTTGGAATTATTACGGTGCTATAGATATAACACGCTTTTAAACTGTTTTGTCTCGATATTACTTATAGGGATTGTAATGAGCAAAAAAAGCAAAAGTTGAATAAGAATTTATTTACAAGATCGTCTGGAGGCCGAGGCGGTCAGTGCAGCGCGATGAGGCCGGGCGGCGGCTCCGGGGGCACGAAGCCGGCCAGGGGCAGGGGCAGGCGCAAGGGCGGGCGGGGCGCGGCGCGCGGCGGCGGGTCGCCGGGCGGCGGCGGGGGCGGCGGCAGCGCGTCCCACAGCGCCACGTGGTCGGGGTGCGAGGCGGGGCAGGGCCAGGCGCAGCCCCGGCGCCGGCCGCGGGCCCTGCGCGGGGGCCGCTCCGAGTCCGAGTCCTGGCCCGGCGCGTACCCGTCCGCGAAGCGCACGCGCTTGCCGGCTCGCCGCTCGCTGCAACACAACCGGCGTTCCGAGACGTTCGGCAACCTGGCTCTCCTCGCCACGACCTCCCACTCACCCTTCGCTCCTCTCGTCGGCGCGCTGCTCGCCCGGAAGCTCCTTCGCCACGTCGCCCAGCACTGAAGACCGATATTCCCGTTAGTCTCGTTTCCAAAACGTCACAGATGTATGCGAAAAATATTCACCGGTTTCTCGGAGAGCCTGGCTGATTCTATCGTCGAGGGTGCTTCGTTTGTCCTCCGCGGGCGGGGCCGCTCCTTCGGTCGGTTTCATCTCTGTCGCGAAGCAATCGCCGTACTGCAGGCGATCGGCCGCCCCGTACGTGTCCAAATAGGCTTCGTCGTAGCTGCGGAAAGTCAGGCTTTTATGAAAGTACCTATCGAGGGCGGCGTAAATAAGCAAATACGCAACATTCTAAACAAGAATATGGGCTTTCTAGTGAGAATAGAAGAAAGCGTCTTAAGCGAACGACGGCGAATCACCTAATAGGCGGGGCTTCGTTCCGGTTCGCGAGGCTCGGAATCCGGTAGACGGGCTGCGGGTCGCCGCCCGTCAGCACGATGTTGACGTCGCCGGGCTTGAGGCCTGCAAGCACAAGACGTGAGGCCCGGGCCGCGGGCCCTTGGCCCCGGAGCCCGGGAGACTCACCCCAGCGCGAGGGCCGCAGGGGCGAGGGGTGCGCGGGGTCGTGGCCGGGCCGCCAGTCGCACGTGATCTCGCCTCGGCTGCGCGCGCGCACCACGGTCTCGATGCGCGACACGCTGTCCCGCGGCGGCGAGCGCAGCTGCCCCGCCACGCCGCTCTGGTAGGCCATGGCCATCTGCTCGTACACGTCGTAGGCCGCGGGCTCGTAGCTCTCGAACTTGTCGTCCTTGAAGCCGCTGGCGCCGATCACGTCCTTGAAGCTGTAGTTGGAGTTCTGCGAGCTGGGCCGCAGGTGGCTCTCGTCTCGCTCGTACTCCTGCGTCTTCGAGTCTTCGTTCTGCGGCAGACGAATCGACTGCATTACAAACGCAACTCGCGAATATTTACAAATGCTATTTATCATACCATAGTCCACGTACCTTCGCACTGTAGAGAGACTCCTGCGAAGAGCATTGCGAGGTTTCGTCTGGCTTCACCGATTCCAGCGACTTCGCTTCAGGCGGTTTCGGCGATTCCTGAAATATTATTTTTACCATTTAAGAAGAACCTTCAATAATTAACTACTGAATGTCAAGCTTCAATTTGTGATTCAAAACCTGTTGCTCTCCCATCTCGTATCCAGCGCTCGTTTCCGCGTCTGCCTCAAGATCTTCCTGAGCAGCGTTAAACGGTACAAATTATACGGAACCTCTTAGTAAAATGTTAGTACTAAACAAATAACATGGAAATATTTTCTAAAAAAAAATCACTTTAAAGCAGTACAATTGTATGTATTACTAACCTTCAAAGTGCACTCAATTTTCTCTCGATCAGGACTTTTACATTCTTCTACTTCGTCCGGCTCTTTCTCTGTTTCCTCTCTCGCTTTCTCAATCCTCTCTTCAATCTCTTCCTTAACGTGTGTGTTCCCGACAAAATCGTTCTGTAATTCTTTGACATTGATAATCTCGCGGGGTTTCTGCCGTCTCGGTGAGAACTCCATCAATTTAGATTCCTCGTCGTCGGTCGTTTTTTCTGTTTTGATGTTATTCAATATGTTAGCGTCAACCATGATTTCGTTTTGCGTTTCCGACGACGTCTTCCTTCGTTTTCTATTCTTTTCTTTTTTCCTGTTGCTTCTATTACGCTCACTTTCACTATCTGTAGAAGAACTAGAACTACTGCTGCTCACTTTTTTTGTTTTCTTCTTTTTCTCTCTCTTTTTGGCCTTTTCGGATTTCCTTTTCTTGCTTTTCTTGGATTTTTCTGAAAAGTAAAAAATAAATTTACATTCGCCAAAGTTCTATAATAAGATGACTTATGACAACATATTTTAGAACATCATTAATGATCACAACGCTACACTCACCGCTCCAGAGTCATCATCAGACTTTAACTTTCTTCTCTTCTTCTGCTTCTCCTTTAATTTCTTCAAAAGCCTCCTACCCTTGCGCCGACGCTTGGCGGACTTCGATTTCGCTTTTTTCATTGCCTAAGATTCATAAAGGATTATTTAAATATTTAAAACAACTGGTCTACGAAGTCACAAAAAAGAAACATTTAGGCAGGCACACCTTCTTTTTAAGCGCTCTCTTTTTCTTCTTCGAATCCTCTTCGCTGTCTGACGAAGACGAAATCGATGTAGAGTGTTTCCTCTTTCTGCTCTTCCCTTTTTCACTTCTCTTTTTGCTGACAATTAAACACACATTGGGGTAAAATCCTACACAGTTCTATTTGTTACTATCAAAGCAACAGCTGCTTGCTTTTAGTTTAACAGAATCGGCAATCAGAAGGAAAACCAACCTCATATCATCCTCTTCTACTTCAGACTCTTGACTCCACCCTTCACTGCTCAACTTCATCTTCTTTGTTCGTTTCTCCTCTTCCCTCGTATCACTCTCTTCCTTTCTCTTCTTTATATTTTCTTGTACAGGTGTGGTACTACCCGACGTTTCCTTTTGCGTGTCTGTCACATCTGGCCATACTGCTTCCATAAACCTGGGTCAAACAAAAGCCTCCATAAAAAACTGCATACAAATATTTATATTAAATGTAGTTAAGTTATCTCATTTTGCTTATTTCAATAACCAAAAAATTCGACATAAAAAGACATTAGTAGAACTTCTTCGCTAATAATTAAAGCTATTGAAATATATGTAATGAATCAGGAAGGAATAAATATTATTAACAGTATATAAAAAACATTAACCACCTTCAAAACCATACTACTGATTTTCATTGAGGCCATTTTGTACATATTGGCAGGAAGAGAAAAAAGATATGATGTAAAATAGTTATCTAACACTTGCTTGTTAGTTGAACAGACAAATAAATACGAAATAACACTTGCAGGCATGGGAACTCCAAAAAATCGATTATGACAAAGACAAAATTTGATTGTCATAAAATAGAAAGGATTATATTTTTATTAAGGCAGGTGAACGGATGGCTAGGCTGCACCCACCTGTGGTACTCTCTGTCCAGGTCCAATTCTTCCGCTTTGGGTGTGAGAGATCTCCTCTCATCTCGGGCAGACTGTTGGCTGTCATCTGCCTCCCATTCGCTGGACAGCTGCACCTTGCTCTCGACGAGACAGTTGTTACTAGACGGATACCAATTACGACACTTGGCTGGGGTCCCTTCGGAAATCCTGCAATTTACAATTATACAGTTCCTGGAAGACTTGGCACTTTTTATTATTTCAAATTCGGCTGCCGTAGTTCAGGTTCACCTAAAAAGTGCTCACCGCTAACCATGGACACTCGCAACGCCGAGAGGCTCACGAGTGCATTACGTCGTAACGATTAGAAAATACTCATACTGGTAGCTGGTTTTACCATGTGGTGGTGCGTGGCAGAAATAGCCTGAAGAAGCGCTCGGTGGAGGAACGCCAGATATAGTTTATAAAAGTAAATGAATAATGAAAAACTAAATTTTCTACAAATACGTCAACATTATTTTTTTGACAACTTCATTAGTGACGTAATAGTCTATTTCCCTTTTAGAGACTAGTATAGACGAAAAATAAATCATAACGTATCGTTGCAGATTGTAAAAGCTTTATTTAAAACTTCATAATAGAACATCAGTGTTGTCAATAGAAAACGTTTCTTGTGCATAATTGGATCAATAATCGTCAATACTTAAATTGGATTGAATATATTCACCATGTTTATATCTTTTGCCTCGTTAAGAACATTTCAAATAACTGCAAAGAAATTAGACATTATATAAACCCCTTGACAAGTAATGAATTTAAAGACGGTTTGATTTACTCAACCGATGACCATATAGCTTGTAGATATAGCAAATAGAACAATTCCATACATCATATTGCGATATTCTTCATATTATTCCTATAAATTTACTATCATAAAAATATTGACTAACACAAAAGAAAATAAGTTTCAATGTGAACCTGTATTTGAGATTAGGGCATCCTACAACAGAAACCAACTAAAAAGCAGAATATTAAAATGAAAATGCCTTACTGATCACATCCATAGACTCTGTCAACTAGATTCATCTTGCTGATCTCCAGTTCTTCATAAACAACACCCCTGTCTTTCACACAGGAACACACTTTGGGATTAGTGGAGTACCACAGCTTTGGCACGGACTGTGTCTCTCTGAAATGATTTTATTCAAGCATAAGTGTATACGAAATCCATCAAACCGAGTCTAAAGAAATATGCTGAAATTGTTGAGGTCACTCACTTGTAGCACTTATTCTTGTCATGCCGAAATAACAAGGGCTGGCATATTTTCAACACAAATGTCCACGCTTCCAAAGAGTCAAAAGTCACTTTCGACATTTTATCTGCGTTCAATGCGTCATCTAGCTCTTTTTCTATGGATAGGCGAAATTCTGCACCAGACTTGTAGCTTTCAAGTGTGTCGCTCGTTCTATATCCACTTTCACTGGATCTATAGCCATCTGAATACTCATTTTTTCCTTTTGCATCTGGTGTAACAGACTCTCTGATTGAAGTATTTGGTGTATCGTCATTGTTTGGTGATTCATATTCAACCAAGCCTTTATCTTGACTATCGTCCTCATTTATTTCTTCAACCTTAATTTCATTTATCACGGATTCTAAAAATGTATCATCCAATGATAAATCTCTTGAGCCGTCATCTAAGTCTAGGGACTTTTTGTTTGGCGAATCATACAGTGACAGCTTTGTAGGTGCTGTTGCAAATTTATCAATATTTGACTCAGCATCAAAAATGTCTAGTACTTCTTCATTATTGTCATCAGGCTCATATTTAAATGTATTTATGAAAGGCTGTTTATTCTGTACTCTTTTACTGTCTGTTGTAACACTTTTAATAATTTCATTTTTTTTGGCAGCGCTGACTTTTAGTAACTCTGAGGGTTCTTTATAATTCTTTTTTTCTGCTGCTGAACTCTGGGAATCAGTTTTATCAGTTTTTGGACTAGAAATATTAGTATCTTCATTATCAAGTGACCAACTATCACAAATTACATAATCACCAAATTGTACATCTTCTTTAGTATGAACTTCAACTTTTTTTGTCTCTATTGTTTCTGACACTTTTGGTTTTCTGTCTTTACTACGTTCCTTTGTTTTGCTTTCTTTTCTGGAATCAGAATAGCGTCTTGAGCTGTATTTATCTTTTTTATCCCTAAACTCACTTTTCCGACGATTATGTTTCTTATCTTTTTCGTCCTTAAATTTTTCATCTTTTTTCCTTTGAAATGGATTATCATAGTCAGGCAGTAACTTTCTGTAGTCAAACTTGAACGGTTTTCCTTCCATTTTTGCTTTTTTAGCTTCACGAATTAGCTCATCCACTTTGGCTGGATCTGAAAAGGTCATTTAAATAAATAATTTATAATTTCAATAAGTTATTAAGTAATAATAAATAATTCAATAAGTAATTATTATAACCTTTCAATTGTTTACAAAATATTATCTATTTCAACCTTTTACCAACACTTTTCTACAATTTATAAAGCACATTATTTTCAATTCATGTACTCAGTAAGCTGCCTACTTATATATGAAATACACTTTAATAGGCAACTAGAATTATATACTATTTTATATTAATACTATATATTATTTAATTGTTATTACAGAATACATCAAACTTAAATTTACATTATGGATACTTAAATTTACATTATAATATTATAATATAAATTAACATTATATTATTACTACTATCAATTACTCAAAAATCTAAATGTACTACTTATAGTTATTTAACTCACAAAGCAGGGGTTTTTTTCTAGCACATGAAGGGACAAGCTTCAGACCAGAATACACATGGTATCGACCTATTTATGTCAGAAAGTTGTTTGAGTGATTCCCATATTTCTTTACCAACCAACCCAATCAAATAAATCAATAAACTTTAAGATTAATTGACACATTGTTTATATGTATCATAACATTTGTATAACATAACATAACTCAAATAATCATGTTTTAGTAAAATATGTCTCTGAGTAGAGTGGTTTTTACCTTTAGTAAAACTTACCAATAAAAGACTTGATAGGAGGCATAGCCTTGGTGGGCATTGCTGTATCACTTGAAGATGATGGACATATAAGGCCCAGTGGTATCCCAAGATCAACTAACTCCATCTTTCTCTTCATATCTTCAATTTCCGCCTGTGTCCGTCGTTGCAGCTCTGAATAGGTGTCTGCAAAATAGCAAAGTCATGTGTTGATATATTAACTAACTCTGTACTTTACCAGTTCAAGTTAGCACCTAAGAAACAAAAGCATTGCTTAACCCTAAATCAAAAATAAGTATATTACATAGGGTTATTAACAAGTAAATAAAATGATGCACCTTGCAAAGCCTTTCTTTCTGTACCAGGTTTAGGTGGTTTAGGAAGCTTTGGAACTTTAGGATCAGGATCTTCTTCTCGTTTAGGAGTGGGCTTAACTCCACTCAATTTTCCAATTAAGACCATGTTGCCTGTAAATAAAACAAATTGAAAAAATAAAAAAAAAAAAACATAAAAACTTTAGAGTGCATCTACATCATATTTACAAATATAACCTGAAGATACTTACTGCCCGATCCAGTGAGCTTGGGAGCTACAAGAGGCATAATAGGAGTCTTTTTTTGGATAGAAAATGCACGAAGCCTCTTCTTTGCATTTTCCACACCTTTGGGAGTTGGCAACATACTGGAAAAGCTTGTCCTTGGAGGAGTATTAATTTTAGTTTCATCACTTTTGGGCAGCTAGAAAAATAAGATAACATGTTAAAGAAACAATTCTACTCTTCACACACTTCTTAACACTATCACTATGCCCAGTGATTTTAGCATAAATGTTGACTTAATCAAAACATGTGTTTTTTACAAAACGATATCTAAGATATCTACTATATTTTTGAGATATATGTTTATAATATTATTTAAGGAGGAAACCATTCAGATTGTTCTTACCGCAGAACTTCTCACGCCTGGAGGTGACGGTTGACCTGTGTCATAATCCATTACTGATAATGTTACGATAATATGTGGTTACCGTCAACAATAAATTAAATTCACAGAGACTATTGATTTCTAAATTTTTAATTCCATGTTTTGTAGTTTGTTGTTAAAAAATACAATACAGCATCAAGAATTATTGACGACGATTATCACAGATCACTGTACTACAGAGCGAGTACGGATAAATGACACTTGACAATCAATCTCAAACACAGATTATTTAATACGAAAAACCGTGTTAAAAAAATAAAATAATATAATGTAAAGGAAGATTTTAATCTTTATATCATAAAATCTTCAAATGGATATATAAATTATAATTTCTCATGTAATTGTTACATATGTATGTACTTTAGAAACTTCCTGTATATTATTTATAATATAATTGTTAAGCGTATGTAATGTTTGAGAACATAATAATAATAAAATAAAAATAATAAAAATATAAATGTTGTTAGTGACGTCGATTCTAATTTAGCTTAGTCTACTTAGAGTTTTGTTTTAGACCTCGTCAAATCAATAAGCATAATTAATTAACTTAGCGTATCCTAAAGGTCTTCCAATGGTATTAAATTTAGTTGTAAGGTGTTAAGTAATTGTCGTCAGAAAAATTGACTATGTGTAATGTTTGACCCTATTAGTCCAATCTACAAGCAATACTCCGAAATCCGCGAAACAACCCACAATCATTCAACGCGTTTCGCCCCGACACCGGAGACCGGAGCATCCTTAGGATGCCTCTACGAGCAGCGTACGATGAGTCAGTTTTTATACTATGGACTTCCGCAATGTAATGCCTTATTCTATTAATTCGGTGAGCATGACCGAACAGGCTCGTCTCTACGTCGTCACATTAAATAACTACATATATCGCATTACTTCCTAAAATTTTTGATTCAATCAACAATGCAAACATCTAAATTTTCTTTTGTACTATGGACTTCTGCAAAGTAACACCTGATTCTATTAATTATGACAGGCAAATATTTTAACTTCATTTTGAATAGGAACTTAAATTTATAAATCTAGTTTTTAAAACAGTAGTCTGAACGATATACAGAAAATATTACACAGCTTATCACTGCATTGTTTTTATTTAATAGGGGTTTCCTCCTATTCTGGGCAAGTGCCGTCCATGGACACTCACAATGGCAGAGGTAATACTGATGGAATTTTGTTCTCTGCTTCGATATACGATGATTTAGATAATTTAGCTGCAGGTATCAATACAAACAACTCCTCTAAACAATCTCCATGATAAATGCGACACCCTAGATCTCTACGGAACGCCAAAGTTATAATTGAGTTATAAGAATTAGTTGATACATCGCTGGTCCTTTTGTTAATGAGAAAATGGGGACGGGTGAGGACAAACGCGGTTTTGCCTTTGTCGTGAATATACCTAAGTATTTGACGGAACTGCGGTATTGCTTTGCTGTATAGGATTACCTCTCAAGTCATTGAGTAGCCTTCGCGATGTCGCTGTGGTATATCATCGTGGGGAGAAGAGAATACCTTTCACGCTGATAGCGTATCGTATAGAGCAGTCTGACAAGAAGTTGTGTACAATACGAACGAGTCTTAGCGGCACTTGGAGATAAATAGGCATTGAAAGCCAATCAAGCCGTTGTTCTCTTTATCGAAGAATGGGGACCCTGTGGCGCGCGTGTAAGTGGAGGAATTGTTTTGGAAGGATGTGTTCCGTGATCCTATGGACTTGATGAACGCAGAAGTGGGCTGGTCTCCGTTGGTCAACACTATTATCGCTGGCTATTGCTCTCCCATTATAGGGCTAGACAGGATGGTGAATACTCGAGATATACTTGCTACTACTAAATCGTATTTCAAGGTTTATTTGAGGGAGGCCCTAGGCTTGCAACCAGTCCCTAGATATCATAAATAAGTCACATTGAGCAATTATATATATTATAGGAATAATTAAATATGCAGGTTTGTATATAAATCGTATTTTTATTACATTTAGTAAATAATCATTTTTAATTTTAATAAAATAGATTTAGGTTATATATGGTTTGGCCCAAATATAAGAAAGGAAATTATATTATGGGGAGATTTATTTAAATGTAACACGATAACTTTCAGATACACCCGTCAACTTAACCTCTGGAATCCATGTACAAGTCACTTACTAAGGGCGGTAACAGAGGGCTGTACTGGCTATCGAAGACAGTGTGCGACACAGCCCCGACCATAAAGTACAATATTCCACGCCACCGCCAGAGCCAGAGCCATATGGCTGCCGTTGTATCTACATATATGTATATACATATGTATATGTTATGATTATATTACTATAATAAGAATATAAGAAGAATTATTATAATTTTAATTTCCTTCAAAAATATTACTTTCATTAATTTGCACAGTCTGATCACTTGGTGTAATCATAAATTGAGTGAAAACATCATTTAACTTCAAATATATAACTGGCTGGATTTGTCCTGCAAAAATAAGGCAGTCATTTTATTTTCTTATTACATGCATTTGATAAGACCATGATCAAGCAATATAGTTTAAGTTTTATACAAAGATAAAGCTCACATTACTGATCATTTTCATAGTATAAACATACCTGACTCTGTGCTTGTATTAACAACAGATAAGGCAGCCATAGCTTCGCCTTTATCATCTTCACATTTCATGTTGTTTACATCCGCGAAAAGAATTTCTGTTGGTATTTCTGATGCATTTTCAATGAGATTTTGTTCATACTTAGGTTCCACAACAGACTTTAAACTTGTGTTATTTGTTACATTAATAAAGTCTACTGAATTTTCTGTTATCTGAGTTTCTTTCTCCTTATTCCGTAATGACATTATAGTCCTTTGTATTTCATTTTTTATTTCACGTTTTACATTTTCTGGAAGGTTAACTGTACTTGTTTTTTTTCTATATTTCGTAATTGGTTCATCATCACTAGAATCTTCAAGTTTAAAAGCATTTGAGTTTGTTTCAGATTCAATTAGTTCTCTCCATTTATTAATAAAAGTGTCTGCTATTTTCTGAAAAAATAAGGTTTATGTGCCATATAATTATATAATATAGGAAATGTTTTCAAGAAATGGAAATACTTGCAGAAAGTAATAAGTAAATAAAATGGAAATAGGTAAGTAAAGGTTACAATGTTTTGTTCTATCTTGTTTCTCTTATAACTGAATTCAACTACCCAAAAAAAAAAAAGACCAAGCTAGTCACTCTCAACAATCCTGACAATGGTTAATTCTAGCCAATGTGCACGGAATTGGTTTGCCATTGGCTGAGGTGAAGTCTATGGCCCAGAATAGTGTGATGGTGAAGCATTCATATACAGGACTATAAATCAACTAAGTCATGGTCTGCTAATGGTTAGGTTAATGGCAAACAGTTACATTATTTTATACTGTAATAATTTTCTTAATATAAATATACTAAGGACCCAACTTACAAACTTGATAGATTTTGGTATCCTCAACATATAGTGGTCTTCATGTAGCTCAAGCATTTCACACTTTTGACAAAGATCATAGTTATCACACATCACACATTTATATCGGAAACCAATTATTTTTTCTGAACAAATATTGCAGATTATACCTTCATGTACAGAAGGGAGGATATCTTGTTCTAAAAAAAAATATATTGTATTATAAGATTTGATTCTACTACCTTAAAGATAGATGTATTTTTAATCTTCTTATAACTGCTTTACCTGGTAGTGATCCAGGTAGTCTTTCTGTTGGAACTGCATCAATATTAAGATGTTTATTCTTTATAGAAGAAGGGGGGAAATGTCTAGAACAAAATCTTAAGTTTCTCCTCAATTTTTCCATATCATGATTTAAGAGATCTTCTTTACCAGCTGCTTTTAACCATTGTTTCTGCCTAAAAGTATAAGTATAACAGAAACAACAAAATAATTTTTTTCAGAGAAGTGAGTAAAGATTTTTTACTGCAGTCTAATATAAATATTTGTTAATGAAATACTTGTTAAAATTACCGGTGCTTTTGTTTTGGTAAACTGTAAAAATTTAAATGTCTGTTACTTTTGCTATTACGTCCGCATCCAACAACACAACAATAGTTAACCATTTTATTTACGTTAAAAATTGTTTTTTAAATCTTTATTTTTAATATTTTTGATGCGCTTAATGTTTTGATATTTATCACAGAATACAGATTAACTATCAGTCATGTATCCAAAGAGCATACAATCACTATGATGGATCTCCACAGACCACCTCGTGCAGTGGGACAGTTTATAGTGGTAAAATTAGTATTGTCGCCGTGTCGCAACAACTTACAACATTTCTTAGAGTATTTTTGGAGAGGAAGTTCATTATTTTTCGTAAAAAAAAATTATTATTAAATCCAGCACCCTTAAGTGAAATAGTCGCTATTTACACCTGAAATTTTCATTATAATTAAATTTATAAATAAATATATACTATATTACATGATATAACATTATATGAAGATCTTACTACAATATTTAATAAATTTGTATCTAGTGTTTTAGATGCGACATCCATTGCGTTCTCAGCATACACACAGGACAGTCAAACAGGCATGCCCAGATGCCTGGTCTGTTGGTGGTTTTGCCATCACACGGAGATGTCGGCTTGTATTTGCACTTAATCTATTAAAGCACCTAGAGAACCCGCCATAGCCAGTGACCGCTTGTGTGGTTATATAGTTAGGAGCAAATCTGTCTGCCAGTTATTTGCCTCGCTAGCCTCCCTCGCCAGATTGTCAGCCATTTGTGAGTCTTGACCAAATACAGTTTTCATTATATTTTCCATACATGTATGTATGATATGTAGGTTAGTAAAAAAAAACAAAGTCTATCTTTACAGCATTACTAATACGGTAAAATACGACAGCTCAATCGTGAGGCCTCATTTTCGAGGTTTGTTGATACCCTACCAGACAGCTGTTTTTTCACTCCTTTTTTTCTTGTAAGTTTCTCCTCAATGTTTCATACATTCGCATCAGTTGAAATCCACAGCTAATTTTTTTAAAAACCAATGTTGGTGAAGGATATTTTAAGCGTTTTTTGTGAAAATCATCGTGAATAGGCTAAACTGCAACTAAGTTTTTTTTCAACTTTTAATTTGTTTTAAGAAATAGATTATTTTATTTCTTACTTTCAAAATTGTTGCCGAAGCGATCTCTTTTAGTTTCTTTTAAATGAAAATGTTAATTATCATAAATTTAAAAAATGCTAAGGTTTTTAAATTATCTATTATATTGCTAATGTCACGTCACCATACCGGCATCCGTCACTTTTATTTTAAAAAAGATCAAGTTAAAATATTTTTCGGTGTAAATTATTTTCTAAATATCTGACTATAGAGAAAGAGAAAAGAGTAGACATATATTTAGTTCATATAAGTGCTTATTTAATTATCAGGGTCACTCATTTAGTTTATAATCGAATATTTTATTATTTTTAAGAATATTTTGCTAATCATAAATAAACATCCCAAATAAAGTTCTTTTTTTATTGCTAAATAAAACACGCTGAGCAAATCAGTCTGTGTGTATAATGTCATAACATTTAACATTAATTACATAATTCAGTCTTATAAAAAACATTGTTAGCGATTAAAGATTAAGATCCACACTTCCCATCTTTGGCTTGGCAGCTTCCTTCAGGTGCCGTTTTTGTATCCTTGCTCTCCTTTCTGATAGGCCCTGTTTGCGTGATGGGCACGACTCTCTCACCTTTCGAATCTATTTCTTTTCTAGGCGCAGTAATTGTTAGGATTCCATCACTTGAAAGTTGAGATACCACATCTTCGGACTCCACACCCTCCGGCAAGGAATATTTCCTTACGAATTGGCGGGAAATAGTTCCATGATCATCTTTCTTTTCATCGTGCTTGGCTTCAATCGTCACGTAGCCATCACCAGTTTTGACGTTTATTTCATCAGGAGCAAAATGTTGTACATCCAAATTAATCTGGAATTTCTCCTTTTCGCTTACAATTGTTGATCCGAAGTCCCGAGTGATTTCATCAAGGTATCTCCACGGTCGAAAGTAATCTCTGAACATCCAGGGCGTCAACATGCTTGTTATTAAATCATCAGGTGTAAGCGCAATACCAAATTCTTGGTCGTGTAAACGATGTTTCTTCTTTCCCTCACATTTTTCTTCACAATAAACGTTTGTAAGGAGTACAGTAATAATAAGTAGTGTTTTAGACTTCATTTTATACAATTAATTCACAAGATTCACTAAAACTTAGTAAAAATTATTCGCGAATATACACATATGCGCCGTGCACTTCGATTGCTCAAATTCAAAATCATGCAGTGAAGGCGCGTTTCTCGCTTATATACCCCAACTGCCATCTACCGCCCAATAGATAATTCTCGAATTCTGACGTGTCCTCACCAATTTATCAACACGTTATCATCATGATGATAAACACGTCACGAAACACGAAAATTCTTTGATGTTTGTACTTTTAGTACTATTCTATTATAAGAAAATTAAATTGAGAAAACATTAAAATTAAGAGTATTAGTTTGTTTTAACTGCCATCTAGCGGGAAGTAGCATAATAACTGACCTACACCAACGTTCATTTTGTTGAAGGTCAAACAAGTGAGGGCGATCAATACAAGTTCCAGGGCTTTCTAGAGTCTAGACAGAAAATTTGTGATTCTCAACACAACAACATAATTAACTTTATAGATAATTTAAATTTGAATCTTTTTATATTATCATTAATATTGTTAGAGGAAAGTTTATGTAAATGTGTGTATGTTTGTTATACTTTCACGCAAAAAAAACTGTCCAGTAATATTAAAGAAAAATATGCATATTTTAATAAAATTTAAGAATGACTTATACACCACAATAAATAAAACTGTAACTATCACGGTTCATTCTTTACAACTTGCTACAGACTTAAAACGGAACGGAGACTTAAAAAAATTTCATGATTTTAAGTTAACACTGATTAGGCTGTTATTTTTACATGAATTTAAAAAGTTAATGATATTCGCTTTCGCAGCTTAATGTTTTGTAATTATTATGGCTGATTGTACAACATACACATTGTTTTTCACACGTTGACCGCAATCAGTGCAATTTAAACTTTTATGATTGATGAAATAATATGAAGTACATTTATAAGATGTTTTTAGAGTTTGAGAACCTGTGATACAGTTATTGACATTGCGCGTCCGGGCATTGCAGATAATATTACGATTTAGGTACTTTAACTATCTATAGTCTCTATATATAGTACACCTATAGTTACTGTATAAAAACAAACATCATTATTAAGTGAATGTGAAATGCATTTCTATTATAATTAATATTTTGTAATGGTATTATGATTTGCTACACAATTCAGTTATCTAAAATAAATACAATATAAATAAAAATTAGGGTAAAATCATGAATGAACATATTTAAAAAGCAAAAAAATATGAATTTATTTATTTTAGCCTACAGATTAGTTGTTTTTTTTAATGTACCTATTCTGTCAAAATTATCAATTGGGTCATTCTGAAGAATTCTTGAAAAAGTAATAATTAACTGCATATTTATTATATGCAATTGTAAGCTTTTTTATAATATAACAAGAAATAATAAAATTTCAAGACCGATTAATCTTAAAAGCCTACTACTATTATCGGTATAATAGGTAGGTATATAAATTACTATTTCGTAATTGTAACTTTACAATATATTGGTAAGATTTAATTATCTTTGCTGTATTTTTAATTTTCAAAAATCTAGGTGTCCTTCCTTTCCTATCGCGTAATCTTATTTACTGATCGATTTCATTAAATGACTAAACATTACATTATACACCATTATAATTGTTTATGTAATGTTATATTTATTACAAAGGTAATCTAATATTAAATAATGTCTGGCACATAAAATAATAATAATAAATAAGTTGCTGGCTATGACATCAGATACCGAAAAGTCTAGAATATCCAGGAACATTCCCCGCCAAGCGGGGAATGTTGTTTTTGTTCTAGACGCGCGCACGTAAGGCAGGATTTCTAGATTATTCTACCTGTTACTAGATGGCGCCTCAATCATAGTATATAAACTGCGCCGGCCGGCGTCTCGACAAGTAATTTTCCGAAAGCGATAGCGAAAGCAACTTCTTGTGAACGCACTGCGAACATACAAACAATGTCTCTGCTACCATTCATCCTTGGCCACGACCACCCTCACCGAATCCTGGACCAGGACTTCGGCTTGGCCCTCACGCCCGATGATTTGTTGACCGCGGCGGTGGCTCCCATGCTATCCAGGGACTACTACAGACCCTGGCGTCAGCTTGCAGCCGTCGCTCGTGACGTCGGATCAACTATCAAGTCGGATAAGGAGAAATTCCAAGTCAACCTGGACGTACAGCATTTTGCACCAGAGGAAATCACCGTGAAGACAGCTGATGGCTACATTGTGGTTGAAGGAAAGCACGAAGAGAAGAAGGACGAGCATGGGTTCATCTCTCGGCAATTTACTCGGCGCTATGCTCTACCCGAGGGATGCAACCCTGAAACTGTGGAGTCTCGATTGTCTTCCGATGGTGTTCTAACGGTGATTGCTCCAAGAACAGCTCCAGCATTGAAGAATGAGAGATCAGTTCCGATCGCCCAAACTGGACCAGTAAGGAAGGAGATCAAGGATCAGACCTCTCAAGCTAGTGCTAACGGAGAAAAGTGAATAACATACCTATAACGCGTTTTCTTAAGACTGATTTGTTTTACAGTATTTACACTCATGTAAACACCTTTTCTTTTATAATATATATGTTAAGTTGGGAATACACAATAAATTTCTTTATGCTTATATAGTAATACTGGGTTTTATTTATAACCTAAAATTCTTTAATAATAAAAAGAATTTGTCTGTTGTATGAAATTTGCCTGTACAAAAATTAATTTATTTCAAATACAATTATATGAATTATATCAAGTAGAAATTACATTTAAAACCAAATGAAATACACTAATAAGAATCAAAACAAGCAGAGAATCATCCAAACGGTTTACTAGAGTAATAAAATAGAAAGTGTTACCAAAAATAAAATATTGAATTGAACAATAACAAACCATACGGTTGTTTAATTACGTCTGTATCAAAGGTGCATGAACTTCGGTCAATTGAAGGTCACGGTCATCACATGCAGATTGAAAGGCTTGTTTTTAGTATAATGTCGTCGCGCCACTCCTCTTTGATTACACTCAATAAATATTTAGGGATTTAAATAAAAACAATTTCTAAATATCGGTATATTTTCAAAAATATCATATTACATGACCTGCATTAATCTATTTACAAAAATAAAAACATAACTTGTTTCAACAGAACTGCGTTGATTACAAACATTGATACAAATAAAAACGTCTACAGTACAAATTGGCGACTTTGCGCGAACTACTTAATATGTACAAAGCGATTTCGATACAAAATTATCAAAAGGAATTTCTCTTAACCTAACTTAAAGTATAGGCTGCGCGAAGTTTTTGAACTATTTTCCAAATATTAAAAAACTAAAAACATAACAAAGAATTTAATATATTTTGTTGCTTTTCAGTTTTGTTTTGGGTGTTCCATCTTATGCATAAAAAATATGCTACCCATTTATAATAAGAAATATAATTGTTATGTATAAGAGCAGAGAGTAAGGACTAGATATATAAGCACGTACTGTTATAAAGTAATTATTCCTTGTGTACGAAATTCTGTCGAAAAACATCTCATGGCTGGAAATTATTTAGAAGAGTAGATGTATAATCAAATTTGATATTGTGCAAGTAAATTTTTTAAGCGGTTATAGAAAAAATAAAGCTACCATTTCCATAAGCTTGGTATTAAAAGCATACCACAGCGATGCAATATAAATTTGAACTCCTAATACGTGAATTACGTAAAATAGTATACTATTATTATAACTCATAGGTGGGTTTACGTTCACGTTCCAATATTTCCTCTTAAATTCTACACAAATTGCCTAATAATTATTGAAACTTAGTCATAACTTGGTTTAAATACTGTTTCAAATTTGGCGTATTATAAAAGTTTCAGATAATAATACAATCATGTAGCTTCCTTTAGGCCTCCGAGGCACACCATTTTACGTATTCACGGAATCGTCGTATGAAATCTAACTTATTCTATAATCATACAAAAACCTACAGCGTTCTTAAAATCTAACACACGTCAGTCGCTCACCTGGCTTGTATCATATTCGTGAACACAATTTAAGAGATCATTTAGGGTCAAATATTTATGGCAATACTAGTGCTGTTCCAACAATTTTTATAGCTGATAAAAAAAAATATTTATCGAATACCTTACCTTTTTCTCACTTAGTGAAACTGATGAGCCAATACAACTATTTTCAAGCAAAAATTCACTTTTGTGCGTGACCGTACTGCCAATAACGATTGAGTATTAAAACCGAGCCTCAGACTGCTGATACAAGCCAGCCATGTCCTACAGAATTCATTTAGATATTTATAAAACATGCGGCAATAGCCAACCAACGTATACGCGTGCGCGTACGCATTTTAACGTGCAATCGGGTGACATACCCTTAACTATGAACTGTTAACTTCAATGTAAATTAAAAATCATTAGCAGCCATTTCAATATGAATCAAAATTGTGCATTGTCTTTTCCACGTTTTATAAAAATCTTTTTACCAAATTTCCCCCCAAACTCAGCAGCTACTTATGGGGGAGCTGAGTAAGTAGCTCCTTGTTTGGCTTTCGTGCCAACACCTATTTATTTATACAAGTGTGCAACTGTGATGTTATTAAGGTCTAATCGCTATACGTGCTTATCTGAGATAACTTAAAATAATACCAATTTATTGGTATGACCTATGTGCATGTTATATCGATCTAATTTCCGACCAAAAAGTTTCTATATAAGTTTACCTACTGGCTGGGCATATAGATTTAAAATTACTCTTTATTTATCTCTTTGTACGCTAAGTGTATAAAATTTCAATAAAACTTTCCTAAATATCCGAATGTTATAATTTCCTACAACATCACAGTTCCACGTACATATATAGCTCATACAAAAACTTAATTAAACTTAGCCTATTTAAAATTATGAACAGTCATTCATGGTTGGCCCTCCCTTCAACTAATTGGTAAATTTATCGAAATTTATAAGCTGTGCATACTGAATAATATCCCCAATTTCCTGAGAAATATGATGTTTTATTAGAGAAACATCTTACATATAACAATATGTAATAAAAATTTGAGCTTCAGCACCAAACACTGCTTGCGCTATCAAAAACTTTTCCTTCAAATTGAAAAAAAAAAAGGCTATATATATGAAGATACAGAATTCGCACGAGGTTTACACCTTAGGGTGTAACACCTAAGGAAAGAAACCATAATTAAAAACCATAAAATAAACTATAATTTATGAGGCAAATTGTTGCCTCATCAAATTATAGTTTGAAAAAAATACTTTGAAGGTCATTGGGGACATATGTATTTCATTTTTGAAAGAGATCTATTGATGTAGAAAACTTTATATGTTAATTTTGACGTGATATTTACAATGACTTTCAATATGCACGCTTTTAGGATGTCAGTGTGGCCCAGGTTTTATAAACCCTTAAAAAGAAACAAATAAAATGCTTTGTATGGCTGCTCCTTTACCAAAAATAAATACATTTTTTCTCTTTGGACATAGTTTCAATTGGTATAAGGCTCAAGTAATAAAATGGAATTTAAGAATATTCAAACTTTCATCTGTGTATAATTTGATGTTTTTCCAAGAAACTAATATATAATAATAGATATATACCACTCACTATACGATATAGATTAACTAGTATAGGTTTTTAATTCCAAAATAACCATTTTATTACCCAGGCCATTGATAAATACCAATTATTATATACGCTTACAAAGCTGATACACCAAGCGTTTAGGCGGTAATGCCACTAAAAACTAACTCTTAATCTCTGAGAATGAAATAAAAACAAAATATATAACAGAATCGTCAGATCTCGTTGCTTCGAGTGTAAATTTAAATTGAAAAAAATTGATATTTCGCTCAAGTTGTTCGCTGTTTTTTAAATTCCGTAGATGAACTTAGCACCTAAACTTGTAAACACAGTACTAAAGTACAAAACGTTGGTAAAACTTACCGACAAAGGTTGATAAAAGTTGTCAGCGAGCACAATACAATGAGATTTTATGTCAATCAGTACAAAAGGTCGTCGAAAAGATAATACCTAGATCGGGCACGCGGACGCGTCTCTGCTTAGCTATCGTCGAGGAGATTGTGCAGCTCGGCGTAGTTGAGTATGGCACGGTGGAGGAACTCGTACTGGAGCTGGAAAAAGGCACAAATGAGAGCGAGTCGGGGCGAGTATACGCTCAGGACGAGTATATCGGAGGGGGACGCACCACGGTGTCGATGGTGTTGGTCCGCTGCGAGCGCAGCTTGCGCGCCACGGCGCTGACGTCGACGCGCCTCTCGACGCGCAGCTGCCACGTGAGGATGCACAGCGCCACGAACAGCGCCGAGCGCTCCGTGCCCAGCTGGCAGTGCACGAGCACGGGCCGCGCCGCCTCGCGCTCGGCGGGCACGGCGCGCTCGGCCAGCTCGCACAGCCCGCGCGTCACCTCGGGCACGTGGCCCGCCGCCGTGGGCCAGCCGTGGTACTGCAGCTGCCGCACGCCGCTCCAGTCGCCGCTCTTGTTGTTCGTCACGGTGAAGTGCCGCCGGGTGTAATAAGGGCACGACTCGCTCTCCTCGTACTCCACCGAGATGTGCTCGTACTGGACCGTGCCGTCGTCCCAGTACCGCGGGCACTTGCCTTCGCCCAGCTGCAAAGTACGATATAGCTCAGTCTCAACAAGTCTTCAGAGCAGATATAATGAAATGCCGCTCACCTCACTGAGCATGACAATCGTGGAGACATTATGTTCGGAGACCATTCGCCAGAAGTCCATTATCGTGTTGGGAAGTGGGGTCCTGCGTGATGATGAAGCCTTCCGAATTGTCGTAGCCTGCAAGAGGGGGTACACGTAAGCGCAGCCTCGGGGCAAGGCGAAGACGAAAGAGCCAGCGTACCCTCAATGAAGGAAGCGTTGATGTAGGTGGAGTAGTCCCTGCCGGGCAGCGGCGCCAGGATGACGCGGTTGCGGTCGTAGGGCAGGCAGTCGGCGGACCTGTTGCGCGCCCGCACCTCTTCGCCGCCTCCCGCCGCGCACGACCTGGCGCTGTCGGCCACCGGCGGGTGCACCAGTTTCTGCGAATTACCACTCAACTGTAATACCCTCGGTACATGGCAGGGCATGGTGACAATTGCGAGGAAGTTATTTTTGTATACTAGAACTAACCATAGTACCCCCCTATACTGTGCAGCCATCTACTATAATCATGTATAATGCAATAAATAAAAGCCGCCCATTTCATAGCTCACCTCAAACTCCATCTCCATGAGACTCTTGTCGCTGCCCTCGGGCGTGTTGCGGAGTCTGTCGATGGCACTCTTCAGCCGCGAGGCGGGGATCTCCGTATCTCCGAAGTGGGCATACTCTACGAGGGCCCGATACACGAACACGTACTGTTTCTGAAGGGGAATAGTCTTGGCTAGAATTACTTCACATTTAGGTGCACACCTCTCACATGTAATACATTACCAAGGATTGCACCAGGAAATTCCTCTGCGCGCGCAACTCGGCCACACAATTGAAGACGGACACACAATTAGCATCGCGCAGCTGCTCCAGGAGGCAGTCCAGAGCCACCAAGGTCCCAGTGCGGCCCACTCCAGCTGAACAATGGACCACCACTTCTCGGGACACTGCGACCGACCACGCTTCATTCACGCGCTGAAAATTCATGAATATTGACTTTAATGGTTGCATTATGTAAATGAAATGGCATTGAAATGAGTAGTTTATTTTTTAAATAAATCAATTTAAAAAAAAACCACATATAAATTATATTACTAATGAGTATAGTAAACCTATATACTAGTATACCGATAATGTAAATGCAGTAGAATTAGGCAGACATAGAATTTGTCAATTTCTTGTCAGTACATTTGACAAATGAAGCAATTATTCCAAAAACATGCATAAAATAAAAATAAAAAGCCAAATAAACAAAAAAAAATTATAGTATATTGTATTGAAATTAAAATATTTGTAGTGCAATAGTATCCAAGAGACGAGAGATCGGTACCTTGATGAACTTGAGTATGGAGTGCGGATGCTCCGGCGCAGCGAAGTCCTTCCACATGAGGAAGTGGTACTGGCGCACCAGGCGGCTCTCGCCCTTGGCCTGCGGCGACGTCGGCGCGCTCACTTCGCCCCCGCAATCTGAACACACGACGGTTAAGCGCACAGCAGTTCCAGCACTTTACTTTAATAGGCTAAATCTCACCTCCGTTTCGTTTAGCGACTCCATTGTTCTCGACGATCGGCTGACCGTCGGAGTTCAAAGCCTGCTTCGATATCCGCAGCTCGCGTACGATGTAGTCCGAGTATCTGCAAAAACACTCTCGTTGTATAAAATAAGTAGACAATTTTTAAATGTTTAAAATTCAAACTACACAAATAAATATATTTTTCTCAAACATGCCTGGATATTTGAGCATTATTCTGACAACTTCTACTAACTAAATCGATCTTGCTGTATCGGTCGAGCAGTGGCCAAAAGAATTACTATGTAAAATCATATTTGTCGTGTAATTTAAAAACACAAAGATCTTGACTCCTCAACATGGCGACCAAAGAGGTAACCTATCAAAGGTTTAATTTAAATTTCCAACTGGCCTTCACATAAAAATATATTTAGTGAAAAAAAAAACAACAAATAATAACACGAATAAACAAATACATACATACATACAAAAATTCAACCGAACCAAATCAATACCATATACCATATAACCAAATTATAATATTATAAAAAAAAGCTAACATACCGCTTCTCCGAAACATGATGAACCGTAATATTCCCAAAGGCACGGCTCCCTCGAACCTCGTCAGGCCAGTACTTGCTGCACTTCACCTTGGAGTACTCCTCCAGGTTGGTCAGCATCACGATCAGCTCCAAGCCATGTTCCCATATCATCCGCCAGAAGTCATTCACCGTGGTCTCCGTTGGGCCTTGCGCGCAGATGAACTTCTTTCGCTCCTGCATTCAACTTTCACTTAGTATTTCTTACGTTTAGGAAATATTTTCATCGGCGAATTAAAACTGATTACACATCAGTTGATCAAAAAGGAATTGGAAAAGCTACATATAGCTTAGCACTGGATACATTTTTCTACACCTTTGTTTAGTCTATTAAGTTTTAAGTATCTTTTATACCTTGTATTATAGATTCTAACACAGCTGATCTTCCTATCAGTTAGTAGTTATGGCAACAAATAAAGAAAAAAAAACCTATTTCTGCACTCACTATATATATTCTACTTTTTAATAATGGCATAGAAAATGAAACCAGGTTACTACACTAATAGGGAGTTATAGATTTGAAATTTGGGGGATTTCTACAGTTAAATGAGATGGATTGTAGCGAGCAAAGCATGCAGTACCTGATTGTGGTCCGAGGGGTCCTGAGTAAGCAAGAGACAAACACACTTGTTAGATTTTGTGCTTTTACTGGGAATACATGCACCATGCAAGGGGTTATTAGAAGATTCACAAATCTAGAACTAGAGTCGACTAACAAACAATTACACTTCGCTTAGTTAAAAAAAATATTAAGTTGTTCCCCTATGTGTTTGATATTAACGTTAGCAGGATCCCGTCCCTAGCAATTTTAGCTATTGTGTACGGAACCCTAACATCCGTAAATTCCGGTTAAGGTTACCCGGTTTTCGACGTACCTTATAGCCCATCACATAGTTAGCGTTGATGTAGTCACTGCCGCTTATCCCGTCGATCTGGCTGAGCTTCACCCGGGTTTGGTCGTACGCCTTGATATCCGGATATCTGTTCTTGGGCTGGTTTTCCCGGGCCTCGGAGGCGTGGCAGGTCCGGTCCGGGAAACACTCGGGCAGCATCTGCAACAACTTGTCCCGGTTTGGTCCTGATTAAGGATTACACTCAAAGCGGTAGATTAGTAGTCAAACAGAAGTAATGATTTTGTAAATAAATTGGACGGATTAAAAAAAAACTTTACAATAATATAGCTTTTACATCTGAATAACATAAATAATGAAATAAATATAAAGGCTACATCCCTAAGCCTACCTTCTTGTTACAGTTACACACATGTTATGTATGATGGAATGTTTATCTACCATTATCCTGCAAAAAAAGTCTACCACAGCCTTAAATTAAAAGCCAAAACAGAGCATACTACAATATAGATATTTTATTTCAATTGAACATGGATAATAATTGATTCCTAAATGACAAAATCCATTTTTTTATTTTTATTACTTCATGTACGCTTAATATATGTATTTGTATGTAATGGCTTCTATTAACACAGGATACAAACAAATATTAATGTAAATAAACACTAACACTGAATGGGAATTTTTATTTAATTTATATATTAATAATGAAAAGATGATTTTTTAGATCCATAACAATGTAAGTCTGTACCAACAAGAATGATACCCAAATCGTTTGTTCTGTTTTCTCATAGTGTTATGTATCATTGAGTTACCTCGAACTCTTTCTGGAAGCCATAGTCGGAGTCGGCCTGACGCTCAGCATACGCGGCCGGAAGTTGGTCTCTCGGGATCGGAGGAAGGTCGGGAGGCGTGGCACTTCCGCTGGTCTGGCGTCCGATGTGTCCGACTACGTACCTGTCGGTGGAGTTCGGTAAATATGTCAACTGTCCTATCTAATGAATTATATGTATACGTAGAGAGCACTGACCGCAAGGCCGCCTGGATGGGGTTCATCTCGAGCGTGGCGTGGTGCGGGTGGGGGGGCAGCTTCCTGGACGAGCGGCTCTGTACCACGCACACGCCCACCATCACCACGATCACCAGCCCCGCCACGGCGCACGTCACCTGCCGAATTACAGGAAATTCATTTCAACGGAAACTTCGTGACGTACGCATTACGAAAAGGGGAGTAACGCGATGTCTCTTCCTCTCATAAATAATGAAATTCAAAAAATATTAATTTACACACACACACCGTAGGACTGACACTCACCAGTAGAGCGATCTCCAGGGTGGCGTTGTGCGTGGAGGGGCGGGGCGTGGCGGCGGGCATCAGCACGTTCACGTACTCGCTGTAGATGGGCTCGTCGCGCTCGTCACCCGCTGTCGAAGCATTATGTTCAATATTCGCTAAAATTCGTTTAACAAACAATTTATTGAAATAAATCTCACGTATAAGCTCGACGAACAAGGTGTAGTTGGCGGCGGGATCCAAGATGCCGTCCTTTACCACCATTTCTTCCCAATCCTGTTCCTCATCGACCAGTTTGTCCATCATCATTGGATTCTTCATGTAGTCTCTGTGACAACATTTTTATTGAATTTAACATATTATATAAGCGTGAAAAATATCCACACCGAAAAATTCTCAAATATATAATTTAAAAAAACTTTATATTTTTATCATACAAGTAAAAAGAAATTCATTTTTTGTATACCATACCTTTCAATCTCCACGTACGATCTCCTCTCTCTCTTCTCCTCTTCCAAATCTGGTTCAGCAGTGGTGTCGATTTCCTCCTCAAACAGGTCATCTCTGGTAGTCGGGACAGCGGTTGTGGTCTTGGGAACCACTGGGGTATCTAACACCCGGCGAGGTTTCCGAAGACACCTTTTGCAAGACGGTCGAATGATGCCCGGGTCTTCTTTATCGAAAATGGTTCTACCATCGCCCAAAATCACCTCGGAGTCCGGAGGGAACCTGTCACTGAAATAAAAATCAGTCTATTAGCGGGCAGTGGAGAGAAAGGCCGGCTGCTCGTGGGGCGCGAGGGTGGTTCCGACCTGGAGAAGGCGTCTGCGATGTAGGCCCCGAGCGCGGGCTGCGCCGCGTGCGCTTCCTCGTACTGCAGCACGCTGATGTCCCTGGCGGGGGGCAGGTTGGACCAGTCCGAGCGAGGCAGCAGCCGCACCAGGTACACCCTGCACACATTCACACTGCACTCTGTGTCTGGTTAAGGGGCTTTGCCTACTGAGCAGTCGTTACCTATAACAGCAGATGGGCCCGTTCCTCTCCGATATCCGTGGCAGGTACATCGTGAACATGTACCTGTCGTTCTCCAGTATCTGTAATTAGGAGAAATTGTGCTGATAGGGCAATAACGAAAATGAACAACGGCGTGATATAGAGATGGACGACGAAGATTCACTAATAGTTCACAAGAATTCTTTGTATCAGGGAATCAAAAGTGTAAATTACCTTCCTCCACCTAGGTCTCGGAGGAGAATCGGGCGGCGCCGGCGCAGTGGAGCAATACCTGGTCTCTTCTTCGCCTCGTCTACGCGTTCGAGTCATCGCACTCAAGCGCACTGTGTAGTTTGTGTTCGGTTGCAGGTCTTCGAATCTGAAACATCAATTTAAAGTGTTAACTATTTCAATAATTAATCTATTTTACTGTCGCTAGATCGTCTAGTTATTGACAGCTCGTTACAGCTATATGATTATATTTTAATCCATAATACGCTCACCTTACGCTTCTGGAGTCATTCGCCTTAAACTTGGTGAGAGGGCCCCACATGGCCTCTTTGACGGAGCCGTAGCGATCCCTGTACGTAGCGTTGCCCGTCAACTCCATCTGGAAGAGCTTACTCAGTTAATCACATGACCCAACAGCTGTCGCCAGGATTAATCCTAAAATCACACACCGTATATCCCTTAATCTCCGCATTGGGCTTCAAGGGAGGCTGCCAGGTGAGGTTGATCCAGCTGCTCTCGCAATGGACGGAGACGTTGGAAGGGCGGCCAGGGATGCCGTCCAGGGTGGCTGCCTGCATCTCACCGGACCAGTTGCCGCAGCGCTTCGTGAAGTCAGAACACGCGCAAACCTGGAGTAATAAATATATCATTATTACAATCTGGCGTTACTTTGCGGACGTCCATATTGTTATAGTACATCTCAGAAGGGTATAGAATGAAAACAGTTGATTCACAATATCACAATCATATATTCCAAATCACAAACACTATAATAAAATAGTAATATTCAAAACACTCACCGATATAACCACCTCTCACTAAAGTTATAACAACACTAAATCGAACCTCACAAGAGCTCTGACCAATTTACCGACGCCATCTGTCAGCAATATTGACAAGTTAACAGATCGATCGTTATGCTGACAGATGGCGCTGATAATGAAAATAAGTACTTTACAGAGAGAATGTCGATGTCAATGATCTCTATGATGGTAACAATAGTATAAAATATATTTTATATTTTAAGGATTCAGTAGTGTATAACAGGAACGCTGTTCGTATAATCAGTATAATCCAATCATACTTTTTCATAGACACAAATATATTACATATTCTATTTACGATCTAGGATTTGACTTACCCTAAATACATAAGTGCTGTGAGGTTCCAAGTTGTCAAACATATAGGGCAGGTTGCGGCTATCCCTGGAATGGTACGCTCTTCGGGGAGCCACTTCATCCATCTTCCTCGCTTCGAGGAGGTAATAATGTATCAGCTCTGCTATATCTTCAGGCGGAGGTGCCCAACCGATGGTCACGGACGTCGCCGAGAAGCCGTTAATCGAAATATTGGGCACGAAAATGGGGTCTTTATCCAGAGTGCGAACAGTGGATTCATATATATGCGGCTTGCTCTGACCATGCATAGTGGTCACTTCCAACTTCAGCTGGTACTTCGTAGAGTTCGTTAGGCCTTCCATGACAAACGATATATTCTTCACTCCAATTTTCTCTCTCGTGTATAAGCTGAAGTCTGTGGAGGGTAGCTTCCGATACATTAGGTTGTAGAACCTTATCGGCGAGTTGTATGAGCGTACTGTCCAGTTAAGGAAGAGCTGCGAAGCGCTGATGGGTATCACCGTGTCTATCACGACTTGGGGTGGTGCGTACACTATGACGTCAACGTTGCCAGAGATGTTTAGTGACGTCACAGCGTCGAATACTTGGCAGATGTAGGTCCCGTTGTCTTCTGGACTATGTATACGGAGGTCGTAGGTGCTCTGAATTTCCTTCAGACTAATTTGGGTGGCTGGTTTCGTAATAAGATCGGTTATTTCATCGTCTTTGCCCTGTTTCCACCATTTTACTTCACTGGGTTTGTACACTGAAAATAAGTTGTAATTGGATCTTTTATTCCTTTAGTCAAAGTAGGAAAAATATTTTAGTTTATTCATTGTAATTTGCCACTTACAAAACTTCTTAATATTCAAAATCTAAACATTCGACCATGTTCAATTATATATACATTATTGATTATTTCATATCACATTCTTATGTTAACCTAAATATTAAACCTGACCTGTTAAAAATAAAGCTATCACGTTTCATACAAGCGTTTGAAATTGTGAGCACAGCGAATATCTTTATGAAAGATATAGTAAGCTCTGTCAAGTGCGGGAATAAAAATATTCCATTCCACATTTTTCTACATTCAACACTTTCTTTCATGATACTACCCTACATAGAGCGCATTAAAGTTTGTATTTATCAAAACATTAAATTGTGTTTTAAATTAAGTATAATAAAAAAAGGAATTTTTAAAAAGATGTTTTAGACATAATTTAACAGGGGATTGTAAGAAATTAAATACACCCATAATTAAATTAATTCAAATTTCAATTAATGATGTTCAAGGGAACTTTTAAAGTTTATTATTTGTCTCCAAATCGAGAAGCAAATCCAGGATAATAAGGCACAAATATAATTCACCTTACCTTCAAAAACACACTCCAACGTTACATTGACTTGATCAGACGCATTCTGCTTGATGGGACCAGCCGTGTTTCTCACCAGTTTGCCGGGAAAACTTAGATCCAGACTGACCAGTTTATCTGACCTCTCCTCGCCTAACTTCGCTACACACGTGTAGTTTCCATCGTCGCTGGCTGTTGTGTTTGCGATAGTTAAGTTGCTGAGTTTGTACTTCTGCTGGTTTCCATCTAAGTCTTTTTTGTGCAAGAGTTTCTCTTCAGAGTGTTCATTGATCCTGTAAGAGTTATTTAATTATTATTATACGGTTTATGTTTAAACAAATGAGGTCCTCGATTCTCGACAACAAAATATAATTCTTTGGATTGCCAGGCATAATATAATCACATTCCACTGTATAATGCGGTAGGTAGACCTATTACTTACCATCACGAATATGAAGACGATTGAAATCAACAATTTTAATGTGGTAATTTAAATAAACTTTAAGTTATTATTATATGAGATTCGTTGAACTTTAAATTGTGTCAAGGTAACGTATTAAACGTTAGTTTAATTACTAAATATTGTATCATGTATGAGAAATGAATCTTTAGATTATTAAAATGACTTTTATAATAAGTTTGTACAGCTAAACAATTTGTTTATCAACACTAATATTCTTCATAATCTGATGTCAAATTTTTTAGAACCCTAATATAGATTTTACTGTAGATACGCTACCGAGTAAAGGACAAATCAATGTATAAGATATAGGATAGCGTAGGCGCATATTTTCTCATACATTTAGCTTAACAACATAAACCGGGTCAGACAGGTACACCGAACACACAGTATCAATTACAATACAATAACGTAAAACACTTGCCAAGTTTGTTCGGTCATTCGTCAAACGAAACGAACGTAACATAAACCTAGGTATATATTTTATAGAAAAACAAACGATCAGATTTATGCACTTACGTAATAAGAGCGGCGAAGTTTATATGCTTCTATTATTCTTTCTATATTAAAGACTACGCTGTTTCGCTGTACATTGCACGCATTTCAAACATTAAATACAAATATACAAGCCGTCAGCTACACGATATTGCATCAAAGTTCAATATTAGCTTCGTTAAAAGTTATTCGAAGCTTTATCCTTTAGTTTTACGTTAAAGCTATCAGGAGCTGACTGATAACCCAACCTATTTGCATTGCAATTCTATTAGGTTTTTCATCGTACGAGAGCGAAATTAATCAAGTTTTTACCGACGGTGAATGCTTTAAAACTTGAAACCTTAGCGTAATTAGGTTAATTCTGCTAGATACATAAAGGAAATGCAAAACTGATTTTGCTCTTATATAGTCACTTGAAAATCTGTTTTATGAAATGCTATGATATATAATACTGATACTTTTTCCTCGGGATCCTACTTATTTGGAGGAAAAAAGTGGAGGAACAAAAAAATCACTTATTTTTATCGTATGCAAATTCAAATATAAATTTCCATTTTTATGACGTATTGCAAAATAAGCGGGAATAAATGTTTAAAAGGTACATTATTATGTTTCAGGGACACACTCAACCCTCATCAAGAAACACTTGACCAGAGATGAGATCACTTCATTCAAAAATATCGCTCATCGGTTAATTCGGTTTAAGGCGCAAAATCTTTCTTTAGCTACTAACATTAATAGAGAAGTATAAAAAACCTTACAGAAAAGTATAAATTTAATACATTTTAAATAATAAGAGTCTCTCCAATTGATAATTATCCCTCATTACATGTTTCAAATACTAGAAATAAAGGAATAGTAACAAAATTATAGTCAAAGACTTTTCATACATTTAGGCGACCGGCGTTACAGACAGATAATTCCCCCTTTTTACCGCGTCGATGTGTATATGGCAGCTTGTCTTAAATGGTACTTATATGCTTTCATATGGGACCAGAAGTATATAAACTTAATACAAATAAATATGCACATCAAAAATAATTTTTGTTTTAATTATAAATAATCTCTATTATTTTTAAGTTTCTTTAAAATCATAATTAGACAACAAGTTAGTAGTTCAATTACAGAAGAATATACCTGTCATTAACTTTTACAGGTGCCCCATTGAAGAACCATTCCACCTCAACCTCACTCGGAGAAACACTGCAGCTGATGTTTGATAGTCCACCAAGCTCACCCTTTGATGATATGTCCAGGATCTCGGCAACATCCTGAGCTGTAAGACGAGTTTTAGTGATGAAATTGGACTACAGGAGCTATAATTGTAAAAGTAATAGTAACAAAATCACAAAAAAAATACTAAATAAAAAGAATAAGCATTTCTGTGATCATTGAACTTGAAAATAATACAGAATAATTATAAAATATAATTTGCCCTGTTTCCTATCTAGTTCAAGTTCATTATTATTCAAACACAATATTTGAAGTTATAAACAAAATATTATTATCAGTTATATGAACACTTTCTAACTCTTTTTATGTAACCAATGTGAATGTTCTTTGAATGTAATTTATGTTAGTTGTAAAATATAAAACTCAATTTTAATCCCCGATAATGACATACCCTTCCTATTTCCATGTAAGTGTACACCCACACATGTATTGAGAGGTGAAAGTCAAATACTTCACTTATGAGAGGCCCTCATGTGCACCCCATGTGTAAGGTTGAAAACAACTACTTAAAACAATAGCTTAGCCAAAACAAATAGTTTAGTATATAGAATGATTTTTGTTTAGTGTCTGTGGATCTTATAGAATTTGGTGTATGTTTATTTGTATAAAGATTGATTACGTTTTCAATATTCATTAAAAAGGATTGTTTACTTGAAATGTAAAACGATAAATCTAGGTACAGTTACTTTTAGTCATATAATACATATAAGGTACAGAATTTGTAAATTTGGGCTCAAATGTTTATGAAACTTAAACTTTAAATTGTATGATTAAATTTGCTTGTATATAATGTTTTAAGCATATAGATTTACTTTGCTATATTGGCATTATATATCCAAATATCTGAAATTAGATACCTATGAAAAATAAAGATTACTTCATGTCCCATTAGTGTTTCAATGAGCTTTACAATCTTAAATCTCCACATCATTGATCATTATCATTATTTATCAACATTAGTAATTTCACTGCAGCCATAGGTATAATCTATTTAAAATAATTTCTTTAATGTAACAATAATTCAAATAAAATTTCATGAATATAAATGTTTACAAATTAACTTCTACTTAAATTTACTTTTTTCAGGAAAAAAAATCTACTTTAAAACAATAAAATTACGCATTGGAATCTATAAAAATATATACATATATTCCATGCATTGCATGTATGTACTCAATCATTAAAACAGATTGTGTACTTCAATATTTAAGGTGCCTTAAGGTTCGAGATATTAATTTCTCAGTTTAGTCATCAAAGTTAAAGTAAAATCCAATACTTTCTATTAAAAATAAACGATTTTTTTTGTACAGCCTTAGATTAAAGAGTACATCAGATTCAACTCCACAGTATGCATAATAAATGCCTCCTACACTACAATACGTCCTGTATTGCATGGTTTTCCTTAAACTTAATATATCTTTTAGTATGCATAGTAGTAATAACATCACAAAAACTCTCATTTTTCAGTTAATAGTATTACCATTGGGAGCATGTTTGTAAAAAACATAGGTTCTCACAAGTTACGAAATTTGAAAAAAAAAAACAGTAATCTTTTACATAATATATTAACATGCTTTATTTACAGTTTGTTTTATTTATAAATGTTGTTTACAACTTACCTAAAACCGGATAACAAAGTGCAATACACCCGAAATAAAGCGCAAATGTTACGGGGCACTTCCTCACCAAGTCAACCACAGTCATGGCGGAAGAAGCTATCTTTCACATAAAATACACGAGAAGCCACAATAGTAAACTCATTGCATGTTTGTTATTTCATATTCTATTCACTTACACGACGATATCACTGATTAATTCTATATTTATCACAATAAAAAATTTACAAAGCGGCTGACACCCAAAGCCGAACAAACAATCTTTTTTTATCGTTATTGCTAGTGTAAAAAACTGTTATAACTACATGTACTCTATGCTTCTGAGGGTTGCAATTCGCAATATGTTTAGTCGCTATAATATTTAAATGAACCCTTTTTAAACTTTTTAAACTTATAAATCACACTTTCTGGCATAAAAATAAGCCAAGGACGATATTAATATGAATAGTACAGATGAATGATTAACAATCTCTAGCCATGGCACACTAATTGTGCCGGAAATGCAATTTTTAAAAATGTTTTTTTATTACATTAAAATAATTGATAATTTGTAGTTTATTAATTATGTTACATATGATACTTTGAATACCATAGCATTTACTATAAAATATTAAGGTAACTTGCAATATTTCAGTTAAGCTGTAATTTTTTACTCTAGGCAACATCTGTTGTTTATTGACAAGATGAATGACAGACGGCGGGGTCCTAGTTCGATGGCATTTTGATGGAAACAATTTAGTGGAAATAAATGACTTGTTGACGAGATTAAAACTGCCTGCATATTTAATTGTAGTGAAAATGTGGTGTAGAAGCATTAATTAGACTTATTCAACGGGCGGACACCGTTATTTAGTGACATAAAAATGTATTTTCAGTACACGTTAGGAGCCATTTTTATTGTATTTATTTTGTGCGTTCATTGTGATAATGCTGGTGTTAACAATGAAATATTGGAGATTTACGGTAAGTTACAATGTATATATCTTGCTTTTATCGTACTTATGTAAATTTTAATGGAGTTATGAGTCACAGGATATAACGCCTATCCTTTAAGCCATTCCTATATGTCTCAGAAGTCCGACTATAAGCGGCAAACGCATAGTACGGGTTACATATAATTATATGGTTAGAATTAAGAAATTAACTAATTATGACACTTGTACAATAAAATTGGGCTTTTCTTATCAGAAATTAGCACTTTTTAAATAAAATAACTTCAGTCCTATCTGGAGATATTTATTGAAAAAAACAAATAATATAAAGCCTACTCCTCAAGGATGTATATAAATATTGTTACCAACAGTTTTGCTTCATTTGTACTATGGTGTGAGCAGCATGTCTTATTCTTATATGCTTATAGTGGTCAAAGTAGTCCACTAATTATGTTTCCACAACAATGCAGCCTTCTAGGATATTTAAAATGTCTCAACTACTTCCAATTTGTTAATTAAATGTATAACTAAATTCAATGACTGTTAGTTAAGTAACTCTATGTATAATAACAGAGAGTAGTAGAAGCTATATTATTGAGAAAAATTAATTGTTATTAAAAACTTCCAACAGATTAAATATACCTACATGAAACTGCTAAATTATCTGAGTAGTTATGCTGGCTATGAGTGGCAGTTAATTGCTTTAAATCCTGGCCTTGATCTTCTAATTACCAACTTCATTTCAAGATAAAGATTTTTGTATAAAGTTATTGTGATTGTAATTTATTCACCACTTTGTCTTAGTTGATTATATAAATTTAGAATATCTTAAATGTTCTAACTTTGGTTCCCAATACCTTCTACTTATATAAATAATTGCAATTATATTATGAGTAGAAATCCATTTACTTCTACTAGTTTCAAATTGGAAACGAAAGAAGATTATTATTTTTGAAAACTACTAAATTTTATATATTCTAAAAGTCTATCAACTCATTTTAAGTAATTAAAAATTGGAGAGATAAATTTGGTACCTCTGTATCCCAAACATACCTGAAGTACTTACCTATAAAACTTTATTTATCATCTCTTAAAATACACCAATGTCTGATTTCTACTTTCTCTAAAGTCTAAACCAATTTTGTAAACACTTGTGTCTGCCCTCCATGTCGACTTCAGATACCTGTTTTTCATACTCTTTGACAGCATCTTCTTGCAATGCAAATAGTTGACAGTGTAAACTTAACATTTGACAACAGAAAGAAGTCACAAGGTGCCAGGTCGTGACTGTATGGCTCATAAATTGAGCGTTCATCTTAAAAAATTTGTTTGACAGTTTAGCGGTGTGTGTAATTTTTATGGAGTTCGTCCATAATTTCCGGCATACGTAGATACGTACCGTCGTCCATCTTTCTACCCAGTTACTATGTCCCACATGAAATTTGACGTACCTACTTTCAATCTGGTGAGCGTGGTACTGCAGTAAGTAACGCGGTCTGTTTTTAGGAGCCTCGGTCAATTTTTGTGGAAGCCAGCTTTGTCACATAAGCTAAGCTAAGCTCTGTTGAGCTATCGAATTATGTTTAAAATTGTAGAAAATTGTACTTAATATCCACGTTAATTTAGAAAAGCAATTTCTAAAATGGCGCCAAAATGTAAAATAGACATCAAACTACATTCTGCAGCCAATGATTTCCATTTTCATATTACTTTTTTTGTCAAAAGTATTGAAATGCTCTTAACAGCACAAATAGGGACAGAAAGTTAAGTTTTGTGTAAGCATTAACACAGCCACATTTAATATAGAGAAAATGCACCATTTCACTTTCCATTCATATTTTATGTGATGAAAAGGCTAATTAGATAACAAACAAAATGTTTTCATTGTTAACGGAAGCTTTTCACAAACCATTTTTATTTCTTTGAGAGTCACTTGAATAGAAAAATATGGGCCGACAAATTAAGATTGCACGATTATAACCTAGAAACCCCATTATATTTGCAATTGCATCTCTTGAACCTTTTAATGGAAAAAGCTATATTGCATATTAGGCTGTTGATACATTAATGCGCAAGGATTTATTCAAAGTGTAAACGCGACGTTAGAATTTAGAACTTTATTTATGTAACTTAGAGTACATATCCTCAGATTCATTAGTTTGAGGCTATTGTTCTAGTAATACAAGAAAATTATCGTAATATGTATGATATTGCTTGTAATAGAACAATTTATTTTGGATTATTTATTAATTTTATTTTGTAGAGGAATGACAAATATCCTAATTAGAATCTTTATATTTTAAATAACGTCTGTAGTCATCCTTACCCAAATAAAACATTAAACACTTGTAAAGTTGGAAATATTTTTTAATTACGCGGCCGAAAAACTCGGATGTATTTTGGAGAAATGGGACTCATATTTCGTAGTAAAAATCGCATGTTAGTTAGGTGTACTTCCAGGTCTTAAATTTAAATATCTACATTAATTGCAAAATTGGGAAAATATAACTTCTCTCTATGTGATTTTCCATCTGGATTATAAAGGATATACTTATTATAAACAAAATTGCGGAATTCTTCAACCGGAAGCGGTTAATTCTGTGCTCCATAGTATATAATATATATACCATAATATATTCTGAATAGTTTCAAACACCTATGAAACAATTGTAGATATTTGTGACCTAGTTTTTTTTTTAATATAACAGAAAAACATTTATATTACAGCAAGTAGTTATAATGACTTTCATAGGCAATTAATCCGCGACCCGCTTTTGAAGCAAATGTGTCGTGCCAAGTCGGTGAAGATTCGCGCTCAATCCCAATCAAGCTAGATCCAATTTGCGTCGGCTGTAGTTAGTAAAATTACTGAGCTAAAAACGTTTATTTCATCTTGAAGGCAGATAGTAAACTTGGCCTGTTTTTTCGGTATTATGGTATGTGTTCACTCCAGGCTCTGCGAACTGGTGATCCTGGTGAGCAATACGCATTTAAACCAACCCCAGGTTTTACTGACACAGCCGTATAACATTAACACTAGAGGCTTTCGCATTCTACTGAGGGCTTAGCGGCCAAACAAACTTGCCTGATGGGGCAAGTAATTCACACAGAGGTCATCACGACGGTCGTGCTATCTAACGCTTATTTGCTTCTTACTCAGATGAATAATGTCTGCACCACAAAATTGATTGGATTCAATAGTAGTAATTACGGTGAAATCAGAAAATATATTTAAACACCTAAAAGCTTTGGAAGTGCCTGTCTTTTAGGTCTTCAAGAATTCACACCAGATAATGTATTCCTATCTTCAATTTATGTAGTATTTATGCTCAAGTCTCCGTAAATGAATAATTTGCTAGAGTGAAATTTGATATTTTATTAGACTTTACTGAAAACTAGTTTAGCAATTAAAATATTAAGTTACAGAGAATGTTCAACCGCTACAAATTCACGTAAATTAGTTGAGCATAATTGTTTGTACCGTAAGCATTCCCTCGTAGCTGTCATCATCAATTGTGAGGTCAGCCCTTAGTTCCTGTCCGTGTTGTTACGAATATTTATAGCGATCTCTTTAAATGGTAGAACAGCGAATGAATAGAGCCATTCGTAATTATTGCTGCGCGAATAATATAAATTTTTGCCTTAATTAGGCGATCGCTTCAAGACTACACCCGCGAACTAGCGTAGCTACTAAGTTTTTCAGTCCTGTTAAATGAATAAATACTTATCTTTCCGTAGGTAAACTGAGCTTCACTTGTTATAACAGACATATTCAGTACGCATTCATGATTTTCATTAAAAGTTTTGCGTACCTGTTCTAGTTATGACAGCTTCGTATCGTATTTTACGCGCTCGTTTACAGCGAGTAATTAGGACCGTAACCTACACACGTTACGTCACAATAGAGTTTTAATTTTTTACCGGTATCACCGCGTGTAGTGTAATTAAAATACTCGAAAATTGTACGGTCAATGATCGCTTGTCTACGCATAAAAACATGTTATTAAAAGTGTCTTACGAAAAATTCACTTTATTCGAGTCGTAATGTAAAATGGAAATGCCAAAATGAAAATGTGACGATGCTTTCTCATTATGACCATATATATATATTATAAATATTATATTTTTCGAAATTGTATTTTCCTTTTGTACTTAACCTTAATTGAAACGAAAAATATTGAGTGCCCTTCAAAAGTCTAACATATAACACAATTGATACGTGGGAGCAAGTCCAGAATAATACAATTTAAATAGACATAAAAGTGTCAAGACTATGAGGGTGTACTCGCTAAGGTCAGATCCATCAGTGAGTCACTATGTATATGGAGTTTGAAGCATTTGTAGTTGGGAAACTGATAATTTTATCTAGATTTGTTTAGTTTTTAGTACGTCGATTCAAAAGCATTTATTACACAGATTTTGGTGTATAAAGCGTTTACTGTATTGTACATGTGCGATTACTATAAATTTACAATTAGTTGCTCATAAAAGTATTCTCTCGTTTAACACCTGTCGCCGTATCGTTCTATTTAGATTTCTAAAGCTAGCGTTGGTTGTTGAACTTAGTATTTTAGAAGAATAGAATAAATGAGGCGCTCTGTGGCCAATCTCAATTGAGTGCAGTTGACGCGTCGCCATTCACTTTGATTACTGTCAAGAGCGAGTAGGTACACTACAGTAGTGCTACATACAATAGCCATATGCGACGTGCTCAAGGGATTCGCAGCTCTCTGCATTTGGTGTTAAGAAGGATTTTTCCTCGTTATGGAGGATAGCGCATCAATAGTGAGCGTTATGGATTTTCGTTTTTCACCTTTGTCACGGGTTTTGTTGTTTTCTGTATGGAAACAGACTGTGGTAATTCTCATCTGAATAACGTTATTTCTCAACTGCTACTGAAGATGTATACGTTTAAATGTGACTTAAATAGTGCTAAAGAATTAGAATTTAAGAAATAAGCTTTTAAAATGAAACTTTTAAAATTGGTAATCAGTATTTTTTGAGTTTATGCGTTACATACCTTACCTACAAAATGTTTCTCTTTATTATACTTATTTATAGGTTAGGACTTTTGCTTCTTTAGCATACTTTTAGATAGTGTTCAAGGCTCAATCTCTTATTTTCCTCCTTATATGTTTTGTTCGTACAATGTGATAATTTGTTTTATGAATCAGTTACGAAGTTAATGTAAGTATATATTATGACTTTATTGAGACTATTTTAAATATAATTCAGCCATCCATTATATACGGTTACAATCTGTATAGAATAAAAAGCGTACAGAGCAGAATAATAGGTCAACAACATAAACGGGTTGAGGTTTTTGCTGGTAAGAAAATATTGAGAGTTCTTGAGTTCAGGGACACGAGCTCGTATTGTATTATCTTGATTGTAGATTAAAATTATTATATGCTTCTGTTCGGGTTAGACTCGGTTAGTGTTTTTTAAACCCACGTGGAATTTATAAAGGTATACGTCGTTGCCGTAGAGTAGAAATATGATATAGTAGAAGTTTCAAATAATACAATCTTTTAATATTTTAAATGGCTTTAGGAAATCGGTTGTCTCTGTATTTGTCAAATTTAAATCTGTCTATTTTGTAGCTGTTTATAACAAATACTTAATATAATCTATCATTCGATGATGTGATTATAACTAACAATGTAATTTGATTCTTATGATACTACTACTACTACTTTAAATTTTCAAAATTGTTCGATGGAAAGTGCGTTGCCGTCCTTACATATGACGATACGATCTTTTCTTGAAGGCTAACCGTTAGAGTGTGAAATTCCATAATTCTTGAGATAAATATCAATGTTTGTAAATATATATTTATTTACAAGGAATTAATGAGAACCGTTTAGATTATTACTCGGTGAATGTTTTCGGATAATAGTCACTATCGCATTTGAAGTTTTAGTACAAGTTATATAATCAGGCCATTGGAAATCCACTTCCCTGTACGAAATAACTTCCGAAGCTAATAAATAATCTTGTGTAACCAATGTTCAGCGCGAGTAATCAATATTATATTATATTTTACGAAATTTTATGTCAATTTCGATTTATTATTTTATTTAATACCTATCACAATTAGTCCCACAAGACATTGAATTCGTTGAGATTAGTCTTAAGTAAATTTTATTAACAAAAACGATTAAAATTTATTTCAATTTTTACGTAAAAAAGAGTAGAGAACGATGAGATGACTCATCGAACGCTGTTCGTAGAGGTAATATCCTGATGATGCTCCGGTGTCGGAGCGAAACGTACGTCGAGTGGTTGTGGGTTTTTCGCGGAGTATTGCTTGTAGATTGGTCTATTAGGGTTTTGTACTATGGACTTCCGCAAAGTAACGCCTGATTCTATTAATTTTTAAGCTACAAAAGTAATTGTAACACTTAACTACTTTACTAGACTTATAGTCTAGTTATTTAGTATGTTTCCTATGTCACGTGAGATGCCAGTTATGAATCTAATGTATAATGAACTAGTAATAAATGTATTTGAATATGAACTAATGTTAATTCTCTCGACGTGAGTATAGAGACTAATGACGAAGCAATAAAAGCACGTTGGGACTAAATAACGGAACTTGATAATATTAGGTACGTCATAAGTAATATTGACAGTCCGATCGGCAATTGTCTACATTGATTTCCTTGCTGATAAAAATAACGGGCTACCGTAAAACTTAATAAAAGAAATAGTGAGTTCTTTTCGGCCTGAAATTAACGCTTTTTGGAAGTTACCTCAAGAAATGATGTTTAATTTAAAACCGTTATCGTCTTCTGATATATAGTCGGTAACCGGCCAAGTGTGGTTTCCGCTCTGTTGTATGGGAGCCATCTTAAAATTTTTATTCGTGTTATCTCTGCAGCTGAAATTTATTATTTACGTATCACATGTCTAACTCACGGGTTTATAGTGTGGTGACTGATGTGACTGACAGACGGTATGCCTGTATGTCAGTCACTGCAATGTCTTAGTAATTTATTAGTATAAAAATTAGATTATTTCCACCCCCAGTGTACGGAATTCAGAAAATGAAGACATGTATTGTCATAAGATAATAAAGATTAGAAATAAAAGTGTTTTATATATAACATTTTGATATCACATATGTCGAGATGACTCCGATTTTATTATGTGGAGCTGTCTCATTAAGTTTTAGCTAAGTTTTTTTGTATCCGGTCCCAACAAGTTTTGTTCAATATTGTAACGGTAGTTGTGTCAAGTTCAATACCACCAATTTCCTAAGAATATAACTATATTTGAATAGTTATTTACGATTTTTAGTCTTGGTCAAGACATTGAACGGATTTATAACGGCTTACAAGAATAGAAACTCCCTAAAAGATGATTGTTTTTAATATTATTTTTTTTCAGTTCCGTCCGCTCCGCAAAACCTCACGGCGAATAGAGTCATATCAGACGAAATACATCTATCATGGGCCCCGCCTTCCACATACACAGTACACATTTTGGATTCCACCGTAGATCGCACCACTAAACACGACGGCTTACAGGTTATACCCAGAACTCAAGCCGATGCTCCAATAGATGAGCCGCAACCGGAAAAACTCAAAGACTACGCATACCATCTGTACAAGAACGACAATCTAAAATACAACGATGACTTTGCAGACGATTATAGAAATAAAAGGGACGTTAGATCGCACAGACACAGAAAACGGAGACAGGATAACATAACGCACGAGAAGATTGAGGTGGAGACCCACCAAGCGTTTGAGTTGCCAATCGAAGTTGTGAAGAAGTCACCGCCGGCTAAAATTGACATAAGTCAAATAGCATACGTGCTGTACTACGAAGAAGGTGTCGCTATACGGAAGGGCTCCAGCGATTCAATATTCGTGGCCGGCGTGCCCACTTCGGATGAGATTAAACGAAGGAATGTGTTTAGAAGTGATCTGGGTATGGATGATTATTTGAATGCGACGAAGAATCTCACGTTGTTGAATACGTCCGGTGTTCCCACTAAAGTTGTTGGGTTTCGATTGAAGAATTTGAGTAAGTTATTTATGAGGCTGCATGCGTTAGCTATGTGTGTAACTTTTAATGGAATCAAATTTAGAATTCCATTTAATTAATTTGTAGATTTACATTGAATTAAAGTATTCAAATTAAGTTAAATGTTCTCTTATTGACAATGCATAATCCAAAGCGAATTCGAACCAGTAGTTACTGAGATAGGATAACTTTTGGTACTTTTTTATTTCAGAGGCCTTTACCCCATACAAAATATGGGTACGGGCGTTTTACAACTTTCAACTGACCGGAGTCAAGTCCCAAGATCTCCTACAACGCTTGGGTCCACAGTCGAGCCCGCTTTACGTCCTGTCCGATGTGAATCCGCCGTCAGCGCCGATAATACTCAATCTAACGTGCGATTTACCAAATGGTAGGAGTTAATTAAGTCGTAGATTCGTTGATTTGTATATACTGTATATAACTTCTACGTCTGGCGTTCCACGACACAGCGATTTTCAAAGCATGTTTTACCTCGAACTACTATTTTGTAGGAACCAGGTGCCGGCAGACTTATTTGATGGATTTTTTTTCATAAATTATCGATTATAGGAAAATCAACTACAACTGCAAATTTCTATACATTGTTTCCCTAGGGATCCTGTACCTGCAATGGCGTCAGCCCCTGGAGTACAATAACTCCCTGGACCTGTATGTGGTGACCCTCAGGAAGTTGCCAGAGCAGCAGCCGCGCACGAGGCTCAAGTTACCCACCAACAAGGATGACATTGAGACGACCATCAGTGTTGTGAGTATAAGCGCTTACTAACTAGCTTTTTGCAGCGGTTTTACCCTTTGTTACTCTATATTTGATCTCAGGTCGTGATGTTTTTTCATTCTTAATATCATCCAAATCGGCAACGTGTTTTATGGTAACGTTGTTGACTGTCTCACAGAAGACTTTCGAATTTATAATCGAGTCTTAAAATGTCGTGTACGTGATAAAATAACTGTTAAAACAGTGTAGTTTAAGTTTCACGCTCGTTGAGACCTAAAGCAATATAAGAATTTTACTTCAAAATAAGGGAATATAAACAAAGTATATAATACTTTCTCACTTATAGTTTACCCTTAGAAAGATAATGTCTAGCATTACTCATGTAATCGGATTAGACAGTTTTCCCTCAATTTACATGTTAAATGCGCCGTGAAATGTCTACCTTAAGGTAATACTTGAACGGTAACGTGACGAATTGACACGCTTAAGTCTTTACCGGATTTAATATTTCTCGGTTCGTAATTGCGGTAAATTTAATATAGTTCCAATAATTTAAGATGTCTTATCTTATAAATATAGTTTTTATTATTTGGTGCGTGCGTCGAGCGGTTGTGGATTTTTCGCGGAGTATTGCTTGTATACCTATTGGTTCATTGGGGTTTTGTACTATGGACTTCTGCAAAAGTAACGCCTGATTCTATATATTAACTCCCCTCTTTGATGATACTCCTCTTAAAGCCAGCATTGAAATTCTTGTGAGGCCTCTCAAACACATATGGTTCAATTCTTATATTATTATAAAGTTTCATATAAAAAATACTGTTTTGATTTTGTATTTATCGTTTGATATTTTGCAGAATGTGCAGCTGTGGAATGTGACGCAGTACGAAGTGAAGATATACGCGGTGACGCTGTCAGTCGCGCGACCCGACACCTTCATCAACGGCACTGAATCCCCACCTGAGGTACGGCAATTGTCGGAAAATTAAAACCATTCTCAAATGTTTTGAATGTTCTATATTCTTTAAGTGGAAACAATCGTAGTTTGGTATAGTTGAATTCTATTCTAGTCTTGCTAACACTGGCAATCTCTTGCATCTTCATAATAAAAAACCTTTGAGTCTAATTTTTCTAAAACCTTTGAGACGAACAAGGGAGGTGTCCCTTGTTCGTCTGTCTCTTTCACGGCGGAAACCGAATTTGACAGAGACGACAGTTTTTAGTTTAAAGTACAAGATTTATAGTTTATAACTTCTTGATTACCTAACTGTTCGGGTAATGAACCGCTGACTCAGCGGCCCGCTGAGAATTAATATTAGCTTTAAGATAATTGTTAGTCTGCAACATATCATCGTAACAGTAACGCACGACGCGCAAAACAGACTCAATAACAGTTTCATAACAGTCTTTAAAACAGTTTTAATAACATTATAGGAGTTTCAACAATATAAGCAGTATATCAGTTTAACAGTTTTTCTCATTTACACTGGTAAATCGGCTTATTTAGTATATATTATATTGAGTATGTAAGAACTCCCTATGAGCAGCAAGTATCAAGTGAGTGGTGCACCGCCCATTCGGAAGCGATGTCCCCCGAAGTGGGGAAGGCTATGCGCGGCGCTAACGCCTCAGTGGCTCTTCTGGCCGCCGCCCTCATGACTGTGCTGGCTGCTGGCACCGCTGGATTACTTTACTGGAGGTACACCTTTTCACATTCATTACACGCCTATGAATTACATCTAAATGACGTTAATCTCATACCACTCGATATCAGGTGCAGAACCCGCCTCAGCAAATGCCTTAGTGCCGCTTACAACTACTTGGAAGAAGGGGGGGAGAGGGCAGCGCGTGCCCCACTTAATACTTATAAGAAACCAGGTATGTACCGCTTGACTGGAAACATTCGTCAATCCACATTGATACTATTTATCAAAAATGTTTTTATTCGTGTTTTCAGTGTCCCGTTCGTCCCCTCTGACAGCGAACGACGCGGGCCCCGGGATGGTCGCAGAGAGCGTATGCGGTCGTCCGCCACGGATGGCGGGCGCGCATTGCCCTCTAGTGCGGGCACAGCACTTCCCCAGTCACGTGGCTTCGTTGCACGCCGACGGCGACATCGGGTTTAGGTACGTACGCGTTCCTGTCCGTTCGCACGTATACGTATATGAAGTTTTAAAATCCTGCCTCTAAATATGATTTACAGTAAAGAGTACGAGATCGTGGTAGCGAAGTCGGCAGCGCTGGGTCACACGAGTCACCACAGCTACAGGCCAGAGAACAGGCTCAAGAACCGATACTTGAACATCACAGCGTGTGAGTATGAGCGAAGGCGGTGAAGCCGTTGGGGGGTAATGAGATGCTGATGGTGGTGGGTGGCCTTCGCAGACGACCACTCGCGCGTGTGCGTGTCGTCGGGCGGGAGGTGCGGCGCGGCGGGCTGCGTGGGCGCAGGCCGAGGCGCCGCCTGCGACTACGTCAACGCCAACTTCATCGACGGCATCTTGCCGCAGCTGGACGACGACACCGTGAGGCGCATCGAGCGCCGCCTGGAGAGGCGGAACAGGCCAGCCAGGTTCTTCTTGCTTCATCCATTTTGGTCTTGCTTGCTACGGCTGCACCGTGCACATTTTCAAATTATGCTAGATTGAAATGTTCTACTTAATTTCAGGCAACCTTCTGTGAAAGCATCGAAACCGCCACCGAACCTGGCGGAGGGTATAGAATCGGCCTTCCTTAACATTGAGTTCTCGGGTATCGTGGAGTCTGATGATCAGAGGGATTCTGATTCGGAGACCAGCGACGATGATGAACAATTGGATGATGTGTTTGTTAATATAAGTGAGTATATAACGTTTTTATTAGTTAACCATTAATCAAAATTTATTCGTAGATTTTGACTATAATGCGTTTTGTTTATGAAATCGGATAGCAGTTTGCGGGCTGCCTTTTAATATTGTAGTACCCAAAAGAAATGTTATAATTGAATTCGATGTAAAGAATGAATTCTAAAACTATGAAATAAAAATAATATGTTCATTGGTAAGCTTGCATATGAGTTAATATGACAGATTTCAAAATTGGCAAAAGCAATAAAGTATGTAAAACCTACAGATGGCACGATGCGACAAATAAAGCTGGAGTGGGTGGTGTGGAAGCGACGCTACATCGCCACGCAAGGGCCGACGCCAGCCACGCTGGACGCCTTCTGGAGGATGATTTGGCAGCACAGGGTCAGGACTCTGGTCATGATCACGAATCTCGTCGAGAGGGGCAGGGTCAGTGTATCCACCACTCCATATTTGCCTTTTAGAGCACAGCAAAAGTTAGAACTTAAAATAAGCCACATTTTCTTATTACTTACAAAATTAGCGTATTATTTTTGTTAAACAGCTGAGTTTAATTTTTACAAACAGCGAAAATGCGACATGTACTGGCCATCGGGGGGTCGAGGTAGTTCCGCAGAGTTTGGAGGCGTGCACGTTACTCTTCTCTATGAGGACGTACGCGCAGCGTATACGATACGACATTTACGTGCAACGCCCGTGGTACGTTATACATACTAATTTAGAATAATAACATTTTTTTTTCGAAGAATATGTTCAACGATAGAAATAATTACCAGGTGACGGAGCCAGGCACAGAAGACAGTCCGGACAGGCACAGACACATAGTGCAATACCACTACACGGTGTGGCCAGATCATGGGACTCCCAGACATCCCCTCGCGGTCTTGCCGTTTGTCAAGGCCGCTGCTGATCCCCACACAGTTCTAGTACATTGCAGGTAAGCGTGAGTGTTCCAGCGTTTGGAATACTTGGAATTGTTTTGCATTGTGTAATGTGTTTGCAGCGCGGGTGTAGGCAGAACGGGAACTTACATAGTGATAGACGCACAATTAAACCAACTAAAGCTGACGGGAACTCTGTCGCCGTTGGGCTTCCTCTGCCGCGCACGAACGCAACGCAACCATCTCGTTCAGACTGAGGAGCAGTACGTATTCGTACACGACGCACTACTAGAGTACGTACGATCTGGCAACACCGAGGTCGAGTTTTCTAAAGCCAGGGAATATCTCGTCAAGCTCTTAGAACCCATCTCAGACGAAGAACTGGCAGTTATGGACCTCAACTCCACGAAGACCAAGAGTAACCACGATCTGTCAGTCGAGAACGATGTCGCCAGTGACAAGACGAGCAGTGAAAATAAGACGGAGATTTTTGAGAATGGCAGCGAAATGTCGCTGAAGACTGACGAGATGAGCGAGCCGAGCAAGTCGTCGGATGGACAAGAGAAAGAAGTGTTGGTGAATGGAGATGAGAGTGAGGGAGTTTATGACCTGGCCCCCCGGTCCACGGATACCTACAGCAAGAAAATGGCGGCTTACAATAGCATGAGTGAAGAAGAGAAAGAGGAAGTTCGAAGGTGAGATAATTTTGTTTTGCTCTGTGTAAATAAGCTGAGATTGAAGATATGATAAAAATACTAAATAACTTTTTAGGGCGAATCGAGTCGAAAACTATGCGTTGTTAGAACGAATGCGTTCGTTGTCAAACCGGCAACCAACGTACCAAGGTCCGCCACCCGTCAATTTGTTGGAAAAGCAATATCAGGTGAGCTTAGTCAGAATGTATCTCAAAAAGTATGAAAATAAAACAATATAAATGAATAAAATTGACACACATTCAGAGCTGATTCACGCTTGTGCCATGAATAATATATGCAATAGTAATACACAGATTTATTTATTTTTCCCACAAATCACAAGTTTCGAGAAATCGAGCCAGGTACAATCAGTACATGCTCAGCTTCCATGACTGATGCCAAAATATCTATGCTGTCCAATATAATTATGAAAAAACCTGATCCTTCCAGCTTATAACCCGATCCTGTGTGGAACCGAGTGTGTGCGCACGCGCAGCGCATAACGCCGAGAAGAATAGGCCCGGAGGCTTCTTACCTTCGGATTCTGCACGAGTTATGCTCGTTCCTAAACCCGGGGTTGAAGGTGATTCAAGTTTAATAGTCACACCTGTAGGGATCTGTGACGTCCTGCTAAGTCTTCAAATACCAATTGTTATTTCAGGCAGTGACTACGTGAACGCGTCGTGGGTCTGCGGAAGACGGCGCATGCGCGAGTACGCCGTGGCCCAGCACCCTGGCTCTGGCGGGGAACTCTGGAGGCTGCTGTGGGACCACACGGGGCAGCTGGTGCTGATGCTGCCGGACGAAAACTCCTCGGTAGGCAGCATTGTCATTTAGGAGGGAACAGCTACCATACGTCCACAATTTCTACTATTTCACGTTTTTATTACAGGATTGCGAAGTATTTTGGCCGACGGAAGATGATCGCGAACTGTTTATAGCTAACTTCCGAGCCAGCTTTGTGTCCAAGGAGACATATGTGGCGCATCGCAGATCAGAAAAGAAGGTACCGCCGGAACCGGAGGTCAATGGATACCGGCGGCAAGAGGGATCAGAATGCGCGGACGACGAACGTTTGATCCCAGAGAATTCACCGACGCAAGATAGCGAACACCGTTACGACAGGGCCGAATTACGCCTCGACTCGCTGAATGGAAGTAGAGATCTCTCCGCTAGAAAATCGATAGCCAACGGGGATCTGTTCTCGTCCTTAACAGAGAAGAAAAATGGCCCGAAATCCCCGCGTAGCCCCTCGAAGATGTCCTTAAAGAACTTCAAATTGAGTTCCCCGACGAAGTTCAAATTCCCCGAATGGGGGGCGCGGGCCGGTTCTCCGCCCGACGAAGCCCCCCCTCCCCCACCGATTCAGCCCTCGCTCACCGTGCAAGAGGAGATGGAACTCCATAGGCCGCTCTACTACTTCGAAAGGACGGAGAACACCGGTCACGTGCCGTCAGACAGAGTGATCGAAGTGACGAACGTTAGTGTGCACTCGTTGCAGGACGATTATCAACTAAGTGTGAAGTTCATTAAGTGTTGTGGGTGGTTAAGTGGCGACACGACGGCCTACAGCCTGAACGCCCCGGACGATAACGAACACGTGCGCAGAGTGAGGGCGACGAGCGGCAGCGAAAGGGAAGAGGCCGTGGACAGGCTGGTGGCGCCGTTCAGGGATTCCTTCGCGCTCGTCGAGTTCGTGGCCGGCTGCCAGATGGAGTACAAGAACGGGCCGGTCATCGTTGTCGACAAGTGGGTATCTCCATACCTTTGAGGTCCCGCAGAAGCGATAGTGATTTATCAAACAATGCATGTGATGTTACAGGTTCGGGGGTTCGCGGGCGTTGAGCTTCTGCGCCCTGAGCGCGGCCTGCGGAGGCGCTCGCAATCCCCTCGTGCACGAGCCGGGGGCGGAGCACGCCACTCCTTGCGCGTCTGCCGACCTGTACTGCGCGTGCGCACTTCAGGCGCACGCGCGGTGCGCTCACCATCAGCCGTACGCGCCTGCGTCCGCGCCCTTGCCGCCGAGCGCGTTGCTGGCGTGCTATTGCGCGCTCGCTGCGTACACGCCCGACTTGCCCGAGCGCCGTAGCTGAACCAGGTACTTGTGGCTTCGCTCAGTGACCCTATGAAGCTGAAGATCAACTATTCTATAATGATTTTCTTCGACAGGTGATCATCGCGAGTGGATGATAGTGTATTATATTGAATACTCAGCGCGTTGTGCGATCCAGCGAAGTATTATTTGACCGAACGGTTAGGTTCAATGTTTTCAACGCTCAAATGTTCGAACCGATGTTGTTTGCCAGTTTCTGTTGGTGCTAAAGTATTACTTTATTTAGGAACGTCTCGAGGCTTTTGTATTCTGTAGTTTTGTATTGGCTTGGAGCCGTGCTAGCATTGGTTCGTTGATTGTTGATAGGTTTTGACATGTCCGACTAAATTTTGGAGCTGCTCAAAATTACTTTTTCGGTATATTTGGTTACCAGCAGTAATGAATTGGGACAAGATTCAAATCAAATTGATATGTACTCCACGTTCAGACTAAACTTACGTTTTTGTGTAATTGTATTAATGACACCTCTCAATGTTGAATTAGGTATTTAGTAGCTATTCTTGTCCTTTGAATGTGCGATCGAAACATAAAATTGTGAAAAATTAATATTCCATAAGGTTAAGTATTTATGAATGCTTCATTGGTGTAATTGCTACGGAAAGTTATTTAGTGAGGTTAATGCGTCAGTTTTCCTAATGAATTTTTTCGGCATATATTCAATTCTAAGGCTATGAAATGTACAGGCCCTTATGCTTAACTTATATTATTGATTGGGAAAGTTTACCTGTATATAGTTGTAAGGGTATATGAATGTCGATTAAAACAGCGAATATGGCTAAAAAGAACTTGAATTTACATTATCAGATACGAAATAAAATGATAACTCAATTGATGAAGACATAGATTTGTTTTAGAATTGTCTTTTATTAACATAACTGTTATTCTTTAAAGAAAAACACTATTTATCAAATTTCAGTTTGCAACATACCCTTGGTATTTAGAGAATCTTCTCTAAATGTACAATCTACCGACATTGTCTCGTTCACTCAGTAAGCCACAGATAGAGATAGCATTAAGTGTTGCTTTTTGTATATAACATACAGTCTAATAATTGGTATAGTTGATTCGTTTTGTGTGTCTTAAATATATCGTATCAGATGATTTCTTAAGTTCTTTTTAACCAAGATTGGAGGAGAAAACTCCTATTAAATGTATGGTCCAGTTGTCGCTAATATAAGTCTTGTATAGTTTGTCAATTATGCTGGAATCAATGTTGTATCGATGCTGGATTTTAAGTACAACCAAAAATCTAAAAGCTTTTGTAATTTCGGCTTTCTTTGTATTGCAATTAACACAAATTATAATTTAAAATTATTCTATAATCTTAAATTAATTCTAAAGCTGTATTTTTGTATAATCTGCGCTTATCTTTGTTTCGATTTTAAACTTGACAACGACAGTATTAGAATTGACAGTCTATATTATCTCTATTAAGCGCGATATAAAACAACGTTAACGGATATTAAAACAAAATTATTACATTTCTGAGAGTTAATTTCTCTTGCAGTCGAGTATTTTAATGCAATAAATTTAAAGTGTTGTTTGTGAGTCACTGAATAATTTCTCAGTATATTATGTATATAATAGATTATAGTATATGTTTATGACCTTGTAATATATTTAAAAATTCTTACGTTATATAATATATGACTTATGCAAAATATACCAATTAAAGTTCATTTAGAACGTCTCACATGCGAAAAGCGAAACAAATTTGATTTGACCACAATTTTGTTTTATTATATCGTAGTATTATAATTAGTGAATAGTGACAATTTAGTTCCTAGGCATTTAGAGAATGCAATAAAGACAAATATGCCTAATACTCGGTAGACTTGAAGAGAAATTATTCAAGTGACTTGTCTAATTGTGTCGCGTAAGATAAAGTATATGTTGGTTTTGAAGCACAAAGTATTTATAAGATCATTTCATATCACTTCGTTTGCAGAGTAGGGTCGAAGTTATCAAAATAATACGTGAACTTCACTTTTTGTTTATCCCTTTTTTGTTGATTTAAGGTGAATTGATGTGCCCGGAAAATGTGGAAAATAGAAAATATTTTGAGCATTTATTTTATTTTATAACGTACTTATCTACGTAGTTTCGTATGTTTTATTAATTTTGCAGTAGCTTTGAATTAAATTCATCAAAAGTTATTAGTCAAAGTCAAATTGTGTTTTATCTGTGATGAAAAAGGGACAGAAGATTATGGTCAAAACATTACACCGATTTAATTTTTATGAATAATTTGGACCGTTGCCTATTATTTTGATAGCTTTGGTACTGGTATGGTATCGTTTGGATGGCTATAGTCTGTTCGGAAGCTCGTATGTGCCATTTTAAGCTTAGTACCTATGTAGTTAGTATTAATTATGTACCCTTTATACAATATACCTTGCTTAGTTCAATTTTTATATACCATTTTATACGGTATGACGCCATGTCCATTTTTACTTGAAACATGGCTGTAACTTTCACTTCGGTAAAACCGTACGTTAATAAAACGTATTGTAAGTGTAACTAATGTGGTTCATATATAACTTAAATGTTGACATAAGTCCACAGATTAATTTTTGATGATGGTGACATCTAGCGGTAACAAAGAAAAATAATGTTTTGACTCGACGGCCTTTTTACTAGTTTGTATGTATTTTATACTATTTCCTTTAATACAATAGACATTCCTTGAATTTTACCTGACTTACTCACATTATAGCCAGTATTTTTGTTTGTACTGCACCAATAAATTATATAGTTTGTACTGAATTATAAGTGATACGGTTTTTGGTATGACTCACACAGCTGTGGTTTAAGACTTTAGGCAGCACAATATTTTTTTAATTAATTAAAATTACGTCATTGCATTTCGAAATACCATCGATAATTTGTTAATATTGAATAAAATTTATTTGATTTTCACGAAAAGACCCGGAGGTATCTGTAGCATTGTTGAATTGTGTAAGAATTATTAATTCATGACAAGGTGAAGTAATATCTTGAGAATCAATAATTACTTTTTTATTGGTTGAGTATGGAATTATTTTTCATTTGAATTATCAAGTTTAGATACAATACAGTTCATTTGTTGCCAACTTAAAACTACAATTCGGTGTCTTTAACATTTTTAATCTTAAGAAAATCACAACAGTCAAAATATATTTTAAGTAGTATACTCATTTTTCTAATTTTTTATTTCTACACAAGGCTGACTCCGTATAGTGCAATATATACTTAGCGTATTCTATTTGTTTCACGTGTTTATTATTTAGCTACTGATGAGAGTATTCTAGAATGCACAAGATGGCGGCGTTTATATGTCAAAGAATTGCAAAAAACGGCTATTGTCAAAATGGCGCCAACGTGCCTTGATTTTTTCGGATAACCATCATTACTTCAAATTGTAAACGACTTTGGGGGCTGGTTAGTAAAAGAATTAAATCTTATTGCGTCGTTGTTCGTGCTACATAAAATAATCACCAAGGTTTTATGGTTTTTTTTACCTTCTCCGTTCTAATACAGCTTGTTTCTGTTACTGAAAACTTGACCATTGTAAGTTTGACTGTTATATTCTTGCAAAGGTTTGGACCTACCAACCCCAGTTGATGATTTCTGTTTTACTTAAAGCCTTTAGAAGTGTTTAGACTTCATGAATATACTTAGTCGGTGGACGAACGTAGTTTTTAATTTCTAACTACATGTACAGCTTAGTATTATCCTAGAAATGTTTAAAATTTTGTACATCACATTCGACTATGTAAATCGTGTGAAGACTATTTATTTTATGTAACCGCCTTTATTATTTTAAATGTAAAAATATATTAAAAATAAGAATTTGTATATGTATAGTGTGTTTTATTACGCAACCCCTGTTCTCAGACCTGATATTCTGTGTTTGCCGCTACTTAGCTTCATAACGGCAAGGTCTGTTGAAATATATTCAGTTTAGTGATAAAAATAAATATTTAGAAACGTTCACCGTTAGTTACAAGTTTGACGGCAAAGTTTTTTCGAAACTCCCAAAGTTTGCAATACTTCCGAATTTGTTGAAAGAAGACCCGATTGCGGGTAAACTTTCTTTAGATAACTATACATTGGTCCCGTTTTTATCGTTCATTTTTTACATAGGATATCTTTTTAAGCCGCATGGGACTTCTGACAGATTTCCTGAAATATCAATTATTATTGTTTCATGTGCCGGGCTTCCTGGTAATTTCAATTAAAAAGGTCTTCTGAAAGTTATTTCAAGGAAATTAAGTGTATACGAAACCTGTCGTCTTTATTTTTTATAATTTAATAGTGAATCTCTTACAGGTTAAGGGTTGGAAAGTCGTGGAACTTTTTCTGTTTGCAATATTATATGTATATTAACATTATGCAGAACCGTACAACAGCTAGAAGCGATCTTGTTTTTCCCGTTAAATCGTGTCTAAAAATCAGACTAGCGTAATGTTAGACAGATGTATGGGCGATACAAACTTTAATATATTTTTAGCATTAGTTAAACTGAATGTGTGAAGAGGACTCGGGTACGGAGATAAATAAAAAAACATTCTGCTCAGGAGTACGTAACTATCTTTATTTCAAAAAAACGAAACACCAATTAAAATTTAAACATTAAATTCTATGGATATTACATACTTACACTGCTCTAAACATTTTATTGTCATGAGATATAATTTATTGCCATAATTTACAATGCAATATATCAGCTTATTATTGTCATTATATATTAAGTTATACATCGCGCACAAAAATTTATTTTTCAAAATTTTACTTCGATATGATAGGAAATATGTATTGTCAGGATATGTTATGCACATTCTAGTACACCAAAAAGTTGTATTTTAACATCGAATCATTGATTAGAATACGTATGACATGCTACATTTTAAATATTATTCATCCATAGATATTAAAATAAGTTTGTAAATCTCTACAGAATATTGTTATATCATATATAAATAAAGGATATTGTATACATTAGTAATGTAGGAAGGGACCTCTGTCCATTTAAAATAGAAGGATAACGAATATTGACTAGCTTAAAGCTGTAATAATATAATATTTTAAAGCCAAATTTTATAGTCTGTAAGTTTATGCCGACGGTACGTCGTAAATACAAGTCGAAAGATTTGACACAATACACAAATAGTTAACAACGTTCGCAGCCTATAGTTCAAAAATAAAAAAATATTATATGCCCTCTGGTTCACTCTATTGTTGTCTATGGACTTGCTTTAGGCTGCTCTGCCTAATCGTATGTATTAATCAATACGTAAGCGCGTGTCGCACTTGTGCTAATTTACATATAATCTATAAACACGAAACATTTATATGTAGTTAAAGCATTTTTTGTCAGTGTCCGGTTGTGCGAACCATTAACATCAAAACTGCACAGCCGACGCTGACAGCCGTCTCGAAGGCTTTTGAAAATTGTAGTAAGTACTTAGCGTCTAATCACAACGATAGTTATATGGTATTCAAACGATCTACTAACTTTAAAATAAATGCGATTAGGTTAGACTGAGGTTAAAGTGTTAAAACAAATAGTCGACTAGATCCTGGTATGGTCAGGCACCTAAAAATACTTAAGTAACACAGCTGTGAACATTCCACGGTGTCGTCGGGCTCAGACTGAACGCCGTGGAACCAAGGTATTCCACAGAAGATTCCAAGTTTCAATTATCACTAACAAACACCTTACGCTATACATCGATTGTAGATCATTATTGTCGTTCGCCGAATTGACGGGAAATTAATTGATCTTGTATAACATCAAAAGTAATTATTGTCATATGGAAGTCCTAAAACATCTAATCTTAACACTATAAAAATATTAGGTAAAATTCGAATCTACGTAAAAATTTCACTTATAAAAAAATAACGCAAAGCTCGCGTCGAGAAGCGAAAGCGATATGGTATAAGTAGATATGGCCATTAATACTGATATAAATGGGTTTTAAAGCCAGAAAAGTTGTACAAGGGTCACCCCTGGGAATGTCTGGTTCCTCTGATAGAGGGAAGGGCTCAGTAGTAGGGTATATATTCGGGTAGAGGGAGCTCCATGTAAGGGTATATGGTACGGCGCACTGGCGGCAGCATCACGTCGGAGTAGCGGGAGAACTGGGACACTTGGCGGCTGCCAGCTGGTGGTTTCCTGGAAATATTTATAATGCTTTAGTCAAAACCAAATAATACGTTAGCAAATGAAAGTAGCATCTTATGAAATAACATCTCAATCTCTCTTCTTAAGTCATCATGTCGACCCGTCACACCGCGTAAGTAAATTACGGAGTTTCTGTTAAACTCGATCCAGATGCGTGAGCTTGGATTTTTCCCTAAGTCGGTACTGGACTAGGGAACAAGTGCAGCAGAAAATGAAACCTTAACTGCATCGTAATGTCACTGGAATTCTGTATGTCAACTTTGGTCCAATTCGTCAAACATATAAAATGATTTCACGTACGCGTGTCAATAATAAACTTACTTGTTGTGCCTAGAGGTGGGGTCATCAGCTGGGTACTCCAGCGGCTGCAGGCCGCGAGGCTCTTGCTCACCATACGCCCCATACGGATATTCCTCATTGCTGTAGAGCATTCAGTACTTAACTATTACTTCATATAATTCTAAAATATTTCTCTAGAGTGAGCGTCTTTAAATCTAACACACATTGTTAACAATAAACAAACTCACTATAAAGAATTAGGTTTATTCCTTCTACATTTATTTTCTACTATTATGTTATACCTATTTTTAGTTGTACAATTTCATGAATAGGTCGTAGTCGTAGCATTTGAAGACATTATAATAAAATTTACGTTAAGTTTTAATCCACATAGCGCATAACATGTGTGGCAAGCTCAGCTAATACAGTGCTTAAACTTTACGAAGCGTACTGAGCTAAGTTTTAAAATTTAATAACAGCTTTTGCGATAGCTGGAGTGGATTTATGAACATTAAAACTTTCAATTTCATAAGTGTTCGGTCTTTGCATTTAGTAAAGCTCGATGTAGCTATTATTATATTATGTTTATGTTAAAAGTATTCTATTTAGATTCTAACAGATATCATATATAACATATTATTTGATTATTTAATGTATATTATGTTTATTTCTTACATAATAATACGGACAGTTCTACGTAATTAGAAAACGAGTTGTATTAGGTTTTAGTGCCGTTTATTACATTATACTTTTCAACCATTCACTCACTAATAAAATATTAATGTATAATTTAAATTCAAATAGACCAATATATTAACAATGCTCCGTGAAATAACCTGTATGTCTACTTTGTCGGGGCGAAACGTGCGTCGTGTGTTTGAGGGTTTCTTCGCGGAGTACTAATTGCTAAAGTATTGTTCTATTAGGATTTTATACCATGAACTTCCGCAAAGTATTTTACATATATTTTATTTTACGTTTATTATGTATCATTTCAACAATTGTTCTCTTCCAGATTATCAACTTTAGCCCTTTTTCAGCTAATTAAAACATTTGTGCTAAATAGAAGAATCTAATAGGAAAATAAGAACCCAATAATGATTTTTCAATCAATAATAGTAAAAAATGTATTATTGAAAAACCTTCAAAGCGAAATTGTGTAAATTCGATAATTTTTTAAGACAATAAAAACATTTGCGCATAAAGCATCTGATCCTTTTTGTAACAATTAGCCTAAATCTGTACCAACGTATTTTAAGCATAAATATAATTTAGTAAGAAAGAACAAATTTAATTAATGAACAATGACGATTTGAAAATACTATAAAATTTTTTGAAAAGACCGCTCTATGTGAATTAGTAATTACGAGCAGCTGGGGATAAGACTTTTGACGTCCATGAATTTAATTTGCACTTTGTATTAAGGAAGTTAATGGAAGAAAAATAAATTAGAATTATTTGAAACACCTGTATGTTTGAATTATTGATAATGATTAAATTGATATTTGAGTTTTTCACTGTATCTTTAAAATTGATATAAAAATTTCCCGTATATTTTATGTGACATATATTCGACCCTAATCTACTTGAGGTTTCAATCAAAATTTCATCCAAATCAGTATTGCAGTTTCAACATGAAAACGACACAGACATACAGAAATTACACTTGTAGGTACATATGTATGAACGTCAAACAAATAAGAGAAAACAGAAAAATAGAAGAACTAGTAAGGTCTTTTAAAATCTTTAAAAAGTTTTTGCTTACCCTCGACCCGCAACGATTTCCTTCAGCTCCTGTTTTTGTTCCGTCTCATATTTCCTTTGTAATTCGCGGATATGTTCTTGTCTGATGAGCTTCTTCAGTGCCTCAAACCTGTCGCAAATATATGTCTATAAAAACCATCACTCGACACTTTTGTTCATTGAAAGTTGGGAAGTTCAGTTTTTGGAAACCAAAACTTAACGTATAATTACACACCACAATTAAGAACATTATTAAGTTCTACGCTAATCGAGTTTCAAGAGATATATTTTCCGATATTTAGTTACCTCACATTTGACAGTTTAAATCTATACACATATTTCGTAATCCGCCTCTACCTGTCTCTTTGTGGTGGTACCATAAAAGTGGACCCGCCTCGAGGTCTTGAGGGACCCGGGAATCGCAGAATTTTGCCAGATGTATGGGGGACGTTCAGCATTCCGAACATCTGTAAATATATTTATAGTTAATGGCAACCAAGTCTTTATACATACTTACTTATACATCTTTTATTGACCTTTGCGTATGTGTTAATATTTAGTTAAAAGAAGTTTTTTTGTCATTTACAAAGTTCCTATTAGTGGATATCACCTAGGCTATGTACTGGCTTACATGAATGCCTTACATAAAATCGAATTCATTCTTTAAATTTAACATGAAGTGACTTTTAAAAAAGTATTTTAAAAATCTAAAAACAAAAACTAAGACCTATCCAGACGTCGGAGAAGGTTTAGGTGAACCACCACTCTCAAAAAATGCTGCAATAACCCAATACACGATGGGTAATATAAAACCTCCTACGATCGCAATAAAAAAAATACGACTATGCTCAAATACCCTTTTAGTATAACAATCTAACATCCATTAATGTAACCGCATAATGTATTCAGCGGTGGAGCTGCGGTAACTACGTTCCTCGTTTCTTGCATTTGAATTAAACTAAGAGATTTAGTTTAATAAGACAGGTTGAATCTTTTGAATATATAGACTTTCGATAGTAAGCTTGTATAAGCCGTGCTCGGTGTAAAGATTAAAATAAATTTACAATAGATCAGATCGGATGCTAAATAAAGCTTCGATGCTTTTAAAAAGGCTATTTGTAGATAATAATGGACGACCCTGAGGCGTAATATTCTAGGAGTTATAAGGATAATAATTTATAGTACATTAATTAAAAGGTAGATTTTAAATTGGAGAAATATTTTGAGGTAAGGTCAATAGTTGGTGTTTGGGAGTTAAAAATAATTAATACACTAAATTGTACTAAACTCTAAGGTATACTAAATTGGTAATATGTAAAATATTATGGATATGTGTTTTCAAATTATGATATCTCTGTTATCGGCCCTGTGGCGCAATGGATAACGCGTCTGACTACGGATCAGAAGATTCCAGGTTCGAATCCTGGCAGGGTCGGATGAAGATTTTTTGATATTTTTTCAATGAATTTAACGTATTTCTTGTGCTATGAACCTTGTAAGTAAATTATAATTTTCACAAAATATCTTTACGCAGTATTTCCTATGAAAAAGTGAGAACTATTAAATCGTACCTAGAAATAATAGAACTTAAAAATGCATACACATTCTAAGTATTCGATAGTGCTGGTTGATTAACTTGGTATAAAACCTTTTCTACAATAATTAAATTGTACAATAATATACTGACTTTTCAAAGTTAAACACTGAAAATCCTTTGTTCAGTCGATTGAAAAGTCACTTGAGTGAACAAAGAATTAATTTGTGACTTCAAAGCGCTTAACTTTGCAGCGAGGTAAATAGAATTGTGTTATTTGAGTATTAGGTGGTTTGTTTTAAAGGACAATTAAAATGTATTGAATTGCCTCTTCGTGACCAGAATGACTTGTTTGAGGGGAAATATTCATTTACACATACGTTCATATGAATACTCAATTAAAAACTCATTAGTATTTTGTTCAAAATTTTGACTCTGTATTTAAGGATGAATTTAAGGATATATGAAATTGTCTGTAGGTTTGATTTCCATCGAAACTTTCAAGTGGAACTTTTTAAATTAATGGAGCTGTAGAAACTCATACGTACTGTCTATGACACAGATGACCTCTCATTCTTAGCGGTATTTAAGCGAACAATAATAAATATGAACTATTAATTACTAAACTCATAAAAGATCGCGTCTCGCTCTTAATGGTGTAATTTTCGCTTTGTACTTTGTCTATCTTTGCCTTGTCACACACCCACGTTGAATCGTCACTACAAATACATTTAGTGAGAAATAACAGTTTCAATGGTTTTCGCGAAAACACGCTGCGGACGGAAATAACTCTTTCTAGTTTGTTTAGTATATCTAGGGGAAAGAGGAAAAAGTTTGACGCTTTAAATTTGTTCCGACTTATTACGTGGGATAAATAATTCAGAAGTGGTTTAGATGTGGACAACTTAATAGTATCTAAGTGCCTAAATGAAGGTAGGTGTTTAATTTAAACTAAATTGATTTGAGCAAGACGTATGGACCCGATCGGTAAAGCAAGTTTGGTTCTGAAGTAATACTTTACGTATATTGAATGTGCTTCATAAATTCTGCCCAGAATGAAAAAATACTAAATAAGATTTTGTAGAGCGTCCCGTTAAAAATACCAGTTACATTATTGTAAACCACTGTAGTGTTTTAAATGTGACTTTCATATATTATAACAAAATAATAACAAAAAAAGTTTTTACGAATTAGGTAATTTTAAGCAAACAAATATCTCAATTTTGTAATCAAATCGTCTCACGTTTAAAAACAAAACAAAACTCCCAAGAGATGTTGTGTAATTCTAAAGTTTTTTTTGCAATAACCAAGTTTGTGAGGGCGAAAGTTTTCAGCAATTTTCTGCCCTTGATCTTGTATTACACAAGAGAAACCATACTAAAAGAAAAGCTGACTTTTATTGAATAAAACGGATTTATACTCATATTTACTTAGTCTTAAATTCTAAAACTAAATTCAATCACTAAAACAATCATACGAGTAGCAATTTATTTTACTTGGTTATCTGAATACGGTTAATGTAGCGAGAAGCCCTTACCAAATAACAAACTTAGGTATAGAGCAAAAATTAAGCATGTCATAAATTGCATTATGTTTCAGTTGTCAAAAGCATAATGGCGGTGATATGCTTTTGAAAGAATATCAATACTCCCCAAACTAAAATTTACCATTTAGTTTTAATAAATGATTTGAGGAACTTACATCGCTGCTCGCCTTAGACTAAATTCAGATATAAATTTGTTACGTCATGTTATATTGGATATTTTCCAAATTTTTTTTTTATAAAACGGGGCAAACGGGCAGGAGGCTCACCTGATTTAGGAACCGCCGCCCATGGACTCTCGCATTGCCAGAGGGCTCACCAGTGCGTTTTAAATGTTATAGATAGCAAGATATATATACTTCTCCATAGTCAGGTGTGCGGACGATATTCGGTGGGGCCTTTGTTATCACACGGCCGTACGCCTCGCGAGGCATGGAGGGGTACTGGTATCGGAACCTGGGAAAAATATTAACTAATATTAGTCTCTTGTCTCTCCTTCCTTTTTTATTCCCACTATAAAATACAATTTCCGTTTGCTCCAAACAGAACAATAGTCGCTGAAGTCACATAATCCACCTACGGTGTTACAGGTGCATAATGCTGCAGTGATGAATAACTCAATTTGTATTCAACGGACATAGAAATGCATGGAGTCTCTAGAATAGTAATTACTATTTAAGTGGGACGTAAAACTCGTATGACGTCGATCAAATGAAACAGAAATTATTTTTCATCCATTTCATGAAATATGTAGGCGTTAAAAAGTCACTTAATATCAACATTTCAAAGTTCAAAGGTGAAATTAAAAGTAAAGTCGGTAATATTACTGATAAAAGCCATCCCCGTGATGCTCGCAAGGAATTTTCTATTTTAAGAATTTGTTCCCGTAATTAAAAAATGTTTTTTATTAATTTCTTACAAATTGAATGTTTTTATCACGTTCCCAATAGTTAAGAGCAATTAGTTATGCGAATAGCTAGAGTACCGTTTGTCCAATATCGTAAATATTAAAAAAAATTAATTAATTTGTCTATACAAGTATATATTTTAGGGTTCTAGCTGTTGGTATAAGTGAAGTGCACCTTGTAAGACCAAGGTAAACATTAAATCTTTAAAATAAATGATCTCCACAGATCTTGTTGTTCATTGTCATACGCTTAGCGTACATGAATGGAGTCAGAACTTCTTTATAAACTTATACGTCATACCGGTACCAAGCTTTGACTAATTCGAGTAGCTTTGACAAATGCTAGGCAAAATAGTTTTATTTAGTAAAATGATGATATTTATAGAGTTTTATAGCCTTAGTTACATCTCAGTGACGTGAATTAAAATAGGTTACTTGAAATACAAAAACATTGCAGAAATTTAATTGAAAATCTAAATATAATTGCTTGGGTGCTAAAGGCGTAGCAATTTCTCGTTGACTTGTAAAATTTGTGATTAAACTTAAATAGTACCTTGGGGCAGCTCTGGGCACGGCTGTGTAAACCGGCCACTCGTTGTACAGCAGCGGATCGCGGTAGGAATTCACCTCGTTCATTATTTCCGGTGCACGGGCTTGACGTTTCGAAAACCTGCAACAA